>JAQPPZ010016894.1:2605000-3205000 GCA_028583015.1 Wollemia nobilis
CCCCACTTTTTGACCTCTTCAAAATGAATTATGAGTTGTAAAAATTTACTAATTAAAATTATAATTCCTCAAAAAAATAATTAATTTTTTAATTATTACATTCTTATAATATATTAGTTGATTTTTTTATTAGGTAGAAAAGAAGGTGTTTTGAAAGAGTATCAAACATTTATAAATTTACAAATCGGACAACCAAAGTAGCCCTAACAACATCCAAGAAAAATAGTATAGCATAGAGGAAGGCCTATCCTGCAATAAAAATATGGGAGAAGTTTTTGATAACAAACACACAAACTAAACATGACAAAGAGAATCAGAGACAGGACCCACCAATTCTATATCCAATAAGAACAAAGTAAATAGATAAATTAAGAACTAGAACACAAACTAGAGAATAGCATTAGTTGTTGTCATTGACGTGGACAATATCATTTCTCACTAAAGAAATAAGGTCTTGCAAGAAATTCTCTTTCCGGATAGACATACCTTCATTTTGAACTCTAATATTGGTAAGGAAATCTGCAACCTTGTTACCTTCCCTATAAATATGCACTTTGGTAGTTCACAAATTTTCTTAGGAATCTTTTTATTAGTCCATAATATTACCAGTTTTCTAGTTGGGTGAATCCTGTTCAGTGAGGATATTGATAATGTTCTATAATAATCTTACCAGCCTTCGTTGATTCAAGCAGGGATAAACCTTGGAAGAGGACCCTAGTCTCTACAAAATTGCTGATTTGGTGACCAAGGTTCTCAAAAAAGGTTAGAAAAATTTCTTCATTGAAGTTTATGATCAATCCTCCAACTCCTACCATCCCCAAATTTCCTTTGAAAAATCCCTCCATTCCTTTCATATAATTTTTTTGTTGATTTTATCTTTTAGTTAAAAATAAAAAATGTGATTTTAGATTTGTCTTTCATATAATATTCCTAAGAAAGGTAGCAGACATTAAGGTAAAACTATTAACCTTGGGAGAAAATATTGAGGATGAATTCCTTGTTCAAATAACCATGAGAGCACTTCCAGATAGCTACAAGCATCTAGTTACATCTTTACAAGTACTAGGTAAAGAAAAATTATTTAATTAGCTAATAAACATTCTTGAATAATATGAGGTATAAATTATAGTGAAATATTAAATGAATAACACTGCATTAGTTTCAAAAGATACTCCAGAAGGAAACATAGCCTCAACTTCAAAAGGATGAAATCCTTGGAATAACAGATATTGTCATGTATGTAGGATAAAAGGTCATAGTACTAATTATTGTATATTTAATCCAAGAAACCATAATTGAGGGAATAAAAAAACTATGGAAATCAACCAAATAGGGCATTCCAACCAAGGCAATATCAAACTCAAAATAATCCTCGACAACAATAGTTTTAGTGACCATGAAATTATCCTCAATTGGAATATCAAGGAGGAAATATTAAGGGACACTTAGCTCAAAGGATTCAATAAATTTAAGAACTAGAAGATCATTTAGATAATTATTTCAAAGCTCTCTTATTAAATATAGCCTTTTATGAAGATACTAATTACTTTCTTAAACATGACATAGAAAATAAAGAAGGAGACCTTAAACTCTCGTACCAGATAAAAGATCCATATTTAAGACTAATACCCAAATAATGTAATATAGGGGGATGCTAGAATATATTACATAATTTGGATCATGTAAATGTATCACCTTTGGTACATATCTAGATTAGGATTTTACTTCAGGGTAAATTTAGTTAGTTTCTTCAAGTATTATAAGAAATGCACAAATGTCAATACGCACGTTGTAAATGTGTATGTAGTCCATATGTACATAAGTCCTAGGTAGAGTAAATATCAAGCAATCTATCTTTATATATAAAGATCTCATAGGTGTAGTAGTGGGAGAGAGAGAGAGTCATATAGTAAATATACATTGTGTACTAGATATAGTGTGTGTAGTATGGTACAATATAGTTCTTTCATATACATTCATGGAGTGTTCATTTCCTCCATTATACAACATTGTACTATTTTTTCATTCCCATTAAATGTATATTTCTGAGTTATTTGCAAATGTCCATATCCCTATTTTCCTACATATTATTGCACCATTAGTTTTATAGTTATCTCAGATTAGTTACCCTTCATCTTGTGGTTTTACTACCTCCTATCGGAAGCTAACAATTAATCTAGTAGGGATTGATGAGTTGAGGAATACAAATAATTTGTAGAGACTTAGTGTTGTAATACAAGAGTTTTTTATGACATACAATATTTACATCCAAAAGTGAAAGATGATTTGGAGAAGAGTGTCATTAAATACAAGCAAGATGTTGATCTCAAGAATTGAACATAAGAATTCTAGTTTGGAGACTTGGTTTTGACACATTTACAAAAGAAAATATTTCTGAAACCCACATACAACAAACTAAATTAGAAGAATATTGGACCTTGTAAGTTCTTGAAAAAATTATATCAAATTCCTATGAAATTGAAATCCCAAAAGAAGTATATAACTCACCAACATTTAGTGTGGTAGATTTGTATCCCTATTATGACAAATACCCAAGTAGTAATGAGGATATCACAATTGATTTTCCAATAAAATATTGCATAGTGCAATTGCTATAAAACGAACAAGATGAAATAGAAGTATTGATAGACTCCAAAGTGGTCAAAATAACAAGAAGAAATATTATGAATATCTATTCAAGTGGAAGAACAAGGTAATAGACACGACAACATGGATGAATGCTTGTAAGTTTGTTAAGTATGACATATTGATTGTAATTTTTAAAATTGGTCATGGGCTTCACTCGTGAAACATTTCCTCTTACCTGATAAGTTTTATGTAGGAGCACCCAATATGAATACGATTATGGATAAGCCATTTTATAAAATACCAATATGTTTGTAACTTCCAACCTCATGTATGTAAAGGAATAAGAATAGGAATAAGGAATGATCGTGTTCATAGAAATATAAGAGAAGGGAAGAGATAACGGTATGTGAAATAAAATAGAAGAGTGGAGAGACACCTGTGAAAAGGGGGATGGATGTAAAATATTAGATATTTCATGGATCAGTATGTGCAAGATTGTAAGTGAAAACAAAGTGTTGTAATAGTCCAAGTGAAGATCTTGTTGAGTGGAATCATAGTTCAAATCAAAGTGTGAGAGTCATATAAAAGGGAACAACATCATGCAAGGTGTCATTTAGCACATACCATGTAGGAAGTGGCAACATCACAAATATATTCTTGTAAGCATGCCATCCCAAGTAGTTATTGTCTTGTCATCTCAAAGATTACCATCACAAGAAATGACCATTAGAAGACTCTATCATTGCAAGATTTTTTTGTCTTGTAATACTACAATCTCGAGGAGTAGTCGTCATAGGAATCTATCATTTTTTTGTATTTGTAGGCCCCATCATCTTGTGCCAACAAGTTGGAATTATGTGCTGCTTGCGAAGGTCGTCTATTGGTGGATACCTTTTGCATGTCTACATCAATTTGATATGTTATGCAATATTCATTATGTAATAGTATAATTTATTTTATTTTTCAATTATATGTTTTTATCCTAATATATAATTATGATATATTATTTTAAATTTAATTGATTTGTATGATCTATTTACCTTTGTCTATGTGAATTTAGTTTTGAGATAAATTTAATGAATAATAAACTTTATTAAAATTTTAATTATAGTTTAAATTATTTGATTCAATATTTTATCTTAAACTATGCTATATGATTCAACAAATTTCCATTATGAAGTTCAAAATTTTACAACTATTTTTTATCCTTAAAATAAAATTCAAATACTTGTATTTTATTTATGTAGTTTTTAAATTCTTTATATGGAATTGAAGTGGGTCTCACCCATATTACATCATCACCAGATAGTGTCATTACAACAACTTAACTATTATATATGTATTTCTTTGGAATATTTGAACCTAGGTTTCCTAAAATGTTGAGGAATTGAATTAGTTAAGGTAATGCCATTTATAAAATTAAACCGGTTTTATTATAAAGGATAAAGAATTTTTTATATATATTTCGGTATTTTTTGAATTATTAATCAACATTTATAATGAACTATAAATTACCTTTTAATAATAAGTAATTACTAAAAAAAACGAGGAGTAATTAGTTAATAAGTAATTGGAGGGTGTGTCATCCCATCACCAATATTGTTGACTACATTACTCAACACAACTGGAAGTTATAGTGGAGTCAAAGAGTAAGATTTGAACCTATGAAGAGATGATGAAAAATGTAACAAGTTTTCATTCCTCTAGTATATGCAAAAAAAAATGAATTATTTTTTAAATTTTTATTAATATTATGTCCGAATAGGGACATTATAATGGTAAAATATAGTGGGTTCTCCTAGCAATGACCGAATTTCAGTTCTCTAAAAAGGTGGTCCCTGATGTGCCCCCACTTTTTGACCTCTTCAAAATGAATTATAAGTTGTAAAAATTTAATAATTAAAATTATAATTCCTCAAAAAAATAATTAATTTTTTCAAATTATTACATTCTTATAATATATTAGTTGATTTTTTTATTAGGTAGAAAAGAAGGTGTTTTGAAAGAGTATCAAACATTTATAAATTTACAAGCCAGACAACCAAAGTAGCCCTAACAACATCCAAGAAAAATAGTATAGCATAGAGGAAGGCCTATCCTGCAATAAAAATATGGGAGAAGTTTTTGATAACAAACACACAAACTAAACATGACAAAGAGAATCAGAGACAGGACCCACCAATTCTATATCCAATAAGAACAAAGTAAATAGATAAATTAAGAACTAGAACACAAACTAGAGAATAGCATTAGTTGTTGTCATTGATGTGGACAATATCATTTCTCACCAAAGAAATAAGGTCTTGCAAGAAATTCTCTTTCCAGATAGACATACCTTCATTTTGAACTCTAATATTGGTAAGGAAATCTACAACTTTGTTACCTTCCCTATAAATATGCTTACTTTGGTAGTTCACAAATTTTCTTAGGAATCTTTTTATTCATCCATAATATTACCAATATTCTAGTTGGGTGAATCCTGTTCAGTGAGGATATTGATAATGATCTCTAATAATCTTACCAACCTTCGTTGATTCAAGCAGGGATAAACCTTGGAAGAGGACCCTAGTCTCTAAAAAATTGCTGATTTGGTGACCAAGGTTCTCAAAAAAGGTTAGAAAAATTTCTTCATTGAAGTTTATGATCAATCCTCCAACTCCTACCATCCCCAAATTTCCTTTGAAAAATCCCTCCATTCCTTTCATATAATTTTTTTGTTGATTTTATCTTTTAGTTAAAAATAAAAAATGTGATTTTAGATTTGTCTTTCATATAATATTCCTAAGAAAGGTAGCAGACATTAAGGTAAAACTATTAACCTTGGGAGAAAATATTGAGGATGAATTCCTTGTTCAAATAACCATGAGAGCACTTCCAGATAGCTACAAGCATCTAGTTACATCTTTACAAGTACTAGGTAAAGAAAAATTATTTAATTAGCTAATAAACATTCTTGAATAATATGAGGTATAAATTATAGTGAAATATTAAATGAATAACACTGCATTAGTTTCAAAAGAAACTCCTGAAGGAAACATAGCCTCAACTTCAAAAGGATGAAATCCTTGGAATAAGAGATATTGTCATGTATGTAGGATAAAAGGTCATAGTACTAATTATTGTATATTTAATCCAAGAAACCATAATTGAGGGAATAAAAAAACTATGGAAATCAACCAAATAGGGCATTCCAACCAAGGCAATATCAAACTCAAAATAATCCTCGACAACAATAGTTTTAGTGACCATGAAATTATCCTCAATTGGAATATCAAGGAGGAAATATTAAGGGACACTTAGCTCAAAGGATTCAAGAAATTTAAGAACTAGAAGATCATTTAGATAATTATTTCAAAGCTCTCTTATTAAATATAGCCTTTTATGAAGATACTAATTACTTTCTTAAACATGACATAGAAAATAAAGAAGGAGACCTTAAACTCTCGTACCAGATAAAAGATCCATATTTAAGACTAATACCCAAATAATGTAATATAGGGGGATGCTAGAATATATTACATAATTTGGATCATGTAAATGTATCACCTTTGGTACATATCTAGATTAGGATTTTACTTCAGGGTAAATTTAGTTAGTTTCTTCAAGTATTATAAGAAATGCACAAATGTCAATACGCACGTTGTAAATGTGTATGTAGTCCATATGTACATAAGTCCTAGGTAGAGTAAATATCAAGCAATCTATCTTTATATATAAAGATCTCATAGGTGTAGTAGTGGGAGAGAGAGAGAGTCATATAGTAAATATACATTGTGTACTAGATATAGTGTGTGTAGTATGGTACAATATAGTTCTTTCATATACATTCATGGAGTGTTCATTTCCTCCATTATACAACATTGTACTATTTTTTCATTCCCATTAAATGTATATTTCTGAGTTATTTGCAAATGTCCATATCCCTATTTTCCTACATATTATTGCACCATTAGTTTTATAGTTATCTCAGATTAGTTACCCTTCATCTTGTGGTTTTACTACCTCCTATCGGAAGCTAACAATTAATCTAGTAGGGATTGATGAGTTGAGGAATACAAATAATTTGTAGAGACTTAGTGTTGTAATACAAGAGTTTTTTATGACATACAATATTTACATCCAAAAGTGAAAGATGATTTGGAGAAGAGTGTCATTAAATACAAGCAAGATGTTGATCTCAAGAATTGAACATAAGAATTCTAGTTTGGAGACTTGGTTTTGACACATTTACAAAAGAAAATATTTCTGAAACCCACATACAACAAACTAAATTAGAAGAATATTGGACCTTGTAAGTTCTTGAAAAAATTATATCAAATTCCTATGAAATTGAAATCCCAAAAGAAGTATATAACTCACCAATATTTAGTGTGGTAGATTTGTATCCCTATTATGACAAATACCCAAGTAGTAATGAGGATATCACAATTGATTTTCCAATAAAATATTGCATAGTGCAATTGCTATAAAACGAACAAGATGAAATAGAAGTATTGATAGACTCCAAAGTGGTCAAAATAAAAACAAGAAATATTATGAATATCTATTCAAGTGGAAGAAAAAGGCAATAGACACAACAACATGGATGAATGCTTGTAAGTTTGTTAAGTATGACATATTGATTGTAATTTTTAAAATTGGTCATGGGCTTCACTCGTGAAACATTTCCTCTTACCTGATAAGTTTTATGTAGGAGCACCCAATATGAATACGATTATGGATAAGCCATTTTATAAAATACCAATATGTTTGTAACTTCCAACCTCATGTATGTAAAGGAATAAGAATAGGAATAAGGAATGATCGTGTTCATAGAAATATAAGAGAAGGGAAGAGATAACGGTATGTGAAATAAAATAGAAGAGTGGAGAGACACCTGTGAAAAGGGGGATGGATGTAAAATATTAGATATTTCATGGATCAGTATGTGCAAGATTGTAAGTGAAAACAAAGTGTTGTAATAGTCCAAGTGAAGATCTTGTTGAGTGGAATCATAGTTCAAATGAGAGTGTGAGAGTCATATAAAAGGGAACAACATCATGCAAGGTGTCATTTAGCACATACCATGTAGGAAGTGGCAACATCACAAATATATTCTTGTAAGAATGCCATCCCAAGTAGTTATTGTCTTGTCATCTCAAAGATTACCATCACAAGAAATGACCATTAGAAGACTCTATCATTGCAAGATTTTTTTGTCTTGTAATACTACAATCTCGAGGAGTAGTCGTCATAGGAATCTATCATTTTTTTGTATTTGTAGGCCCCATCATCTTGTGCCAACAAGTTGGAATTATGTGTTGCTTGCGAAGGTCATCTATTGGTGGATACCTTTTGCATGTCTACATCAATTTGATATGTTATGTAATATTCATTATGTAATAGTATAATTTATTTTATTTTTCAATTATATGTTTTTATCCTAATATATAATTATGATATATTATTTTAAATTTAATTGATTTGTATGATCTATTTACCTTTGTCTATGTGAATTTAGTTTTGAGATAAATTTAATGAATAATAAACTTTATTAAAATTTTAATTATAGTTTAAATTATTTGATTCAATATTTTATCTTAAACTATGCTATATGATTCAACAAATTTCCATTATGAAGTTCAAAATTTTACAACTATTTTTTATCCTTAAAATAAAATTCAAATACTTGTATTTTATTTATGTAGTTTTTAAATTGTTTATATGGAATTGAAGTGGGTCTCACCCATATTACATCATCACCAGATAGTGTCATTACAACAACTTAATGATTATATTTGTATTTCTTTGGAATATTTGAACCTAGGTTTCCTAAAATGTTGAGGAATTGAATTAGTTAAGGTAATGCCATTTATAAAATTAAACCGGTTTTATTATAAAGGATAAAGAATTTTTTATATATATTTCGGTATTTTTTGAATTATTAATCAACATTTATAATGAACTATAAATTACCTTTTAATAATAAGTAATTACTAAAAAAAATTAGGAGTAATTAGTTAATAAGTAATTGGAGGGTGTGTCATCCCATCACCAATATTGTTGACTACATTACTCAACACAACTGGAAGTTATAGTGGAGTCAAAGAGTAAGATTTGAACCTATGAAGAGATGATGAAAAATGTAACAAGTTTTCATTCCTCTAGTATATGCAAAAAAAAAATGAATTATTTTTTAAATTTTTATTTAATATTATGTCCGGATAGGGACATTATAATGGTAAAATACAGTGGGTTCTCCTAGCAATGACTGAATTTCAGTTCTCTAAAAAGGTGGTCCCTGATATGCCCCCACTTTTTGACCTCTTCAAAATGAATTATGAGTTGTAAAAATTTACTAATTAAAATTATAATTCCTCAAAAAAATAATTAATTTTTTAATTATTACATTCTTATAATATATTAGTTGATTTTTTTATTAGGTAGAAAAGAAGGTGTTTTGAAAGAGTATCAAACATTTATAAATTTACAAATCGGACAACCAAAGTAGCCCTAACAACATCCAAGAAAAATAGTATAGCATAGAGGAAGGCCTATCCTGCAATAAAAATATGGGAGAAGTTTTTGATAACAAACACACAAACTAAACATGACAAAGAGAATCAGAGACAGGACCCACCAATTCTATATCCAATAAGAACAAAGTAAATAGATAAATTAAGAACTAGAACACAAACTAGAGAATAGCATTAGTTGTTGTCATTGACGTGGACAATATCATTTCTCACTAAAGAAATAAGGTCTTGCAAGAAATTCTCTTTCCAGATAGACATACCTTTATTTTGAACTCTAATATTGGTAAGGAAATTTGCAACCTTGTTACCTTCCCTATAAATATGCTTACTTTGGTAGTTCACAAATTTTCTTAGGAATCTTTTTTATTCATCCATAATATTACCAATTTTCTAGTTGGGTGAATCCTGTTGAGTGAGGATATTGATAATGATCTCTAATAATCTTACCAACCTTCGTTGATTCAAGCAGGGATAAACCTTGGAAGAGGACCCTAGTCTCTAAAAAATTGCTGATTTGGTGACCAAGGTTCTCAAAAAAGGTTAGAAAAATTTCTTCATTGAAGTTTATGATCAATCCTCCAACTCCTACCATCCCCAAATTTCCTTTGAAAAATCCCTCCATTCCTTTCATATAATTTTTTTGTTGATTTTATCTTTTAGTTAAAAATAAAAAATGTGATTTTAGATTTGTCTTTCATATAATATTCCTAAGAAAGGTAGCAGACATTAAGGTAAAACTATTAACCTTGGGAGAAAATATTGAGGATGAATTCCTTGTTCAAATAACCATGAGAGCACTTCCAGATAGCTACAAGCATCTAGTTACATCTTTACAAGTACTAGGTAAAGAAAAATTATTTAATTAGCTAATAAACATTCTTGAATAATATGAGGTATAAATTATAGTGAAATATTAAATGAATAACACTGCATTAGTTTCAAAAGATACTCCAGAAGGAAACATAGCCTCAACTTCAAAAGGATGAAATCCTTGGAATAAGAGATATTGTCATGTATGTAGGATAAAAGGTCATAGTACTAATTATTGTATATTTAATCCAAGAAACCATAATTGAGGGAATAAAAAAACTATGGAAATCAACCAAATAGGGCATTCCAACCAAGGCAATATCAAACTCAAAATAATCCTCGACAACAATAGTTTTAGTGACCATGAAATTATCCTCAATTGGAATATCAAGGAGGAAATATTAAGGGACACTTAGCTCAAAGGATTCAAGAAATTTAAGAACTAGAAGATCATTTAGATAATTATTTCAAAGCTCTCTTATTAAATATAGCCTTTTATGAAGATACTAATTACTTTCTTAAACATGACATAGAAAATAAAGAAGGAGACCTTAAACTCTCGTACCAGATAAAAGATCCATATTTAAGACTAATACCCAAATAATGTAATATAGGGGGATGCTAGAATATATTACATAATTTGGATCATGTAAATGTATCACCTTTGGTACATATCTAGATTAGGATTTTACTTTAGGGTAAATTTAGTTAGTTTCTTCAAGTATTATAAGAAATGCACAAATGTCAATACGCACGTTGTAAATGTGTATGTAGTCCATATGTACATAAGTCCTAGGTAGAGTAAATATCAAGCAATCTATCTTTATATATAAAGATCTCATAGGTGTAGTAGTGGGAGAGAGAGAGAGTCATATAGTAAATATACATTGTGTACTAGATATAGTGTGTGTAGTATGGTACAATATAGTTCTTTCATATACATTCATGGAGTGTTCATTTCCTCCATTATACAACATTGTACTATTTTTTCATTCCCATTAAATGTATATTTCTGAGTTATTTGCAAATGTCCATATCCCTATTTTCCTACATATTATTGCACCATTAGTTTTATAGTTATCTCATATTAGTTACCCTTCATCTTGTGGTTTTACTACCTCCTATCGGAAGCTAACAATTAATCTAGTAGGGATTGATGAGTTGAGGAATACAAATAATTTGTAGAGACTTAGTGTTGTAATACAAGAGTTTTTTATGACATACAATATTTACATCCAAAAGTGAAAGATGATTTGGAGAAGAGTGTCATTAAATACAAGCAAGATGTTGATCTCAAGAATTGAACATAAGAATTCTAGTTTGGAGACTTGGTTTTGACACATTTACAAAAGAAAATATTTCTGAAACCCACATACAACAAACTAAATTAGAAGAATATTGGACCTTGTAAGTTCTTGAAAAATTTATATCAAATTCCTATGAAATTGAAATCCCAAAAGAAGTATATAACTCACCAATATTTAGTGTGGTAGATTTGTATCCCTATTATGACAAATACCCAAGTAGTAATGAGGATATCACAATTGATTTTCCAATAAAATATTGCATAGTGCAATTGCTATAAAATGAACAAGATGAAATAGAAGTATTGATAGACTCCAAAGTGGTCAAAAGAACAAGAAGAAAAATATATTATGAATATCTATTCAACTGGAAGAACAAGGCAATAGACACAACAACATGGATGAATGCTTGTAAGTTTGTTAAGTATGACATATTGATTGTAATTTTTAAAATTGGTCATGGGCTTCACTCGTGAAACATTTCCTCTTACCTGATAAGTTTTATGTAGGAGCACCCAATATGAATACGATTATGGATAAGCCATTTTATAAAATACCAATATGTTTGTAACTTCCAACCTCATGTATGTAAAGGAATAAGAATAGGAATAAGGAATGATCGTGTTCATAGAAATATAAGAGAAGGGAAGAGATAACGGTATGTGAAATAAAATAGAAGAGTGGAGAGACACCTGTGAAAATGGGGATGGATGTAAAATATTAGATATTTCATGGATCAGTATGTGCAAGATTGTAAGTGAAAACAAAGTGTTGTAATAGTCCAAGTGAAGATCTTGTTTAGTGGAATTATAGTTCAAATGAGAGTGTGAGAGTCATATAAAAGGGAACAACATCATGCAAGGTGTCATTTAGCACATACCATGTAGGAAGTGGCAACATCACAAGTATATTCTTGTAAGCATGCCATCCCAAGTAGTTATTGTCTTGTCGTCTCAAAGATTACCATCACAAGAAATGACCATTAGAAGACTCTATCATTGCAAGATTTTTTTGTCTTGTAATACTACAATCACGAGGAGTTGTCGTCATACGAATCTATCAATTTTTTGTATTTGTAGGACCCATCATCTTGTGCCAAAAAGTTGGAATTATGTGCTGCTTGCGAAGGTCGTCTATTGGTGGATACCTTTTGCATGTCTACATCAATTTGATATGTTATGCAATATTCATTATGTAATAGTATAATTTATTTTATTTTTCAATTATATGTTTTTATCCTAATATATAATTATGATATATTATTTTAAATTTAATTGATTTGTATGATCTATTTACCTTTGTCTATGTGAATTTAGTTTTGAGATAAATTTAATGAATAATAAACTTTATTAAAATTTTAATTATAGTTTAAATTATTTGATTCAATATTTTATCTTAAACTATGCTATATGATTCAACAAATTTCCATTATGAAGTTCAAAATTTTACAACTATTTTTTATCCTTAAAATAAAATTCAAATACTTGTATTTTATTTATGTAGTTTTTAAATTCTTTATATGGAATTGAAGTGGGTCTCACCCATATTACATCATCACCATATAGTGTCATTACAACAACTTAATGATTATATATGTATTTCTTTGGAATATTTGAACCTAGGTTTCCTAAAATGTTGAGGAATTGAATTAGTTAAGGTAATGCCATTTATAAAATTAAACCGGTTTTATTATAAAGGATAAAGAATTTTTTATATATATTTCAATAGTTTTTGAATTATTAATCAACATTTATAATGAACTATAAATTACCTTTTAATAATAAGTAATTACTAAAAAAAATTAGGAGTAATTAGTTAATAAGTAATTGGAGGGTGTGTCATCCCATCACCAATATTGTTGACTACATTACTCAACACAACTGGAAGTTATAGTGGAGTCAAAGAGTAAGATTTGAACCTATGAAGAGATGATGAAAAATGTAACAAGTTTTCATTCCTCTAGTATATGCAAAAAAAAATGAATTATTTTTTAAATTTTTATTTAATATTATGTCCGGATAGGGACATTATAATGGTAAAATACAAGTGGGTTCTCCTAGCAATGACCGAATTTCAGTTCTCTAAAAATGTGGTCCCTGATGTGCCCCCACTTTTTGACCTCTTCAAAATGAATTATGAGTTGTAAAAATTTACTAATTATAATTATAATTCCTCAAAAAAATAATTAATTTTTTAATTATTACATTCTTATAATATATTAGTTGATTTTTTTATTAGGTAGAAAAGAAGGTGTTTTGAAAGAGTATCAAACATTTATAAATTTACAAATCGGACAACCAAAGTAGCCCTAACAACATCCAAGAAAAATAGTATAGCATAGAGGAAGGCCTATCCTGCAATAAAAATATGGGAGAAATTTTTGATAACAAACACACAAACTAAACATGACAAAGAGAATCAGAGACAGGACCCACCAATTCTATATCCAATAAGAACAAAGTAAATAGATAAACTAAGAACTAGAACACAAACTAGAGAATAGCATTAGTTGTTGTCATTGATGTGGACAATATCATTTCTCACTAAAGAAATAAGGTCTTGCAAGAAATTCTCTTTCCAGATAGACATACCTTCATTTTGAACTCTAATATTGGTAAGGAAATCTGCAACCTTGTTACCTTCCCTATAAATATGCTTACTTTGGTAGTTCACAAATTTTCTTAGGAATATTTTTATTCATCCATAATATTACCAATTTTCTAGTTGGGTGAATCCTGTTCAGTGAGGATATTGATAATGTTCTATAATAATCTTACCAGCCTTCGTTGATTCAAGCAGGGATAAACCTTGGAAGAGGACCCTAGTCTCTACAAAATTGCTGATTTGGTGACCAACGTTCTCATAAAAGGCTAGAAAAATTTCTTCATTGAAATTTATGATCAATCCTCCAACTCCTACCATCCCCAAATTTCCTTTGAAAAATCCCTCCATTCCTTTCATATAATTTTTTTGTTGATTTTATCTTTTAGTTAAAAATAAAAAATGTGATTTTAGATTTGTCTTTCATATAATATTCCTAAGAAATGTAGCAGACATTAAGGTAAAACTATTAACCTTGGAAGAAAATATTGACGATGAATTCCTTGTTCAAATAACCATGAGAGCACTTCCAGATAGCCACAAGCATCTAGTTACATCTTTACAAGTACTAGGTAAAGAAAAATTATTTAATTAGCTAATAAACATTCTTGAATAATATGAGGTATAAATTATAGTGAAATATTAAATTAATAACACTGCATTAGTTTCAAAAGATACTCCAGAAGGAAACATAGCCTCAACTTCAAAAGGATGAAATCCTTGGAATAACAAATATTGTCATGTATGTAGGATAAAAGGTCATAGTACTAATTATTTTATATTTAATCCAAGAAACCATAATTGAGGGAATAAAAAAACTATGGAAATCAACCAAATAGGGCATTCCAACCAAGGCAATATCAAACTCAAAATAATCCTCGACAACAACATTTTTAGTGACCATGAAATTATCCTCAATTGGAATATCAAGGAGGAAATATTAAGGGACACTTAACTCAAAGGATTCAATAAATTTAGGAACTAGAAGATCATTTAGATAATTATTTCAAAGCTCTCTTATTAAATATAGCCTTTTATGAAGATACTAATTACTTTCTTAAACATGACATAGAAAATAAAGACGGAGACCTTAAACTCTCGTACCAGATAAAAGATCCATATTTAAGAATAATACCCAAATAATGTAATATAGGAGGATGCTAGAATATATTACATAATTTGGATCATGTAAATGTATCACCTTTGGTACATATCTAGATTAGGATTTTAATTCAGGGTAAATTTAGTTAGTTTCTTCAAGTATTATAAGAAATGCACAAATGTCAATACGCACGTTGTAAATGTGTATGTAGTCCATATGTACATAAGTCCTAGGTAGAGTAAATATCAAGCAATCTATATTTATATATAAAGATCTCATAGGTGTAGTAGTGGGAGAGAAAGAGAGTCATATAGTAAATATACATTGTGTACTAGATATAGTGTGTGTAGTATGGTACAATATAGTTCTTTCATGTACATTCATGGAGTGTTCATTTCCTCCATTATACAACATTGTACTATTTTTTCATTCCCATTAAATGTATATTTCTGAGTTATTTGCAAATGTCCATATCCCTATTTTCCTACATATTATTGCACCATTAGTTTTATAGTTATCTCAGATTAGTTACCCTTCATCTTGTGGTTTTACTACCTCCTATCGGAAGCTAACAATTAATATAGTAGGGATTGATGAGTTGAGGAATACAAATAATTTGTAGAGACTTAGTGTTGTAATACAAGAGTTTTTTATGACATACAATATTTACATCCAAAAGTGAAAGATGATTTGGAGAAGAGTGTCATTAAATACAAGCAAGATGTTGATCTCAAGAATTGAACATAAGAATTCTAGTTTGGAGACTTGGTTTTGACACATTTACAAAAGAAAATATTTCTGAAACCCACATACAACAAACTAAATTAGAAGAATATTGGACCTTGTAAGTTCTTGAAAAAATTATATCAAATTCCTATGAAATTGAAATCCCAAAAGAAGTATATAACTCATCAACATTTAGTGTGGTAGATTTGTATCCCTATTATGACAAATACCCAAGTAGTAATGAGGATATCACAATTGATTTTCCAATAAAATATTGCATAGTGCAATTGCTATAAAACGAACAAGATGAAATAGAAGTATTGATAGACTCCAAAGTGGTCAAAATAACAAGAAGAAATATTATGAATATCTATTCAAGTGGAAGAACAAGGTAATAGACACGACAACATGGATGAATGCTTGTAAGTTTGTTAAGTATGACATATTGATTGTAATTTTTAAAATTGTTCATGGGCTTCACTCGTGAAACATTTCCTCTTACCTAATAAGTTTTATGTAGGAGCACCCAATATGAATACGATTATGGATAAGCCATTTTATAAAATACCAATCTGTTTGTAACTTCCAACCTCATGGTAAAGGAATAAGAATAGGAATAAGGAATGATCGTGTTCATAGAAATATAAGAGAAGGGAAGAGATAACGGTATGTGAAATAAATAGAAGAGTGGAGAGACACCTATGAAAATGGGGATGGATGTAAAATATTAGATATTTCATGGATCAGTATGTGCAAGATTGTAAGTGAAAACAAAGTGTTGTAATAGTCCAAGTGAAGATCTTGTTGAGTGGAATCATAGTTCAAATCAAAGTGTGAGAGTCATATAAAAGGGAACAACATCATGCAAGGTGTCATTTAGCACATACCATGTAGGAAGTGGCAACATCACATATATATTCTTGTAAGAATGCCATCCCAAGTAGTTATTGTCTTGTCATCTCAAAGATTACCATCACAAGAAATTACCATTAGAAGACTCTATCATTGCAAGTTTTATTTGTCTTGTAATACTAAATAAGAACAAAGTAAATAGATAAATTAAGAACTAGAACACAAACTAGAGAATAGCATTAGTTGTTGTCATTGACGTGGACAATATCATTTCTCACTAAATAAATAAGGTCTTGCAAGAAATTCTCTTTCCAGATAGACATACCTTTATTTTGAACTCTAATATTGGTAAGGAAATCTGCAAATTTGTTACCTTCCCTATAAATATGCATACTTTGGTAGTTCACAAATTTTCTTAGGAATATTTTTATTAGTCCATAATATTACCAATTTTCTAGTTGGGTGAATCCTGTTGAGTGAGGATATTGATAATGATCTCTAATAATCTTACCAACCTTCGTTGATTCAAGCAGGGATAAACCTTGGAAGAGGACCCTAGTCTCTAAAAAATTGCTGATTTGGTGACCAATGTTCTCAAAAAAGGTTAGAAAATTTTCTTCATTGAAGTTTATGATCAATCCTCCAACTCCTACCATCCCCAAATTTCCTTTGAAAAATCCCTCCGTTCCTTTCATATAATTTTTTTGTTGATTTTATCTTTTAGTTAAAAATAAAAAATGTGATTTTAGATTTGTCTTTCATATAATATTCCTAAGAAAGGTAGCAGAAATTAAGGTAAAACTATTAACCTTGGGAGAAAATATTGAGGATGAATTCCTTGTTCAAATAACCATGAGAGCACTTCCAGATAGCTACAAGCATCTAGTTACATCTTTACAAGTACTAGGTAAAGAAAAATTATTTAATTAGCTAATAAAAATTCTTGAATAATATGAGGTATAAATTATAGTGAAATATTAAATGAATAACGCTGCATTAGTTTCAAAAGATACTCCACAAGGAAACATAGCCTAAACTTCAAAAGGATGAAATCCTTGGAATAACAGATATTGTCATGTATGTAGGATAAAATGTCATAGTACTAATTATTGTATATTTAATCCAAGAAACCATAATTGAGGGAATAAAAAAACTATGGAAATCAACCAAATAGGGCATTCCAACCAAGGCAATATCAAACTCAAAATAATCCTCGACAACAATAGTTTTAGTGACCATGAAATTATCCTCAATTGGAATATCAAGGAGGAAATATTAAGGGACACTTAGCTCAAAGGATTCAAGAAATTTAAGAACTAGAAGATCATTTAGATAATTATTTCAAAGCTCTCTTATTAAATATAGCCTTTTATGAAGATACTAATTACTTTCTTAAACATGACATAGAAAATAAAGAAGGACACCTTAAACTCTCGTACCAGATAAAAGATCCATATTTAAGACTAATACCCAAATAATGTAATATAGGGGGATGCTAGAATATATTACATAATTTGGATCATGCAAATTTATCACCTTTGGTACATATCTAGATTAGGATTTTACCTTGAAGTAAATTTAGTTAGTTTCTTCAAGTATTATAAGAAATGCACAAATGTCAATACGCACGTTGTAAATGTGTATGTAGTCCATATGTACATAAGTCCTAGGTAGAGTAAATATCAAGCAATCTATCTTTATATATAAAGATCTCATACGTGTAGTAGTTGGAGAGAGAGAGATTCATATAGTAAATATACATTGTGTACTAGATATAGTGTGTAGTATGGTACAATATAGTTCTTTCATATACATTCATGGAGTGTTCATTTCCTCCATTATACAACATTGTACTATTTTTTCATTCCCATTAAATGTATATTTCTGAGTTATTTGCAAATGTCCATATCCCTATTTTCCTACATATTATTGCACCATTAGTTTTATAGTTATCTCAGATTAGTTACCCTTCATCTTGTGGTTTTACTATCTCCTATAAGAAGCTAACAATTAATCTAGTAGGGATTGATGAGTTGAGGAATACAAATAATTTGTAGAGACTTAGTGTTGTAATACAAGAGTTTTTTATGACATACAATATTTACATCCAAAAGTGAAAGATGATTTGGAGAAGAGTGTCATTAAATACAAGAAAGATGTTGATCTCAAGAATTGAACATAAGAATTCTAGTTTGGAGACTTGGTTTTGACACATTTACAAAAGAAAATATTTTTGAAACCAACATACAACAAACTAAATTAGAAGAATATTGGACCTTGTAAGTTCTTGAAAAATTTAAATCAAATTCCTATAAAATTGAAATCCCAAAAGAAGTATATAACTCACCAATATTTAGTGTGGTAGATTTGTATCCCTATTATGAAAAATACCCAAGTAGTAATGAGGATATCACAATTGATTTTCCAATAAAATATTGGATAGTGCAATTGCTATAAAACGAACAAGATGAAATAGAAGTATTTATAGACTCTAAAGTGGTCAAAAGAACAAGAAGAAAAATATATTATGAATATCTATTCAACTGGAATAACAAGGCAATAGACACAACAACATGGATGAATGCTTGTAAGTTTGTTAAGTATGACATATTGATTTTAATTTTTAAAATTGGTCATGGGCTTCACTCGTGAAACATTTCCTCTTACCTAATAAGTTTTATGTAGGAGCACCCAATATGAATACGATTATGGATAAGCCATTTTATAAAATACCAATCTGTTTGTAACTTCCAACCTCATGTATGTAAAGGAATAAGAATAGGAAGAACGAATGATCGTTTTCATAGAAATATAAGAGAAGGGAAGAGATAACGGTATGTGAAATAAAATAGAAGAGTGGAGAGACACCTGTGTAAAGGGGGATGGATGTAAAATATTAGATATTTCATGGATCAGTACGTGCAATATTGTAAGTGAAAACAAAGTGTTGTAATGGTCCAAGTGAAGATATTGTTGAGTGGAATCATAGTTCAAATGAGAGTGTGAGAGTCATATAAAAGGGAACAACATCATGCAAGGTGTCATTTAGCACATACCATGTAGGAAGTGGCAACATCACAAGTATATTCTTGTAAGCATCCCATCCCAAGTAGTTATTGTCTTGTCATCTCAAAGATTACCATCACAAGAAATTACCATTAGAAGACTCTATCATTGCAAGCTTTATTTGTCTTGTAATACTACAATCATGAGGAGTTGTCGTCATAGGAATCTATCAATTTGATGTATTTGTAGGCTCCATCATCTTGTACCAACAAGTTGGAATTATGTGCTACTTGCGAAGGTCGTCTATTGGTGGATACCTTTTGCATGTCTACATCAATTTGATATGCTATGCAATATTGATTATGTAATAGTATAATTTATTTTATTTTTCAATTATATGTTTTTATCCTAATATATAATTATGATATATTATTTTAAATTTAATTGATTTGTATGATCTATTTACCTTTGTCTATGTGAATTTAGTTTTGAGATAAATTTAATGAATAATAAACTTTATTAAAATTTTAATTATAGTTTAAATTATTTGATTCAATATTTTATCTTAAACTATGCTATATGATTCAACAAATTTCCATTATGAAGTTCAAAATTTTACAACTATTTTTTATCCTTAAAATAAAATTCAAATACTTGTATTTTATTTATGTAGTTTTTAAATTATTTATATGGAATTGAAGTGGGTCTCACCCATATTACATCATCACTAGATAGTGTCATTACAACAACTTAACGATTATATATGTATTTCTTTGGAATATTTGAACCTAGGTTTCCTAAAATGTTGAGGAATTGAATTAGTTAAGGTAATGCCATTTATAAAATTAAACCGGTTTTATTATAAAGTATAAAGAAGTTTTTATATATATTTCTGTAGTTTTTGAATTATTAATCAACATTTATAATGAACTATAAAAAAAAAAACACAAACCCCCCCCCCCCCCCCCCCCCACAAAAAAAAAAAAAAAAAAATTACTAAAAAAAACGAGGAGTAATTAGTTAATAAGTAATTGGAGGGTGTTTCATCCCATCACCAATATTGTTGACTACATTACTCAACACAACTGGAAGTTATAGTGGAGTCAAAGAGTAAGATTTGAACCTATGAAGAGATGATGAAAAATGTAACAAGTTTTCATTCCTCTAGTATATGCAAAAAAAATGAATTATTTTTTAAATTTTTATTAATATTATGTCCGAATAGGGACATTATAATGGTAAAATACAGTGGGTTCTCCTAGCAATGACCAAATTTTAGTTCTCTAAAAAGGTGGTCCCTGATGTGCCCCCACTTTTTGACCTCTTCAAAATGAATTATAAGTTGTAAAATTTTAATAATTAAAATTATAATTCCTCAAAAAAATAATTAATTTTTTCAAATTATTACATTCTTATAATATATTAGTTTATTTTTTTACTAGGTAGAAAAGAAGGTGTTTTGAAAGAGTATCAAACATTTATAAATTTACAAGCCAGACAATCAAAGTAGCCCTAACAACATCCAAGAAAAATAGTATAGCATAGAGGAAGGCCTATCCTGCAATAAAAATATGGGAGAAATTTTTGATAACAAACACACAAACTAAACATGACAAAGAGAATCAGAGATAGGACCCACCAATTCTATATCCAATAAGAACAAAGTAAATAGATAAACTAAGAACTAGAACACAAACTAGAGAATAGCATTAGTTGTTGTCATTGATGTGGACAATATTATTTCTCACTAAATAAATAAGGTCTTGCAAGAAATTCTCTTTCCAGATAGACATACCTTTATTTTGAACTCTAATATTGGTAAGGAAATTTGCAACCTTGTTACCTTCCCTATAAATATGCTTACTTTGGTAGTTCACAAATTTTCTTAGGAATATTTTTATTAGTCCATAATATTACCAATTTTCTAGTTGGGTGAATCCTGTTCAGTGGGGATATTGATAATGTTCTATAATAATCTTACCAGCCTCCGTTGATTCAAGCAGGGATAAACCTTGGAAGAGGACCCTAGTCTCTACAGAATTGCTGATTTGTTGACCAAGGTTCTAAAAAAAGGTTAGAAAAATTTCTTCATTGAAGTTTATGATCAATCCTCCAACTCCTACCATCCCCAAATTTCCTTTGAAAAATCCCTCCATTCCTTTCATATAATTATTTTGTTGATTTTATCTTTTAGTTAAAAATAAAAAATGTGATTTTAGATTTGTCTTTCATATAATATTCCTAAGAAAGGTAGCAAACATTAAGGTAAAACTATTAACCTTGGAAGAAAATATTGAGGATGAATTCCTTGTTCAAATAACCATGAGAGCACTTCCAGATAGCTACAAGCATCTAGTTACATCTTTACAAATACTAGGTAAAGAAAAATTATTTAATTAGCTAATAAACATTCTTGAATAATATAAGGTATAAATTATAGTGAAAAATTAAATGAATAACACTGCATTAGTTTCAAAAGATACTCCAGAAGTAAACATAGCCTCAACTTCAAAAGGATGAAATCCTTGGAATAACAAATATTGTCATGTATGTAGGATAAAAGGTCATAGTACTATTTATTGTATATTTAATCCAATAAACCATAATTGAGAGAATAAAAAAACTATGGAAATCAACCAAATAGGGCATTCCAACCAAGGCAATATCAAACTCAAAATAATCCTTGACAACAATAGTTTTAGTGACCATGAAATTATCCTCAATTGGAATATCAAGGAGGAAATATTAAGGGACACTTAGCTCAACGGATTCAAGAAATTTAAGAACTAGAAGATCATTTAGATAATTATTTCAAAGCTCTCTTATTAAATATAGCCTTTTATGAAGATACTAATTACTTTCTTAAACATGACATAGAAAATAAAGAAGGAGACCTTAAACTCTCATACCAGATAAAAGATCCATATTTAAGACTAATACCCAAATAATGTAATATAGGGGGATGCTAGAATATATTACATAATTTGGATCATGTAAATGTATCACCTTTGGTACATATCTAGATTAGGATTTTACTTCAGGGTAAATTTAGTTAGTTTCTTCAAGTATTATAAGAAATGCACAAATGTCAATACACACGTTGTAAATGTGCATGTAGTCCATATGTACATAAGTCCTAGGTAGAGTAAATATCAAGCAATCTATCTTTATATATAAAGATCTCATAGGTGTAGTAGTGGGAGAGAGAGAGAGACATATAGTAAATATACATTGTGTACTAGATATAGTGTGTGTAGTATGGTAAAATATAGTTCTTTCATATACATTCATGGAGTGTTCATTTCCTCCATTATACAACATTGTACTATTTTTTCATTCCCATTAAATGTATATTTCTGATTTATTTGCAGATGTCCATATCCCTATTTTCCTACATATTATTGCACCATTAGTTTTATAGTTATCTCATATTAGTTACCCTTCATCTTGTGGTTTTACTACCTCCTATCGGAAGCTAAAAATTAATCTAGTAGGGATTGATGAGTTGAGGAATACAAATAATTTGTAGAGACTGTGTGTTGTAATACAAGAGTTTTTTATGACATACAATATTTACATCCATAAGTGAAAGATGATTTGGAGAAGAGTGTCATTAAATACAAGCAAGATGTTGATCTCAAGAATTGAACATAAGAATTCTAGTTTGGAGACTTGGTTTTGACACATTTACAAAAGAAAATATTTCTGAAACCCACATACAACAAACTAAATTAGAAGAATATTGGACCTTGTAAGTTCTTGAAAAATTTATATCAAATTCCTATGAAATTGAAATCCCAAAAGAAGTATATAACTCACCAATATTTAGTGTGGTAGATTTGTATCCCTATTATGACAAATACCCAAGTAGTAATGATGATATCACAATTGATTTTCCAATAAAATATTGCATAGTGCAATTGCTATAAAACGAACAAGATGAAATAGAAGTATTGATAGACTCCAAAGTGGTCAAAATAAAAACAAGAAATATTATGAATATCTATTCAAGTGGAAGAACAAAGCAATAGACATGACAACATGGATGAATGCTTGTAAGTTTGTTAAGTATGACATATTGATTGTAATTTTTAAAATTGGTCATGGGCTTCACTCGTGAAATATTTCCTCTTACCTGATAAGTTTTATGTAGGAGCACCCAATATGAATACGATTATGGATAAGCCATTTTATAAAATACCAATCTGTTTGTAACTTCCAACCTCATGTATGTAAATAAATAAGAATAGGTAGAAGGAATGATCGTGTTCATAGAAATATAAGATAAGGGAAGAGATAACGGTATGTGAAATAAAATAGAAGAGTGGAGAGCCACCTGTGAAAATAGGGATGGATGTAAAATATTAGATATTTCATGGATTAGTATGTGCAAGATTGTAAGTGAAAACAAAGTGTTGTAATAGTCCAAGTGAAGATCTTGTTGAGTGGAATCATAGTTCAAATGAGAGTGTGAGAGTCATATAAAAGGGAACAACATCATGCAAGGTGTCATTTAGCACATACCATGTAGGAAGTGGCAACATCACAAGTATATTCTTGTAAGCATGCCATCCCAAGTAGTTATTGTCTTGTCGTCTCAAAGATTACCATCACAAGAAATGACCATTAGAAGACTATCATTCCAAGATTTTTTTGTCTTGTAATACTACAATCACGAGGAGTTGTCGTCATACGAATCTATCAATTTTTTGTATTTGTAGGACCCATCATCTTGTGCCAACAAGTTGGAATTATGTGTTGCTTGTGAAGGTCGTCTATTGGTGGATACCTTTTGCACATCTACATCAATTTGAGATGTTATGCAATATTCAATATGTAATAGTATAATTTATTTTATTTTTCAATTATATGTTTTTATCCTAATATATAATTATGATATATTATTTTAAATTTAATTGATTTGTATGATCTATTTACCTTTGTCTATGTGAATTTATCTTTGAGATAAATTTAATGAATAATAAACTTTATTAAAATTTTAATTATAGTTTAAATTATTTGATTCAATATTTTATCTTAAACTATGCTATATGATTCAACAAATTTCCATTATGAAGTTCAAAATTTTACAACTATTTTTTATCCTTGAAATAAAATTCAAATACTTGTATTTTATTTATGTAGTTTTTAAATTCTTAATATGGAATTGAAGTGGGTCTCACCCATATTACATCATCACCAGATAGTGCCATTACAACAACTTAACGATTATATATGTATTTCTTTGGAATATTTGAACCTAGGTTTCCTAAAATGTTGAGGAATTGAATTAGTTAAGGTAATGCCATTTATAAAATTAAACCGGTTTTATTATAAAGGATAAAGAATTTTTATATATCTTTCGGTAGTTTTTGAATTATTAATCAACATTTATAATGAACTATAAATTACCTTTTGTACAGGCCATAATAATAAGTAATTACTAAAAAAATTAGGAGTAATTAGTTAATAAGTAATTGGAGGGTGTGTCATCCCATCACCAATATTGTTGACTACATTACTCAACACAACTGGAAGTTATAGTGGAGTCAAAGAGTAAGATTTGAACCTATGAAGAGATGATGAAAAATGTAACAAGTTTTCATTCCTCTAGTATATGCAAAAAAAAAATGAATTATTTTTTAAATTTTTATTTAATATTATGTCCGGATAGGGACATTATAATGGTAAAATACAGTGGGTTCTCCTAGCAATGACCGAATTTTAGTTCTCTAAAAAGGTGGTCCCTGATGTGCCCCCAGTTTTTGACCTCTTCAAAATGAATTATAAGTTGTAAAAAATTAGTAATTAAAATTATAATTCCTCAAAAAAATAATTAATTTTTATAATTATTACATTCTTATAATATATTAGTTGTTTTCTTTTATTAGGTAGAAAAGAAGGTGTTTTGAAAGAGTATCAAACATTTATAAATTTACAAACCGGACAACCAAAGTAGCCCTAACAACATCCAAGAAAAATAGTATAGCATAGAGGAAGGCCTATCCTGCAATAAAAATATGGGAGAAATTTTTGATAACAAACACACAAACTAAACATGACAAAGAGAATCAGAGATAGGACCCACCAATTCTATATCCAATAAGAACAAAGTAAATAGATAAACTAAGAACTAGAACACAAACTAGAGAATAGCATTAGTTGTTGTCATTGATGTGGACAATATCATTTCTCACTAAAGAAATAAGGTCTTGCAAGAAATTCTCTTTCCAGATAGACATACCTTTATTTTGAACTCTATTATTGGTAAGGAAATCTGCAACCTTGTTACCTTCCCTATAAATATGCTTACTTTGGTAGTTCACAAATTTTCTTAGGAATCTTTTTATTAGTCCATAATATTACCAATTTTCTAGTTGGGTGAATCCTATTTAGTGAGGATATTGATAATGTTCTATAATAATCTTACCAGCCTTCATTGATTCAAGCAGGGATAAACCTTGGAAGAGGACCCTAGTCTCTACAAAATTGCTGATTTGGTGACCAAGGTTCTCAAAAAAGGTTAGAAAAATTTCTTCATTGAAGTTTATGATCAATCCTCCAACTCCTACCATCCCCAAATTTCCTTTGAAAAATCCCTCCATTCCTTTCATATAATTTTTTTGTTGATTTTATCTTTTAGTTAAAAATAAAAAATGTGATTTTAGATTTGTCTTTCAATTGTATATAAAACTATGATTTTGCAAGTATATTTAATTTTTTTTTCCAAATTTAATTTGAATTTTAATTTTAGTAATTTAAACCTAAGCTCAAATCTTCTTTTTTCTCTAATTGGTTATATGGGATTGAAACGGGCCCTGTCTGTACTACATCATCACTACATAGTGGTATTATAACAACTTAAATATTATTTATGTATCCTGGCAAGATTAAAATCTAATTATTTTCCTTAAATTAAAAAATAAATAATTAAACATTAAGCTATTACTATTTTGATAATTAAATTCAAATCATATGACAATAATACTAAGTTATAATTATAATTTTTTATGAAATTCTACCTCATATTATTCGTATAATTACACATTTTTTATTCCTTATAGTTTTTCATATGCCCTCTATTAATTATACAATGTTAATTATGAGAGTTTATTTCTAGTTTTAGAATTTTAATTCTTCTAGATAGTACAATTGATTTTGAGTAGGTTGAATGGTCTAATTGGGGTTGGTAGAATTCCTATCAAAATAAACTTTCCCTTTTCTTCTACATGATACTTTTTGAAATTAATTTATGAATCTTGTTCCACATATTTATAAAATAATGATTCTCATCTATGCCTTAATGATTTAATAGATCAAAAAATATTTTTAAAATTTTATTTTAATTTTAAGAGCGATGAATATGGACTTTAGCCTATGAATAATTTATGTGATTGTATTAAGATTCCTAGCCTATGAAGGTAGAGTCAAGGCGAGGGGCCTTGATTTTACAATCATATTAGCTCTAATAATCAAAGTATTGAGCCTCTCAACTATTGGTTAATGCATAAACAAGGAAAATAATTCCCTCACAAATGAACTATTAATATTCAGGGACTAAGGAAAAATCTTGAACAAGTACCAAAATAGCATTCTCTTCCCAAGACCAGGGACCAAGTGGTCATCCTTATTATGCTTTACCTTACACTAGATGAGAAAAACTCTATAGTAAGGAGCTTCCATTTTTCCTTCCTAAACCACATATGTAGGAAGAAAAGTACTAATATCTTGGCTTTCATCTTCAATTCCATTGAAAAGTTGATGAAGCAAGTGCAAAAAGGAAATTCTTTCTTCCCACTTCATAAAGGGTTTCTCAAGCATCTTTTCCTACACATGGTAAAAAAGGATGACTAAATAATCTAGGTGAGCCTAATGCCTAGCCTTGGAATCCCTTTTGGTGTGGTGAGACAAGGTTCTGCCCTGAGTTTTTTAGAGAAAGGCCATAAGGATGTGATATGCATTGGAGCTAAAATCGAGGATGCGACTCATGCTAGTGTTAATCCTGAAATGGCCTTTGAAAGCTTTCCCTAAAATGGTAAAAGGGATATTTTTAGTGGTAACACTCCCACTCTACACAAAGGTAGAGTTAAAATTATAAAATTCAAGGACTGATGCACTGAGCTACCATGATCTCTAGAGAAAGAATTGACTCCAAGATAAGGTCCAAACGCATAAATTTTAAAACTAAAAAAAAGTGGGTCTCCCATCTAGGTCACTTCAAAGCATAATTTTGATGACTCTTGGATCCCTTCATACAAAAGTGGTAGTTTTACTCTTCTACATTCTTCCCCCTAAATGAGTCCATGCAATGTAGTGCCCCTTTGACTTTGAGATCCTCGTTTAGGAGGATTGTAATATTATTTCCAAGCCAATAGGGTCACCTCCAGTATCTAATTGACCTCATCGGATCCCTATATAAGTTTGGGAGGATGACTATCACTTATGTAAAGGAAGTCATCCACCTCCTAGAGGACTATAACAAAAAGTATGATGATTTTTATCCTAGCAATCGGATGGATGACCCAATAGTTTATGATGACTAGGAAAGATTTTGAAAGGATCTCCATCTCTTGCTTCCCCCTATTTTATGATCCTTTTTTCCTTTTCTTTTGTTCTCAAGATCCTCTTCTTGCAGCTGGATCTTGGTTGCTCCTTTTTTTTTAGCTCTTATTTGGTTCTCATGTAATCCTTTTTTTGAGTCTTTTCTTCAGTTGTAAAAGGTTCAAAGACCCTTTAAAAACACCTTATTTCAACCAATAAAAAATATATCTAATCCATTCACACAAACCGTAATTAAAAAAATAAGAATATCATGTTGAAAATTCTAGCGAACCCCATCATCTGCTTTATTTATATAAAATTTTACAAGCATGTCTAGTTTTTCATAGAATTAAAATGATGTATGAACTCTTGTATAATGAATATACTATGATATATTTATTTTCCATACACAAAACACCTTGTTACTATGAGATAACACAATATAGAATTATTTTCAGTCTATTTGCCAAAAATTTTGAAACTATGTTATAAATAATGCAAGAAAGACTTATTGAATTAAAATTATCAAAATATTCAAAACCTAATATCCTTAGTAGAGATAATGTTGTTTTGGAACCACTGGTGGTTGGGTGGTCTAATAGTAATTTTGATGGAGCCTCGAAAGTTAACCCTAGGAGTGCTAGCATAGGAGGTCTCATCAGAGATGAATACAGCAAAATTTAACTTGCTTACGATGAATTTAAAGGAATTAAATCCAATAATACAACTAAAGCTTTGGCAAATTTGTAGGGGATTAAATCTTCCCATTGCCTCAATATTCAAAATGTGGTGATTGAGGGTGATTCCCTAAACACCATAATTATTTTAAATAATAACACCAACTCCCCATGGAGTATTTCCAATATGATAGAAGAGGAAAGGCTATGTGTTCATGAGTTTATCTATTCAGCATATTTATCATGAATCCAACCAGCTGGCTAACATCATGGCCAACTTTGGCCAAAGCGCTGAATATTTGAATATATGGGTGGAAGATTTTTTCCAATGTTTTATGGACAAATGTACCTCAAATTCTCTAATTTCCTTTGTGTAAATTCATCAATATTGGTTTCAATTGTAGGTTTGGGTTTTCTATGTTGATCCTTGGCCACGTCTATGTTGATTCTTACTATGAATGTTATTCACAAAATGAAGTAGCAGAATATGGATATGTTGTCTTCAACCTTTACGAAGGTGATCAAGGACCTTGAGTATGATCTTGGTGCCCATAATACTAATTATTAATGTATAACTCATCCTCTATGGTGTTGGTGGTTTGCTTCAGTCTTGGGTTATTCTGAATTTTTTTGGGATGATCCAATTTTGTTTTAGGCTTGGTTTTTTTTCATCAGGCTATTTCATGTGTAGCCTCTCTTTTCTTCTACCATGATGTAGGCTTTTGCTATTGTTTTTTCTTCTTATCTTTGTTCAAGTTTTGAGGACATTTCAACACCCTATCTTATCAATAAAAAACAAATCTATCAAAATACTTCATTTTACAATTTTTTGAAATTACAACAAAAGTGACATTGAAGCATTTATCATAGTTTATTTTTCCTTCCCTCTTCAATCATAGCCAACATAGTTATCTTCAACAAATCCAAAAAATATGAATGAAAATTATAGGAAATCTATTGGGACCAGGTGCTTATGAGGATGGAAAAAGAAAATTACCTCTTTTAGCTCCTAAATAGAGATCTTCCTTATCAAACATCCATTCTATATTTGTGTGATATTATAATATTTTATAAAATATTACTACAATGCTTCTTCTTTTTCCTAACTTGTAATATAATATTTTCAAAATAACTAATTTTTTCCATCCTAATATCTTCTTCTTCCTCAATAGTTCTTCCATCCAAAATTGAAATATTTTTTATTCACTAAAAGAAAATTGTATTGGGACTATCATGGTTTTTTTGTACTTTTATCTCCTTTCTCAATCTATTTTTCCTAAACTTTAGGGCCCAAGATGTCTTCCTTTTATAATGAACTATGATAATGAAAAATACATTGTTCTTTTTACGCATAAATATTTTGATCCATTCTATGGATTCCTATAATCTCTTGTAAATTATAAAAATTATATTTTATTTTTACTTTTATTTTAAATATACCAAATTATTTGAAATTCAAATATTCATTTTACCATTTAGATATTTCATATTTTATAAAAACTAATACATACATAACCCTTTAGACATTCTTTCAATAGACTATAATGTAACCATTTATAAGAAACTAGGATCGTATAGCCATAAATATTGAAGTCAAAATGGATTTGGATGACCATTATTGAGTATATCATATTTAAAAGAATGTGTTTGTGATCTATCTATGTTGGAATTTTTTACATTATTTGGTACTTGTATATATTTGTAAATAGTTTGTATATATATGGTGGGAAAAGAGTCTTGTAAATATGAGTTGTTTAAATTTTATCATTTAGTAATCGTTAGAGGTTTATAATTATTAGCAGTCAATAAAATATATTCTCTTATGAAAAATATGAATATTCATATGTTTGGATGATTGATAGGATGAATAGTTTGTTGAAGTTGAAGTGTTAAGAGTCATTGGAAAGGCTATATGTAGATCAAGCCTATACCTTGTATGTAATAAAACTTTTAGTACTATTTTGGTATTGAAATACTGAGTCAAATTCATTATTATAGTAAGTTCTTGTATTGTGTGAATACTTGTGCAATATTATGTGATATCATTAATATTAAGATCCTGTGATTAAATACCTTAATTAATAATAGTCATCTCATATAAACTATTGTGACATAAGTCACTAGTGTGAGGAGAACACCCATTAGTAGGAGAGGAGAACCACTATTTGTTAGCTTTTGATGAATGAGCCTTGGGAGATAACAATCACAAGATGCAAAATAACATGAAATAAATTAAATATGCTAGATGACTGAAGTATACTGAAAATATAAATCATATGAAATATTGCAATGTAGCTATGGAGGAAGTGAGCACTCCATTAACAAAGATATTGATCTACATTGTATCCATCACCAATGAATGGTGAGGCACACAAAGCTACACTATCCACTAGGCTATGCTTTATGAATGTGTCCCTCAACTCTCTTGTCTATCTATCTAAGATTTCATCCTTATATATACAAAATATGATACTTGGCTAACACTCTATCTAGTTATGCAAGGAACAACTTGCACATGTACAACTTACACATTGACACTTGTAAATTATTACATTGCATGAAGTAACTACATAACTTGCATAGGAAGTAATCTAGATATGTATCTTAGAGGATACATTTACATAATCCAAATGATGGAATAGACTCTATTTGTAACACCCCCATGTATTACATTAATTGGGTATTGAAGACTTTAGTCTTCAATATAGATTTTCTTCATCTTCATCTGCTTGATATTTGTAGTGTTCTTCCTCTACATTATTTGTATTCATGTTTAGAAGATAATTTGTGTTTCATATGATGTATAGTAGGCTGCAACTAGGTTTTCTATTTGCATCGGATGATATTTGGCATGTTCAGATTCATCTTCAATCCAACCACCTTTATAGTTCTCCTTGCAAGTATCTTCATATGATTATGATTGGTGATGAATGAGTAGGGCTTGATGCAATTATCCTATCATAGTTTTTATCCTTCTGTACTTACCTTTTTGATGTACTAGTTATTAATTTTCTTCAACCTGTTCTTCTACAAATAATTTAGAAGTATTTTGTAACATCACAATATATTGTGGGATTTCCATCGAGACTAGGATATAGGTATTCTCAAGGATTGAACCTGTTTCTTTTATTCCATCTTGATTCATAATTAGACATGTATTGATCTCATTCATATATTTAAAGTTAATCATGTAGTTATTTTATAATAGCTTGCTCACTGATATGAGATTGAATTTCAATCTAGGAACATATAATACTTTTTTTAGTAGAATATTTGGAAAATATTTACTAGAAGATACACATCTGTATCAATGAGTAGGATAAGTTTTGTTATCTATAATTCTTAATCTATAACCTTTAGTAACCTCAAGATAGTCAAACCATCGAATATTTTCTGTCATATTATGACTAGCTCTTGAATCAATAAAGCACCTGTGATTATGCTTTGTGATTTGCTTCCTATCAAAGCAAGTTTTACAATCATTGTATGACATTCCTTTACCCATTTGAAAGGTTAAACTTGAATAATTGTGATAGAATGTATCTTTAGTATTTTGAAGTAGGATATAGTGTTTTTTGTAAAAAAATATAGTTTAATTTTGGTTGATTTTGTACAAGTTTTGTAAGAAAAAAAAAAACCAACTTATTAACACCCTATTAATCCTAATTGAACTAAGCACTATTTCAATTTTGAAGAGGTTTTAATGATGGAATTCTTTTTTCCCCTTTTTAAAAAATTGAGACAGGAAAAAATATGTAAATGTACAACCTTAATAGGAACCCTTAATAACCTCTTTTATATCCCTTGGATTATTTCTAATTTCCAATAAAATAAATTTTATGGATTAATCTTTGTGGCTCCCATGTTTGGAAAATTAGAGAAATGATAATAATATTTGGAAAATAATTTTAATCCAAGTTGAATTCCATATTCCTTCTAAGTAATATTAAAAATATTAATTTAATAAGATAAGTCACCCCTTTTGCTTTCAAAATATAAGTTTTAACCTTAGTTTATAACCCTTATATATCCAAATTATGAAAGAAATAATAAATAGTATTTAGACCTTACATTTTTAGAAGCAATATATCCTCAATATTCAATGATTTTTGTGGTTGAGTATAACAGCGTATAAGTGGTACCTTACGCACTTGATTTAATAGAGATTCCTTAGAGTAGTCGGTCTTGAATGTCGGTATGTATGGCGCTGAAATTTGACCTTACAAAATGGGTAGCCTTTGATGCTTCTTCCCCTTATATTTCACACTGCACTTTGGATGTTTTCGATGCACTATACTCCTTCCTTGACTATGCTTTACTCCCTCTTTGGATGTCTTTGACTGCGGTTCACTCACATAGGTTGAACTTGGACTTCAAAATGCCTTTTAAGGATATTTTATCATGGACGTTGTGACATGTGTCATATTAGTTACAAGTGAGCACTCCCTTATTTATGTAATGCTCTAAGTTCTTTTTACAACATTCTTGAAGAAAACCAAAAACATATGGGTACTTGTGTGAAGTTGGTGGATAATACCAAGTGTTGATGCCTTGTTTGCAACTCCTATGTGGAATTTTCTAGAACATTGAGCGGAACGATGATCGGAATACCAAGTTATATTTTTGTATGGATTCCATTATTGTAACTTCTTTGAATATGGATATTATAACTCCACAATACCTTTGCTTTGCTATGTTTCTTGGGCAACAAGCAAGCTATTTTTCTACAGGTGGATATATGATGCATTATGGATCTTGGACAACGATTTGGATATTCAATGTGATGGATGGTCTTCTCCAAGTTAGAGACCATAAATGTAACACCTTTACCTCTTTCTTTTATACCTCCAATCATATTGAATCCCTTGTATATTTTTTGATATCTAATAGGAATCGATATGGACTCACTTGTCTACATAAATATAGCTCTTGAATGACATGAAATAAGATTTTTTTTATAGGTACGTACATCCGATATGAGCCCTTGAGTGGCTAATTCTATCTTGGGAGGAAGTGTGTTGATGTTTGTCCTTTGCTAGCTATTTTTCCTTGTAGAAAATGTGCCCTGTTATGGAACTTTGAATCTGCTCTTATGCTATAAAAAATTAGATTAGCGTAGTGCATATATGGTATTATAATGTTGTATAATAAGGCTTTTTGTATACCTTCTTTTGCACTCTATTTCTAGATCTAAAATTCTAGTTTTGTGGTAGATTTTTACAAGGGTTTGAGGTTGTATTTAAAGAGTAGACACACCCTTCCCTTTTTTCTTGGATGTGTTTGATAACAGATCCAAGCTTCAATAACAGTAGACAATTTTTTTTTTTAATTAGTGCAATTTTCTACACTTTTCTTGCATTCAAATTTGTAATGTTTTTTTTTCATTTTGAGACTCACCAAGTCTCACTTTCATAAGATTCTATATATTTTTTTGGTTAGTTATGTTCTTATCCAAATTTTAGAGGATTCTAACCCTTTTTTGTGGCTTCTATTGGCCACTTCAAGTTGCATATTTTTGTGCTTTAATAGTATCTTTAGATACTTGATAAAAATCATATTTTGTGCCTTTCAAGAAACACAAAAATAATTTTATTTTTAGGAGTGGTATAGTAGTACAAGTTCTTCAATTTTAAATCACTAATATTACACCTTATCACTCCAATCAACTCTAAAATTCATGCACTAATAATATTTTACAACTAATCAAGAATAACCTAAAATGAATCTTCAAGAGTTATTTTGCAATTTCATAACAATCAATGTTGTAGGAATTTGTCTTCTTTTTTCAAAAATAGATAATAGGTAGTTGACAGAAGTTAATATGATTAATCAACTCCCAATAAATGTGCAAATGAATCCTTAAATGATTCTATTTCTTTTTGCACTTTTAGAAGACTGTAATATAATTTATTTTTTGCAACTTTAATCCAAATTCATGTGCTCTAATAAATATGATATATAATCCAATTCATGAATCTTTTTGTACCAAAAGTTGCATACCTTTTTCTGTAGCTCTTCTTTCACCTTTGTAGAGGATGTAGACCTTGGTGTCTAAAAATACCAAGTTGTTGATTCAAGTAGGATGTCCTGAACAACTCATTCTTCACCAAATTATGGTCTTGAAATTTCTTTCATGAGCCTAGGATTTTGTGGCTTGTTCTCCTCTTGTATTATCCTCCTTCTACTATAGATTTGGATAATTCTATATTTCTAAAGTGGTACCTTATTGTTGTGAGAGGTAATCTTCAAATATCCAATATTTGGTGAGCTTTTATATTCAAATATTCTTGTGAAATTTTTATTTCAAGTAGGATATTACTTTAGGGTTTGGCACTCCTTGTCAAATTCTTCTTCATGGATTTGGAACTCCTTTCCAAATTCTCCTTCATAGATTTGGAACTCCTTGCAAAATTCTCCTTTACAAATTTGGTACTCCCTACCAAATTCTCCTTCACAAATTTGGCACTCATTTCCAAATTCTCCTCTTCGATTTGTCGTATGGTGACAAGTGTCCCAAGTTCTTCAGTATCAGGGACTTCACCTAGATAGTGCATTTATCCAATGAGTTCTCAAGGAAATATCTTTATCTTTAGCAAGGCTCCCCTAGCATTTCCTATATTATCAATGAGACCTTCACAAGATATTTGATCTGACAATTTTTTATGGTCTTCCTTGAGACCTTTTCATAAAAATTATATTTTTGGAAGTGTTGGTGGTGAGATCTTCTCCTGGATATTTTAATTCTTTTATTTCTAGTTGTGAGCAAGACTCTCCTAGTCCTTAATATTCTTATTTCAATATTGGAAGTTCTTCAATGAGATATTATCTTGATATCTTCACTTTTGCTTCAAGGATGAGTTGATGCTAAAGAATATACTCTTCCTAACTTTCTTTTAGGAAGTCTCCCAATTCACTGAATATTTTGCTCTTGCACCAAATATATTTGTACTAAAATATTTAGTCTACTTCTAAATTATATATTCTTCTCAAATTCTTCTTTAGGATGAATGCTTCTATGGTCTATTTCAATATAAAGGCTCTTGTGGCCATTTTCAGTACCAAGGCTACTATGGCCTTTTCAGTATCAAGGCTTCTATGGCCTTTTTAGTATCATGAATTCTATGGATTTTTTAGTATCAAGAATTTTGTGGCTTCTTCTACAAGGCTTCTATGGCCTTTTGTATCAAGCCTCATATGTCACATTCTTCAATTATAGAATTCTACAATCTAGCAATGGAGATCTTTAGTCTCATATATTCACCATGATCCTTCACTAGAAGTCTTATTTCATAGTATTCTTCTCTTGCACAATGAACTAACCTCTACACTATGAGGGCATGCCAACCTTTGGGTAATGAATTTGGAGTCTCCTAGATTTATATCATAGGAGGATTCCCGATACTCTAAGAATTAATTACTTGTAAAAAATTAAACTTTAGGTACCAGTTAACAAATTCCATATAACCTAGATGATCTTCACTGGATAGTTTATCAATCTAGTGGATTGATTGTTGAGTCCTAGTCTTCACAAGTTTTCATAAAAACTTTGTGGAAAATACTCTAGATGAAAATGATCTTAGTATTTTTTGAAACTAAGATTCCTTTCATTGCTATCTTTGTGACTCTCACAAAATCTACCACCTAGATTCTTCTAGTATTTTTTGATAGTGGTTGGTCCTATGGTGTATCAGTTTTATAAAAAAACTCATGCTAACCAACAATGGTGGTTTACCTATTGACCTACATAGAGGAGATCTATCATGGCTTTGATACCACTAGTATATTTTGATGAATGAGCCTTAGGAGATAAAAATCACAAGATGCATAATAATATAAATGAAATTAAATTTGCTATATGATTGAAGTATGCTAAAAATATAAATCTTATAAAGGAAGTGAGCACTCCGTTAACAAAGCTACTGATCTACATTGTATCCATCACTAATGAATGGTGAGGCACACAGAACTACACTATCCAATAAGCTACGCTATTTTACTATGTCCTCCAAATCTCTTGTCTATCTATCTAAGAGGCCATCCTTATATATGCAAAATAGGATACTTGGCAAAAAATATATCTAGATGTTCCAGGGACAACTTGCACATGTACAAATTGAACATTGACACTTATAAATTTGTTACATTGCATGAATTAACTAGATAACTTACACAGGAAGTAATCTAGATATGTATCTTGGAGGATACATTTAAATAAGATAAATGATGGAATATAATCTATTTCCAACACTATTGTGTGAAGAAGTATTAAGAGTAGCAATGCTAAGAATCTTGTGAGAGATACAAATGGTGAAGATAAGAAATAAGCCATGTGAGGAGAAGAAAGAACCATGGTAATATAGAAACTACAAAGAGAATTGTAATAAGGCATAACAAGGAAGAAAACCCTACTGAAAAATAATTGCATGATGTCCCAACAAGGGAGAACACCCTATTGAATTGAAGAAATGTTTAGGAATAAGATGTCATGTTTAAGAAAGTTTAGGTTGAAGAAAACCATATTATAAGAAATAAATGAAATAAGTCAAGTCATAACTAATTTTCCTATGTTATAAGAATATTGAATGAAAGGATAAGCAAGTGCATTTGACATTGAAATATCTTTGGAGAATATTTCTTACAAATAATTAGAGATTGGAGAACATGTAAGTTTTAAGCCAATAGAAAATTGAAGTAGATAAAGTATAGGCACCTTTAAAAAAAAGATTGATGTGAAGGAGATGTTTGAGTAGAGTGGAAGTGAATGGTATATGTCTGGAGAAGAACTATTAGTGCCTATCGAAGGCATATTGAACATGATAAAGGCATCATGCCTAGAGAACTCATGCATTAATCATCCATAAAAAAAGATGAATGTGCTGGTATGCAGAATGAGGACAAGGATTTTTTAATATTAGAAGATGTAGAAGAAGATAGTATGCTAAGGAGCCAAGGAGATACGGATGGAAGATATTTCCAAAGAATTTAAAACAAGGCAAGTAGGTGACATTGAAGACAAAATGGTTAACTTAGAGCTGGCTAAAAATTTGTAGAAAGCATAAGTATACAAGTGAGGTTTGTAAAATTTGAGGAAGCCCATTGTTTTTAATTATTTACAAAGTGGATAATAATTTCAGCATGCCTTAAACCAAATAAATATAAAAAATATCAAATCTACTTAAAGACATTTGAAGTGAAGATATTTGAGCAATTAGGCAACATACAAAGCATATTGTATAGAGATAATGTATCTTGAGTGATAGAGAGCAAACACATCCCTTAGTGAATAGTGACTATATTACTAATGATATTTGTAGGTGTTCTCATTAATTCTATCAATATATTGGTCTTTGATATAATTTTTAGCTTTAGGAAAAGTCCCAAGTGGGTTACAGCTGAAGAAAATTTTCTATAGTATGTCCAAAAGAAAAAATGGAGTACAACCGAACCTAGTTAACGTAGAAAACTATGAAGAATCTACTTTAGGAATTGAAGAGAACAAATTATTGAATGATTTGAATATTTTTGAGAAATTTTCTCTTATAGATATGGAGAATTATTTTTAACTAAGCTGCAATGGACTAGCCAAGCAAGTGAGCGGTGAGGAAGATAGAGATAGTATCACAAGATAAATGAGATATAGAATGTCATACCAATAAAATGTAAATATTAGTTTTGAAACACTACATGATAGGACTATATTTTTGGATAAGTCGAATGTGATAATAAATAGAGACCAGGACTTATATAAAAATATAATGGATAACATTAATATATTATCATATATTGAATTTGGGGACATACCTTCAATAATATTAGGCGAGAAAGATAGTATGAAGGGTCATTTGAAGTTGCTTTTCCTAAAAGATTATTTAATATTAATGTCATATAATTTTGTGGCTTGTCCTAGGAAGGATAAGTGTGACTATAAATATATCACATGTAACATTCAAACTAGTCTAAGTTTTGTGCAAATACTAGCCTTAATGATTAAGTTTAGCATGCTTGTTAATGAAGTAGCTCTGTCAAATAGTGAATTATGGTTGTTGGTTGAAATAATAGATGAAATAGTATATTTGTATAATTACCCTTCAAGTAGAAGCTTGGTTCTAGTTTTTTTTATGAATATTAAAATTGAAGATATTATTTGTTTATGGTTAGTAATTATTATAGCAAAACTAAGTGACTTATTTTCTATCATATATTGGGTAAGATGGTGATAATGAATGCGTAGAATGTGATAAAATAAATCAGAGCTTTTCTGATAGTCATATGTCCTAGTGGATATCTAAAGAGTGATAAAACATTTAAAGTATTAGAATAAGTTAAATTATTTTGGTACTAGAATACTAAGTGAAATTCGTGATTATAGTAAGTTATTTTATTGTGTGAATACTTGTAAATTATTGTGTGATAATATTAAGATTAAAATCCTATGATAAAATATCTTAATTGCTAACAATGTATTGATAATAAAATATTTGAAGAGATTATGTACAAGAAAATGGGATTAAACCATTGGCACTAATTTTCCTTCATTATAGCGGTGGAGGAATGATGTGGTACATAGGAGAGAGCATGGTGGAGGAACTGGAATTATTTCTAAACCTCGAGCTCACTTCTGCAGTACCTATGGTTGTGAAGGCTTCCCCACCCATGAGGAACGATGGTGCTTTGAGGCTTAGAATCATGATTGTTGTTGAGGATCAGAAGTGGCTCCTAGTTTCTCAGTTTGGTATTTTTTTGTGGTCATGAGAATGGGCTTACCTATTTTTTGGCTTCCCTTGTCTCTTTTCCTCAGGTGGTGTTTTATGTGTTTGATTAAGGTGCCTTTTCCTTGCGCTTTGAGGGTGGTGGTACGTCTGTTTATGCTTGCCCTGATTTAGGGTTTTGAGGGTCCACTTTTGTGGTTGGTGGAGATGTTGCCATGATTCTCCTTATTTTGGGTTTATAGGAGTCCCCTATTTTTTTTTTTTCCAATTCGATATTGGGATGGGGTCAGGATGGCCTGATTTATTCAGTTGGTGTTGGTTGGTTGTGCTATTGGTTTTTATCCCTGGTACATGCTCTATTCTTCTTCGTATCGATGGTACTTGAACCAATATGCATTGGGGGATCTTAGTATCTAGTTGCATATGGGGGTTTCTTCCCACAAGCATCTGGGTTCTAGGTTCCCCTTATAACCCTATTTTTTGGCCTCCATGTTCTTCTCTATGGAGGCTTGTCTGGTGTGACTTCGGTGTTAGGTGCCCTTGCCATGCTCTACTGCTTTGGATGAGGATCTCTTATCAAGGTGTTGGGACTATGGTTTGTGCTCGATTTTAGGGTTGTTATTTTTTATTTTGTAAGAATGCCTTGTTCTGGAGCTTTAACAGTTTGGTGGTTTTGGATATAAGTTCCTAGTGTGCAAGGATGGTTTTAGTGTTGTTTTTTGGGAAGTTTGTTCCAAATAGAATGGTTTTTATGGTTACGGTTTTCCCAGTTTCTAGTTTCATTTTATGATGGACAGATTGGATTGGTACTATGGTTTTTCTCTCTCTTCCTTAGAGATCTCATTTTCTCTGGCTAGCTCAAGTGGGAGTTTTTTATTTTCTAATATTTACTGGTATGCTCTTCAGTAGTCAGTTTTACCAGCTTTTGGGTTCCCTAGTTTTTTTGCTTTCGACTCGTTGGCTCTCATGCGTCTTCTTAGTCGAGGTCAAGCAAACATTTTTTAATTTTTAAACTTTAAACCTTTACCGCTTGGTTTCTCGGTAGATGGTTTCTACAGCTAGTGTTTACCATGTGGTTTTTGCACTCTATTTTTGTCTCATGGTTACCACATGGTTTATGCACTCTCTGTCCGGATCATGGGTTTCTTTTCTAGTGGGAGCTTTTTAAATTTCTAATCTTGTTGCTCGGTTCATAGACTACTAATTTCACTGGCTCGTGGGTCTCTTTGATCCTCTTCTTGTTGGGTGTTTGGCTCCTTTTTGAGTGTTTTTCTATGGGTGGTTTATCTGGTGTTTTTCCCCTTTGGATGTGGTTATTTCCTATGTATTATTCCTATTATTTCTCTAGGGTTGTGCTCCTTTGGGAGTCATTGATACAGTTTGTGGGATCCTTTAAAACCCTCTTTATTAGGTTGTGGGACTCTTTAAAACCCTCAATAAGAGGTTGCGGGACCCTTTAAAACCCTCTTCTTCTTAATTTTACCAAAAAAAAATTGAAGAGATTATATATTATGATTCCAACCATATATTAGATGACAAAAACCTATCAAATATTTAAGCTATATAGGTTTATGCAATATATCTATTATTATATGTATTTTAAAAACATGAAAGAATAACATCATGAAGGCCATCTAGATTAACAAAGGAAGAAAAATCCTCCTTTGGTTTAGACCATGCAAGTGTATTGCCCTTCCTTTTTAAAAGACTAATTGTAGTTGGAGCATATGCATTTATGACTCTAACCTAGTATTTTTTTCAATAACTTACGTCTAGCAATTTTCCATCCTATTTGAAAATTGTGCCATATTGATTCAGTACCTCTTAAAGGTCCTATAGTAGAAACTACTAGATATTTCACCATATTCCAAATCTTTTTGAATGTGTTCTTTAGTTCCATGCTACTCATTTTTTTTCTTGTATTAAATAAAAACAATATTTTCACAACCTCTTAGTTCCTCAATAATCCTTTTTAGGGGCCTAAATCATTCCACTAATATTACAATATGTTTTATTCATCATTAAATAATATTTTTTCCAACTTATACCTACTTATTATTAATGGTTATGATTTATGTTTTGGGATTCCAAATTCAATATTCATCTGAGTTTCTTTTTATTTATGTTCCTACTTGAGTTTTTCTTCTCATTTTTTCATTCTTGCCAATGCTTTCATCCTTATCAATCTCTTCTATATTTCTATATAGTTGATGTTATGGATTATTTTCTACATGTTTATGTTGCATCTAGATATTTTGAAGCACAATGTATAACATTGAGAATACTTGAATCTTATTTATTCTACCTTGGACACTCTATAGTACTATCTTTCTTATGTTACCCTAAAATCTTAAATTATTGTGAATGTCATCCATATTGATCTCTTTATTATGATACCATTGAAAAACTAAAGTTTCAGATATAAATAGGATGCTTTTTTGCTACTTAATTAAAGTGACTTGTACGATTTACATGGATTAATCTTTACCTCATCCAAATTATTTATTTTAAAATTTGTATCGATATCTTCCTTCGTGCATTTTATTCCTTTTGATTTTGAACTTTCACATTGTAATCCCTCATCCTTTATATCCTTAATTTTTACTTCTCCTTACACCATATAAACCTTGAAAAACTTGACCATTTAATAAGTTAAAGAGTTTTAATTTGGAAGTATTTTGGATGTGAAAAATATTTGATTTAAGCTAGCTTCAACAACAATATAACATCTTTGATTCTTTGTGTTTGTCTCATGACCAATGTTTTTTATCTATTTATCAAAAAAATTCCCTCTACAATCTCTCACCATGTATTTAGTCTCATAATATTTATGATATCATAATGTGCTATTTTCACAAACCGCTTATTCAACATTTCTTTTCTCTTGACTTAGAATTTTTAAGTATGGATTACAAATAAGGTTTTCAAATATCCATGATAATACATATATGAATATACACATCATGTTTTTTCCTCCTTAGTCATTAAACCCTTCTAAATGAAATCACCTAAAGTATCACCAATATTCTTCACAACCTCCTTATTTATAAGTGGATATGGAGGCCCAATAAACCTAACCCAAACTGGAGTCCTTTTATTGTTTTTTATCTCCACAAAATTTCTCACTCTATGGACTTAAATATAATAAATATCCCCCCTTAAATAATTGGCCAACATCTATTTTATAATCCTTGACTAGATAGAAGTAAAATTTATAATGAGAAAAATCACTTTGGAAGGAAATTCATTGAATAATTAGTCTCAAGTCCTAGTTCCATTTAATCTACTATTTAATATCTAAAGCATTTGGCCAATATTTATTGAACTTACATATTATTCTTCTAATTATAAAAGCCATTATATCAATCTCGTCCTTTATTATCACTTTTAGTGCATCTTCTTGCCCAGATAGGGTTACCATAGATTCATTCTTCCTTTTATGTCCAACTATGGCATATTTACTTCCTCTTCACAAATTACTTTCCATACTTAATACTATGATAATATTTTAATTTTTAAATTTATTCAAATATATGGAATAAGCTTTTAGACTCGGTCCCTATTTGAACTCATAATTTTTCATTTGTCATACTTGCATTCCAAAATTCAATAAAAGTTTAATATCTTTAATTCTTAGAGTTAAATTGATTTTTCATATTTTTTCAATATTATTCTATCTTTGAGAGGCATCCACAACATATCCCCCATATAAAATGTTAAGGGTTCACAATGAAAAAATATGACCTTTATTGTTAGTTAAAATGTTTCACATTTTAACATTTAAATAAAGCATAGGGAACTTCTATTTTGTGTTTATTTATTTCTTAATGGTAATGTTCTCATTCATTTTGTGAACATATAAATGTAGTAGGATAAGTTAGTTTTGAGTTTAATTTTAGCTTTATCAACATTTTCTTATTACACTTTTTCAATAACTTGTCACTATATCAATACATTATTTATTTTTATTCTTTCAATAAATTAATTCAATCTTAAGCAAGAAATATAATATTGTTAATATATGAAAGAAATAAAATGGTTATACTAGATAGAATGATACTAAATATCTTCTAATTTTGTTTATACAAATTCAATGTTAGTGGTAGATAGAGGACATGCTTATTTTTTTCATATATACTAGTGTATTTCATTTTGAACAATCTTTATTAATTTTAAGTTTAACAATGATGTTTTCATATAGTCTGTACACTATATATAAGTTCATTAGGTATGCCAAAATATTTAATATATTTCAAAGTTTTTTTTTTTTTAGGAATAATATCAAATATATAAAAAAAAGTGAATCATATTTAAATTAGAATTCCATTAATTGATATAATCTATACTATAAGGATGTCATTGACTTGGGAGAATTAGCGTCTAAATTATTTTTAACATATAAATCTTAAATTGATATTTTTAAACCATTATGTAATTTTATTTATCTTATAATTTTAAACATATGATCAATATAAAAAATATCGTACTTATTTTGTGATTGAAATAATTTTCCTTATTTTCATGTATAAATAAAATTTAAAAATATTTATTTATTTATTTATTTATTTTTGTTTTTTTGATATATAGAAGCAATGGTTACAATCATGATTTTTAGTAACTACCAGCACAGTTGGTAGGGTTCAAACTATCTACGAAGGCTCCCAAGACTTCCACCGTCTCGGTACATGGTAACCCGGCGTGAGATGGGGACCGCCGGACGCATAGGGGTTGCACCGTCATCATCAATCTAGTGCACCACTCAGAGGAATCGGATCTGGGCTACTGTCTATGCATGGGCAAGCCCGTGGGATTGGAATTATTTATAGTTTTTTTGTCTAATAGTAATGATTTTTTGTAAAAATAAGGATTATATTATATTGATCATCAAATCATATTACATCTTTGACATTTCTAGGTCATCAGTATTTTCACCCATGTTTTGACATTGGATACATTAATTTTATCTATCTCAATAATTGTACTGAGAACCAAAATCTATATCAATAAAAAGGTGTCACAAAACTCAGAATCTCTAAACATTACTAGGAATTTTATCATCAATATATTGAATATGCAAAATCGCTTCTCTTATTTTTTATGCCCGCCACTTAGGAGGGTATCCATAGGAAATGAGGTCTCTCTTGTACAAAGCCTAGTTTACCATACCATTAGCTACCTTTTTCTGCTCTCTTGATACATGGATGTATATCATATCTACAAAATTACTTTGTATTTGTCTAATTTTCTCTACAATCCTTTGAATTTTCTAACTAAAATCCTTGATTCTAAATTTGTATTTAAGGTAGTTGATAAAAAATAGAGATTCTAAATCCACTATCACTCTTTTCCATCTGGTATTGAGAGCCTCATGCATCCCTTTCAAAATGTTATACCCTTCAACAATGTTGTTGGAAAGTATACCTAAGTTTGCTAGAAATGTAAATACTAGGGTATCATCTCATAGTATACCTATTCCCCCTACATTGGCCCTACCTAGGTTACCCTTCAATGCCCCATCTATATTTACCTTTCCAAATCCCAATGGTGGTCATTGCCATTTTTGGGTTTTTTCCATTCTTTTGTCCGATGGTTTGACTCTTATAGATTTGTCTATCTAGGGATTGATATTGAGTCATACCACTATTTTACCCTATTATTGATCAGATTTTTGTGGTTGCTTAAACATAAATTAGATAGTCTCCATTATATTGGATATGGTCTTCACCCACATACAATGGGTATCTCTAATATCTTGTTTGAAGATCCTTCTATTCCACTCATTCTAGATGTTCCAAGGTAGGATCATCATCCTCATATACACTATCTACCCCACATAACCATCTACTTCTTGTTGACTCTTCCATCCCCTATATATCTCTTCTATAGACATATTCTTGGTCCAATACAAACCTAGAAGAGATGTCAACATTTACAAAGCTTCATCATTGTGGGGTATTCTATAAAAAGGTGGTTAAAATTTTCATTCTCCTCTATACATAATTCACATTGGAAATATCCATAGAATCCTCTCTTCATTAAGTTATCCTTTATGAGTACCTTCTTTTGGAGGAGTAATCGGTTGAAGAACATAACCTTTGGCCATAAGTTTTGCATCCAAAGTTGTGTGAATAGATCCCAATTAAGATCAATGATGCTGGGACATAATGTTTTACATTCCTATATTACTGTATACACCCCCTTAGTCCTAATATTCCATACATATTAATCCTCCTCATAGGAAAATGATAATTATCTCATTTGTATGATTTAGTCAATATTTTTTTCTAGTCTCTTTAGAAGTTGGATTGGCCATTCTTTTTATAGAATTTAGTATCTTCTAAATTTTGGCCTCGTGTTTGGTACCTAAAGTATTTTTCTACTTTTATCCATTTATTTCTATATAGCTCCTCCATCACTAGGGTCCACTCTAGATATTGAGCCACCAAAGGTTGATGTCCATCCCATGAGTCTAACCATAAATCTATGTATTTTCCATTATTAACTATCGAAAACAACATTTCTTTGATCATTTTGGCTTTTATTTTGAATATTGCTAAATAGGGGAACCTCTATTAGAAAACTTATATTAGATAATATTTCTTGGGATCTTGTTCTCCGTATACTTCACTCATAAATTTTAGATCCATAATGCATTGTGACTATTTATCATTCTCCAGTATAATTTTGTAGCCAGAACCTTTTTATTTTTTAATGTAGATCTAAAATTCGGTTCCCCTTATTATTTTTATAAATACAAAGTTTTACACTTTAATAGGGTCTATTTACATTTCTCTCTAGCACCCTTCTAGAGGAATCTATGACTTATATGATCAATATCTTGAATCACCACCTTTGAGATATCTAGAATTGACCACACATAGATAGATATAGATTGTAACATTGAATTGATTAAGGTAATACACCCTCCTTATCATAGCCACTTATTTTTCTATTTTCTAATTTTACCCTTGATTTTATCTATCAACCATGTCCAATATTCTTTCTTTTGTATACCAATTTTGATTGGGAACCCAAATAGATAACTAGTTTTTTTTTTTTTAAAACCAAGTCTATCCAATACTGGGGTCTCTTGTCAAGGTGATCAATTGAAGAAGATTACTTTGAATTTATCATTATTCACCATTTGGCATATTTCCTAGGTAAAGCAACTCAACATTTGTTTTATTCTAGTTGCTTGTTTAACTAGATTATTTTCTTAACAATGTAGAATCATTAACAAATTGTAAGTGGGTGATACAACTAGCTATGTTAGTGTTGGAGCCAAAATTGACTCAACTTTGAAACCCCCAAATTTAAATTTTTTGGTTTCAATCAAATTGTTAATGTTGCTGGTCTTTGCCTAAAAAAAAAGTTGTTGTGAGTAATTCAATTTTTCATTGGTTGGTTGATAAATTCTAAACCTTAGCTTTAATAATGTGGGCTTCATTTTTCAAAAATGCCTCAAGTGGTAAGGGCAAAAAATTTCAATTTACTCCCCAAGTCAAAGTTTAACCTTCATAATATTTTCCTTGAAGCCTAGAACCGATTAATAAAATCCCTTAATCATAAGTCGGTTAAAGCATTCACCATGGTCTCAAAGTTTGAAAGCCTAAGGTTAAAGAAAATGATAATTAATTAAAACCTAAGGGCATGCACCCCACCTTTGAACACTAGTCGATCGATCGACTCTCAGACTACACTAACCGATTGATCGGCTCCCGATCAGCGTTGACCAGCCGATCGGCTACCGATTACAACTAGTCAACCGATCCGTCGATGATGAAAAGACCATCAACTATTCGGTTAACTTGAAGGGTCCACTGACCGATCAGCTCCCAAAAAAGAAATACCGATCGATCGACTTGTCCGATTAACTAGTCAATCGATCGGCTCTCAGATTTAAAATATAAGCTGATGAAGGAGGAAGCCTTCTCGGTTGGCAAAAACAATAAAGGAACCGATCGACTCCCAAGTAACAAGGATGGGCCAAAATTTTGAACACTCACCAAAAAGATTATCGGATGACACATTACAAGAGAAATTTGATCGACTCTCGTGAGTTATCTACGAGCCAAAATCGATCGGTAAATAAGTGATAAATAGAAGTCGATCAGCTCCTTCGACACATCACTCGATCGAGCTTCCCAGATCGATGACCGATCGGCTCAAGAAAGAAAGTAGTCGGTCGATCAAAGAATTCTGACAATCGATGCCTCGATAAGTGGAGCCATCATGCAAAAAATTAGCTTGGCTAAAGAACCAAGCATGAGGTATGCCTAACCGTCCCACTAAATTAATTTAACCTTGTTGATTAGTGGTTTCTTGTGTAGGTAACTTTATGAGGCCGATCGATCGAGGATTTGCTGCCATCGGCTAGCACGAATCAGAGAGAAGCCAAAATAATTGGTTGAGAGCAATAAATGGCTACACATGCCAAAATTTGGGCACCAACTAGCCTCCACGCCTAAAAGGACATAGCAGAATGCTTAGTCAGACCACTAACCAAGGTGGTCTCAAAATGAGTAAGAATGACAAGGCATCTACGCCAAAGAGCAAATCCTGATGGCAGAACTCTCATCCAATCACGGCGAGCCAAGACACGTAAGGATCATCCTCGGATCCATGCAGGCACGTTCACTCGAAAGAAACCAATGACACATCATTCAAATAGAATATGCAAAAGACCAAAAAGGTGGCGAGCCTAGGATGGTCATAAAAAACCAACCAGATCCCCTCATTAAATGACCTCAACTCAAAGAAAGGTTATAAAACCCCCTATTTCCAAAATAAAACCATCACCAGTGTATTTACAGAAGTGTTCAGTGATTGAGCAGTGTGCGAGAGCCAAGGGTTTTTTTGAGAGCTTAGAAGGATAGAATTTATGTAAGTGAGAGCAATGGCATCTTTGAGTTCAAGTGCTAAGAAAGGTAAAATTGAGGCTTTTGAAGAGAGAGTGTCATTTAAAAAGGTGATAACCAGGAAGCCCGGACACCAGGTTGGAATGAAGAGGAGCTGGCTGAATTTCATTTTTAGGCCAACATGGAAGATCGAAGCTGACCCCATCATGTATTAAAAATGGTCTTTTTGAGGGCTTATGAGGCAAAATATAAGAAGGGTGTTGCCAGCAACCATTGGAACACCAATTTGGTGAAGTTGTTGTGTCCTCGGGTTCACTTCTCTCTAGACCTATTATCATGGCTCGCAATCTCTTACGATCCATGGAGTCGTTCCATTGTGAATGAGAAGGGAAAGGCTCTCTACCACCTCACACCTGACCGGATTCGAACAATGTTTGAGTTAACCAAGGGAGATTTACTATATGATGAAAATGTGGTAGCACTGCAGGCTCAACACATGTTGGGGACTTCTTTCTATGTCAGTTTATTCAAAGGGCCAGTATCAACTGACTTCCCTATCCCAAAGTCCTTGCTGTAATGGTGGGTGAAATATTACTCAAACATGATTCAGATCGCCTTAGGCATAGAGGACCTTAACTGGTTGAGCTTTCCAGTTACGTATGTTATTGCTCAATGTAATAAATGATACTTTCCTCACTATAAATGGGAGGAAGTAATGAGCAACACCATGGATAAGGAGTTGAAGCAACTCCAAGAGGCTTTAAAATAGGATAAAGATATAATGCCTCGGTTCTCTCACTATTCCTTTTTGATCCACCTGATAATGGGTCAATTTAGAAGAGAGGCAATAGCACAACTCGAGGGAAACCCCGACTGTATGATACAAGACTGGATTCTGGTCATTCACCAAAATGTTTCTTCATTCTCAGAGTTCTGTGGTCATTTTCTTTTGGCCATGTATCATGTCCTGACCGAGCAACATCCTCCTAGAATAAGCCCAGGTGTTGCGGGTTACCTCAGAGAGAAAGAAGCTGGGGATGTATTTTTCATGGAGAACTTTACATTCATTCGAACATACGGGGAAAAGTTGCCCCCAAAGGCCTTACCCACCTATTACCCAAAGTTAGTAGGAGTACTGGAGATAGTACGACAGTTGGCCGAGGAGGCCAAGCTACGATATTTGAGAAAATAGACCAGAATTTTGTGGGTATCCGCACTAGAAAAGATTGGCCACATTGTATACAGAGGCTATCCTAGCCTCGTTGAAGCCATCTCCATAATGGACAAGTATTTTTTCATTGAAATAGTGTGGAGGCCTTATGATCCTAAATATAAGTACAGAGACATCATGATAGAAAAGAAGCCCATGAAACACCATGAGGATGATTATGAGAAAGCTCTACTATGGGCCAGCAAGGATGAAAAAGAGATGAAAGCTATCTGGGAAAACAAGAGCATGCAAAGGCCCTATACTCAGTTGGAGATGGTGGGATGGTATTCCTCAGAACTCAAGCTGGTCAAGAAAACCACTATGGACAAGATTACACCAGCTCGACCAGTCATTCCTCCAAAAGAGTTCAATGAACCATTAGCAGAGATCACTACTACCGCTCTAAGTAGCTGGAGATAGTGGCTCAGGTAGTAGAAGCACCTACACCAGAAGTCCTTGGTATCAAGGCTAGTAGTCCCACTAGAGGAGGAGAATAGGTTGTTGTTGAGGCTTCGACCTTAGGCCCACAAGAACTAGGAAACCTTACCCTCACCTTACTTGCACCAAGACACTTACAGGTGGTTGCTGCAGGCACCTCTCAGGCCATTCTAGTGGCCATAAAATACAATAACAAAGAGGCCAAGATATCGAAAAGGGCCTAGAAGGCCATCAAAGAGAGTGGTGGATTGGCATAAATCTTCTAAAATTATCAGGCAAAAGATATGGATGATGATGAGACACCACTTGCCAAGAAGCCGTAGATCGAAATAGGAGCCGAAGGCACAGTAAGCCTTCATTTGGTCAAAAGAAATGAAGTACCAAAATTCACTCTGGCTCAAGAAGCCGAGTTGGATGCCATCGGTGAAGGGAGAAGGGTGGAGAAGCTCCCTAAAGTCCCAACATAGGAAGGTAGCCAAAGACCATCTCTTTGTCCCAAGGGATCACTTCTCTATAGATCGATCCAAAGACCAAAATAGCAGAAGCGACAGGAGATACCATTGCCATGGTAAGACAAGGAGTGAACATTCACTCTTAGACTATGGAAGCCATAATATCAAAAATATCCACTTGGAAAGCCAAGGCCACAGAACTATAGGCAAAAAATGAGAAGCTAAAAGCTACCACTACTTCAACTCCAGTACAAGCAATAGCCTCTAGCACCACGAGGTCCAAGGAGACCTTGATTGAAAAATACAGAGAAAAGGCTATCGCTTTGATCAATGACAACGTAGAGATAATAAATGGTTGTTGCAAAGAGGCTAGGGAGTTGATATCAACTAACAAGAAAATAAGGCCTTTGATAGCAGACCTTGATAAGAAGATGGCCATTATACTTCCCATATATAATTTGTGTAAAATTGGATACGATAAGATTAGGACCGAGGAAGAGCTACGGATAAGGAAAATTTGGTTAGCTGATAATAGATAGTTCTCCCCTCTCCTCAATCAGATGCTGACAAGTGTACAGACAAGAATGAACCAAGAATAACAGAATCAAGAACCAACAACTATAAAAGGAAGTAGACAGGTTCAGATTCTGCATCAAGCAATTAGAGAATAACATTTTTTCTAAGAGGTATACTTGAGTGCCCTATTAGTTGTGTTGTTGTATTTATTTGTGTCTATTTTCTCTTATTCACTCTTTCTTCCTCCCCTTGCTATGTAGGATCGTATGATAGGAAAGTGTCCGAGAAGCTGAGAATATTTCCAATCTATTGAGCTTAGGATTCAGATATTCTTCTATTACCATATTGGAATAAGAAGAATAGGAGGGACCTATTACATCATTTGAACAGAGTCTTCTCTATTGTATTGTTGTATTATTTTGAGAAAAACAGAGTTAAAAGGCATTCTGCCCACTCTACATGTAATTTTTCCATAAATCAATACAATTCTGAATCTTATTCCTATCATTTCTTTGTCTCAGTATTGTGTATATCTGTATAATGGGTTACATTATTTGAATGCATTATACACATTTCTTTCATTAGTTAACTCTTGATTTTGTTACGATATTCGAATGAAAGCAAGAATGCTAATTTCCTTCTCCCCTTCTTTTTGTTCATGATTAAAGTAGTTGTTAAATTGCTATAACAGCCCAATGAATCTAGGCACCAGTCTACATAAGGCATAACAGTTGGTTGTTTTCATGCTTGGTCATTTTAATAAGAATACTATAGTTTAATATAAATCTGGAGCATGCAAATTAGAAGTTTAATTGTAGAATTTCCATTGGGGTTTCCTTACCCGTTCTACCATCTTTTATAGCAATATTCAGGTTTAACAGAACATGAGGCAGGTCGACCAGAGCCTGTAATAGCTCGTTGGTTTCAAACGGGTTCTTGTAGCGTGACAATTGATTTCCTACGGATGCAAGAATCGATTCCAATAGTTTTTGGTTTGTAACATTTTGGCACGTCGAGGAGGACTTATTAAGAAAGATTCAATTATCTTCTTAGAGAGTTTTCTTCAATGACATTATTTTAAACAATGGGTGGCTAGTTTAAATTAAAATAACATTGGGTTTAATGTTCACTATTTTTACGTTCTTTATTTTGCCCATGTTTTTTTACTTTCTTTACGTAATTCTCGTTTCTTGATTTTCTTGAATTCTTGTTTCTTGATTTTCTTGAATTTCTCCAAGAACCCACTCCTGTGAGGATGAGTGATAATATCAAGCATTCTTGATAAGAGTATACTATATTCTTTCTGCACAATGGTGTTGGCGACTCTATTGGAAAAACCCAGAAGAAAAAAATTAAAAAATGAGAGAACAAAACATTCTAGCGAACACCAGGAGAAGCGGTAAGGAGCTATTTCTAGAACTTGAAGATCCAGAGGTATTTATACATACCCAAAAATCTCCCTTTTTCAAGAATTCATCATATTATAGTAAATCTAATTCTAGCAAGAAGTAGTACGTTAAGAAAAATCAAGATATTATTACTGTTGTTGTTTCTGTAGATGAATGTTTAAATCCTGTAGTAGAAGATATATGCAATTATTTACCCCATCAGATTAATAGTAATACTATGGTAGATAACCAATTAGATTATACTTAGGCTACCCAGAATAATATCCCTGTAGGTGGTGCCACTGTGAATTTAAATCATACGGTAACTATGGCCCAACCTAATGTTCATTTATGGAGGACTAACAAGTATAGGCCTTTTGCTTTACCAGCAAATCTTAATACCTTACCTACTAAAGCTCACAAATATCTCCCTAAATTCTTTGGAAATAGTGCAATAACTGGGGAAGATCATATCAAGAGTTTCTTGTATGCTATGGATAGTTTAGAAGTTGAGCATGAAGATGTAGTATTAAGGCTATTTTTATAGACCTTAGAAAAGGATGCTAGGGAATGGTTTAATTCTCTTCCTAATAATGATATTCCAAACTTCACCAAAATGGAAACTATCTTCCTGAAGAAATATGGTGAAAGGAAAAATGAACAATCTTTGTTAACCGAATTAGCCACCATGAAAAAAAAAGAAAATGAGGATGTCAGTGATTTTAATAGAATATTTTCAAAAACCAGAAACAAAATCCCTGCCAACCTTAGGCCAAGTGACATTCAGTCTATTTGTTTTTATAAAAATGCTTTTCAAGGAGAGTTTAACTATGAGCTAAGACAAGAACAATCCACTACTATTGATGATTGCATGGAAAGGGCAATGGATATAGAAAGAAATATGCTTGACAGTGGTAAGATGAAGCCTTACTCTTTAGAAGTTAACATGCCAGAAAGAAAGCCTAAAAAAGTAGCATTTGATATACAAAGAAGAGTTGAAATTGATCTAGTGGAAAAATTGGCTAGTCAAATGATAGAGATGCTAAACAATGTGAATAACAGGTTAGCAAGAATTGAAATAAATGGAAACAATGGTGAAACTTCACAAATAGAGCGACCACATGTTGACAACCATCCTCATTTTAAGAAAAATTTCAACAAGAATTGGGGAAACAACAATGGTTTTGATGAAGGAAATAGAAATAGAGGTAATGGGAACAACACCTGGAAAAACAGAGATCCTGATAGAGATCAGAATAATGTTCCTAATCCCATGCCAACTGTTAACATATCAGAAGGTTTTCCCTATTTTTTCTCTACCTGTGATGCACCTCATAACCCTGATGCATGTGGTATTCACCTAAGTGATCAGCGCAATGTAGATTTACATGTTGAATCAGAGGAAAATATAAGAATCAATGCTTGTTGGTCTGTGGAAGATGAATCTAGAGAAAGGTTGTTTGAAGAGGATATGGACAAATATGCTTCAAATCATCATCCTCAAATATTAGTAACAGAGGGGACTAAGATCTTACAAAAGACACATGAGTCAAGATATGATAGGATGAAGCAAGGAAAAATAATCCCCACTACTCAAGAAGTTGAAGAATTAGAAGTTGTCCACGTCCTTAACCTGAGGAATAGAGTTGTCCCTGATAAAATAGAGAAAGCCTCTACAAGTGAACCAAGAAAACAAACCTACATTAATAAGAATATCAGTAATGAGAAAACTGATAGAAACTTCAAAAATATTATCCCTGAAGTGATTGAAGTAGAGGAAGAAATTCCTAAAGAAGAAACTAACAAGGTATTGGATATAAAAAAGATAGAATTTGATGTTGGGTCAGAACTCAGTAAACAAAAGGTCAATATCACATTTGGAGAACTTATGAAAGTTCAACAGTATAGAGAGTAGGTCTACAAAGCATTTGGACTAAAAGAACAAAAAGAAGATCCAATTTGCCATACAGCTAGACAAAATCAACATGATACAAGATCACCATCTTCTGTCAGACCCTTCTATGTATCATTAAGGTATAACTCACATGAAGGGGAAAGATATGTCATTCATAACTGTATGTTAGATAGTGGAGCTTCACATAACATCATGCCCAAATTAATAGTTGACCAAATGGGATTAATATGTACTAGAGATTCTGCTCCTATTTTTGTCATGGACAGTAGACAAATCCCTTGTGTAGGGGTGATAACTGGATTATTGGTTTACTTAGATCAACACCCCAAGAAGGGCATAGTCATGGATGTAGCAATAGTTGATGTTGACCCGTTCTTCTCTCTTTTACTCAGTAGGCACTGGGCAGAACAATTAGGAGGTTCAATCCAATTGGACTGGTCATATGCTACAATCCCAATATCAGATAAGGAGAACATAATTTTGAGAAGGGAACCATTCAATAAACACTCTGTAGAGTTAATTCAAACTGATGAAACTATGATTAATTTAGTGAACTCTATGGAAGAAAAAGGGATGGGAGTTTACTCTATATGGCATAACCCATTCCTGGTTGAAGTACCAGAGGCAAAGAACATGGATCCAGAACTCATGAAAATTGTAGATGCTGAGTCAGATAGAATTTTAACTCAAGAAATGTGGACCATGTCTTTTGATGGAGCTAAATCTCATTCTGGAGTAGGAGCAGGTGTAAATTTGACTGATATTAAAGGAAATTACCTTGGTATCCCTTACAGATTACAATTTCCTTGCACAAACAATGTAGCTGAGTATGAAGCTTTACTATTAGGGCTAAGGAAAGCAAAAGAGTTAGGTATTAACTACTTAATTGTAACAGGGGATGCAGAACTTATTATACTACAAATTAAAGGTAAATATCAGACTAAACATCCTAGGCTTAAGCAATATAGAAATGCAGTATTGGAAGAAATTGATAAATTCTTGGCTTTCAATATTTCATATATCCCAAGAGAAAAGAATCATATTGCAGATCTTTTAGCTGTAAATGCCTCAGGTCTAGACCACCCAGAAATAACTACAGAATACATGGACAGATTCCCAACTATCTCAGTTTTTAAACCTTCTGTGCCAGATAACATAGTATATCTACAAGTCTTTCAAGATGACATAGATATTAAAGATTTTATGACTCTGCAAAATCAATATGCAGATATAATCTGTGATGAAAAAGATGAAGAAAAGCTAAAAGATCAAATAGGAGAACCAGTAGAAGTAATCCAATTAAAAACTAATAGAATACCCAAAGGATTAGTGTCTCTTGAAAGCCTATTTGATGATTTTGACAAAGCTTATAAGCCTATACGCAGAGAAGTAATATCTGAAGATATAAACATTGGTTCAATGAGGGAACCCAGAATAGTGAAGGTAGATACAACATTACCTGCTAAAGAAAAAATTGGTTATATCAGTTTCCTGAAAAAGAATAAAGAAAATTTTGCTTGGACCTATGAAGACCTTAAAACTTTCAAAATAGATGTAATAACTCACATAATACCTCTGAAAAAGGACTCCAAACCATTCAGGAAAAAACAAAGAAAGTACAATCCAACCTTGCACCCATTAATGCAAAAAGAAGTACAAAAATTGTTGGATTCCAAGATAATAAGAAAGGTAAGATTTTCTTCATGGATATCCAATTTAGTTCCAATTAGGAAAAAGAATGGGGACATTAGACTCTGTGTAGACTTCAGAAACCTAAACAAGAGTTCATTAAAAGATAATTACCCATTGCCTAACATGGAACAACTACTGCAAGTAGTGGTAGGTTCAACGAGATTGTCTCTGTTAGATGGATTTTTAGGGTACAATCAGATTCAGATAAATCCAGAGGATAGACACAAAGCAACATTCACTACACCTTGGGGCACATTTGAATATTTAAGAATACCTTTTGGACTGATGAATGCAGGGGCTACCTTTCAAAGAGCTATGGACTTTGCCTTTAAAGGATTAATGTTTAAAATTGTAGTTGTGTATCTAGATGATATCATAGTTTTTTCTAAAAATCCAGAAGATCATTTAGAGCATCTGACTATAGTTTTTTCCCGATGCAAGGAATTTGGAATTTCTTTGAACCCTAAGAAATGTATATTTGGAACTACACAAGGGAAGTTGCTAGGACACATAGTTTCAGAAAAAGGGATAAGTATTGATCCAGAAAGGATAGAAGCTATTTCCAAAATTCCCCCTCCCAAGAACATAAAAGGAGTCAGGTCATTCTTTGGAAAAATAAATTTTATCAGAATATTTGTCCCAAATTTTGTAGAGATGACTAAACCCATAAATGACATGGTCAAGAAAATAGGAGAAATAAAATGGACAGTGGAAAATATGGAAGCATTTAACAAAATCAAAGAAGCCATATCAACCACACCAGCCTTAAGTTGCCCTAATTATACAAAAGACTTTAATATCTATTCTTATGCATCTGAATAGTCTATTGCTGCAGTTCTTTCATAGAAAGATGATGAAAATAATGAAAGGCCAATAGCCTTTATGAGTTCAGGTCTAAATGGAGCACAAATCAAATACACCTTATTAGAAAAACATGCTTATGCAGTCATACAATCTTTAGAACACTTTAAAGGTATATTTGGTTCAAATAAGGTTTACTGTTGTATTCCTTTCATAGCAATAAAATATATTTTTTCCCAATCAGAGCCATTAGGAAGACCAGCTAGATGGATGGTAAAACTTCTTCAATATGATGTTGAGTTCAAAATTGTTAAAACTATCAAAGGACAGGGTTTAGCAAAATTATTGGCCAAGAAAGAGGAAGAAGGATTTGAAAATGTGCTCACAATAAATGAGGAATATGATATCAGAAGAATCAATAATACTGAATGCAAATGGTATGAGGAAATATTGTCATATTTACAATCTCTATCATTTCCCAGAGACATGTCAACAAACAGAATGAGGTCAATCAAGCTGCAAGCTCAAAAATACTATATACAGGATGGTGTGCTATATTGGAAACACCCTGATGGAATTTTATTAGTCTGTTTATATGAAAGTGAAGTCCCAAAAATAATCAATGAATTTCATGATGGATTCTGTGGAGGACATTTTGCTCTAAGAGCTACAACTAATAAAATTATGAGGGCAGGATATTATTGGCCTTCCATTTTTAAATATGTATATAAACATGTTAGGAATTGCCATAACTATCAAGTTTTTGCAGGAAAGAAGCATCTGGCAGCTATGCCCCTTAAGCCAGTAATCATTGAAGCACCATTCACCCAATGGGGCATTGACTTGATTGGAGAGATTAAGCCCAATTCATCTAGCCAACACAAGTGGATCATAACTGCAACATATTACTTCACAAAGTGGGTAGAAGTTGCACCTTTGAGAACATCTACAAGTGCCACAATCATCAGATTCCTAGAAGAAAACATCTTGACCAGGTTTGGAGTTCCTCAAAAACTGGTTACTGACAATGCACAATATTTTGTTTCATATGAAATGGTAGGTTTTTGTGCTGAATATGGAATTGAATTATCTCATTCTACCAATTATTACCCTCAAGGAAATGGTCTTGTTGAGTCATCAAATAAGAACTTAATAACAAGAATGAAGAGGTCATTAGGAAAGAATAAAAGAGGATGGGACAATGAACTTAAATTTGCTTTATGGGCTGATAGGTTGTCTGTTAAAAGAAATACAGGAAGAACCCCCTATGAGATGGTATATGGAGAGAAAGCCCTATTACCACCAAGAATAGAAAAATTGGCACTTTCCCTCCTATTACAAGACCATGAAGATCCTAATCCCATTCAGAGGAGGCTTGATCAAATTGTCCTGTTAGAAGAACAAAGAAGAGAGACCCTTAATAGAATGATGGAACAAACACAGAAAACCATTAAATTGTTTAATAAGAAAGCTAAGGGTACTCCTTTTTCCCAAGGAGATATAGTCATCTATTGGGATCCTAAAAATGATAAGCATGGTGAAAAAGGTAAATTTGAACCTAAATGGATTGGCCCATATCAAATAGCCCATGTTATCAGTCAGAATACATACAAGTTGCAGACCTTGCAGGGTGAAATAATGGCTATTCCTATTAATGGCCAACACCTGAAAATGTACAATCCTTGTTAAAGGTCAACAAAAAAAAATTAGAAAAGCAAAAAACCCCAAAAATAGAGTGTTTTATTTCAAGTTTTTCATTTTTGTTTGTTTAAAATTTTGAGTTCACTGTATCTAGGATGTTCTTAGTTTGATGAGTATGCATTACTGTGAATTCCTCCAAAAGCAATAAGAAGAAAGAGATTTATTTTAGACTCGATGAGGTTTACAATTTTTCAAATATGAGTGTTTATGCAGTAGTCATTTGATATGAGATAAAACAGAATAAAAATAGAGTAGATTAAAATATCATGTTAAAGCCTCACAATATTAATGATACTTAAAGTAATTTCAAGAGTCCTAAGAACCTAGTTATCTTTGAGAGGGTAGTTAAGCTAAAAATCATTACACTCATCCTTTTTAGCCAGAAACTAATCCTCAACTCAGGCATACTTGTTGCACAATTTTCTTATATCAAATACTTCTCTCACAAAGAAGAAAAATCTCAATAAAGTAAAATTGAGTCACTGCCTGAGATATCTTGCAAAATCTCTACCGGGGCTATAGATGCTTGACTGGAAGTAGAGTAAAACAATATGGGATTAGAAGCAACTCCATCGGGGCTATAGACGCTTGAATGGCAGTGGAGCCCTGCAGAATGGTGAAAATTTTTAAAGAGTGAAATCACATATTAAGCTTATCTATTTTTCTCAGATATGGCAAAGTTTTGAAATATTTAGAAATAAAAAAGAATGCACAAACACACACATGGGCTTGAACATGATAAAGCTAAATAGCTCTGTAAAAATTCTTGTGTAAACATATCCTATGACTCGGCTAAAACAAGCATTACAAATTATTTAAAAACTCATATATGTCTAAGAATCTAACTCTTGTCTCCAAAGTGAATAAAAGGATTTTCAGTTCTGATATACTCTGTTACTTTGATATCCTGTTGCATGTACAATTTTCAAATTAAATTGTCATTTTTCTTTGTTTTTAAAGCTTTGATCATCATGTTTGGTGATATAAATTTTTTTCCAAAAATTGCTTATAAACCAGGAGATTCTGTGGTTCTCAAGTGCTTCATGTTTTCAACACTTTGTCCCAGATCAGAGCCTATGTTGGAGCCAAAATTGACTCAACTTTGAAACCCCCAAATTTAAATTTTTTGGTTTCAATCAAATTGTTAGTGTTGTTGGTCTTTGCCTAAAAAAAAAGTTGTTGTGAGTAATTCAATTTTTCATTGGTTGGTTGATAAAGTCTAAACCTTAGCTTTAATAATGTGGGCTTCATTTTTCAAAAATGCCTCAAGTGGTAAGGGCAAAAAATTTTGATTTACTCCCCAAGTCAAAGTTTAACCTTCATAATATTTTCCTTGAAGCCTAAAACCGATTAATAAAATCCCTTAATCATAAGTCGGTTAAAGCATTCACCATGGTCTCAAAGTTTGAAAGCCTAAGGTTAAAGAAAATGATAATTAATTAAAACCTAAGGGCATGCACCTCGCATTTGAACACTAGTCGACCGATCGGCTCTCAAACTACACTAATCGACCGACCGACCGACTCCCAATCGACACTTGCCAATCGATCGACTATCGATTACAACTAGTCAACCAATCTAAAAATGATGAAAAGACCATCAACTATTTAGTTAACTTGAAGGGTCCATCGATCGATCGGCTCTCAAAAAAGAAATACCGATCGATCAGCTTGTTCGATTAACTAGCCGACCGATCGACTCCGAATTTAAAAGATAAGCCGACAAAGGAGGAAGCCTTCTCAGCTGTCAAAAACAAGAAAGGAACTGATCGGCTCCCAAGTAACAAGGATGGGCCAAAAGTTTGAACACTCATCAAAAATATCATCGATTGATGCATTATAAGAGAAAGTTGATCGGCTCCCATGAGTTATCTATGAGCCAAAACCGATCGATAAATAAGTGATAAATAGAAGTCGATCGGCTCCTTCGACACATCACTCGATCGAGCTTCCCAGATCGGTGATCGATCAGCTCGAGAAAGAAAGCAGTTGATCGATCAGAGAATTCTGACAATCGATGCCTCGATAAGCGGAGCCATCATGCAAAAAATTAGCTTGGCACATGAACCAAGCATGAGGTATGCCTAACCATCCTACCGAATTAATTTAACCTTGTTGATTAGTGGTTTCTTGTGTAGGCAACTTTATGAGGCCGATCGATCGAGGATTTGCTGCCATCGGCTAGCATGAATCAGAGAGAAGCCAAAATAATTGGTCGAGAGCAATAAATGGCTACACATGCCAAAATTCAAGTGCCAGTTGGCCTCCATGCCTAAAAGGACGTAGCAGAATGCTTAGTCAGACCACTAACCGAGGTGGTCTCAAAATGAGTAAAAATGACAAGGCATCTACATCGAAGAGCAAATCTCGATGGCAGAACTCTCATCCAATCATGGTGAGCCAAGACACGTAAGGATCATCCTCGGATCCATGCAGGCATGTTCGCTCGAAAGAAACCAATGACACATCATTCAAATAGAACGTGCGAAAGACCAAAAAGGTGGTGAGCCCAGGATGGTCATAAAAAACCAACCAACTCCCCTCATTAAATGACCTCGACTCAAAGAAAGGTTATAAAACCCCTCTATTTCCAAAAGAAAACTATCACCAGTGTATTTACAGAAGTGTTCAGTGATTGAGCAGTGTGCGAGAGCCGAGGGTTTTTCTGAGAGCTTAGAAGGATAGAATTTACGTAAGTGAGAGCAATGGCGTCTTCGAGTTCAAGTGCTAAGAAAGGAAAAATTGAGGCTTTTGAAGAGAGAGTGTCATTTAAAAAGGTGACAGCCAGGAAGCCTGGAGACCAGGTCTAGAATGAAGAGGAGCTAGCTGAATTCTAGTTTTAGGCCAGCATGGAAGATCGAAGTCGACCCCATCATGTATTAAAGATAGTCTTTTTGAGGGCTTATGAGGCAAAAGATAAAAAGGGTGTTGCCAGCAACCGTTGGAACACCAATTTGGCAAAGTTGTTGTGTCCTCGGGTTCATTTCTCTCCAGACTTATTATCGTGGCTCGCAATCTCTTACGATCCATGGAGTCATTCCATTGTGAATGAGAAGGGAAAGGCTCTCTACCACCTCACACCTGACTAGATTCGAATGGTGTTTGAGTTAACCAAGGGAGATTTACTATATGATGAAAAGGTGGTAGCACTATAGGCTCAGCACATGCTGGGGTCTTCTTTCTACTTCGGTTTGTTCAAAGGGCTAGTATCAACTGACTTCCCTATCCCAAAGTCCTTGCTGCAATGGTGGGCAAAATATTACTCAGACATGATTCAGATCACCTTAGGCATAGAGGACCTTAACTGGTTGAGCTTGCCAGTTACGTATGTTATTGCTCAATGCAATAAACGATGCTTTCCTCGCTATCAATGGGAGGAAGTAATGAGCAACACCATGGATAAGGAGTTGAAGCAACTCCAAGAGGCTTTAAAATAGGATAAAGATATAATGCCTCGGTTCTCTCACTATTCCTTTTTGATCCACCTGATAATGGGTCAATTCAGAAGAGAGGCAATAGCACAACTCGGGGGAAACCCCGATTGTATGATACAGGACCGGCTTTCGGTCATTCACCAGAATGTTTCTTCATTCTCAGAGTTCTACGGTCATTTTCTTTCGGCCATGTATCATGTCCTGACCGAGCAACATCCTCCCAGAATAAGCCCAGGTGTTGCGGGTTACCTCAGAGAGAAAGAAGTTGGGGACGTATTTTTCATGGAGAACTTTACGTTCATTCGAACGTACGGGGCAAAGCTGCCCCCAAAGGCCTTACCCACCTATTGCCCAAAGTCAGTAGGAGTACTGGAGATAGTGCGACAGTCGGCCGAGGAGGCCAGGCTATGATATTTGAGAAAATAGACCAAAATTCTATGGGTATCCGCACCAGCGAAGATTGGCCACATTGTATACAGAGGCTATCCCAGCCTCGTTGAAGCCATCTCCATAATGGACAAATATTGTTTTGCTAAAATAGTGTGGAGGCCTTATGATCCTAAAGATAAGTACAGAGACATCACGATAGAAAAGAAGCCCATGAAACACCGCGAGGATGATTATGAGAAAGCTCTGCTATGGGCCAGCAAGGATGAAAAAGAGATGAAAGCTATCTGGGAAAACAAGAGCATGCAAAGGCCCTATACTCAGTTGGAGATGGTGGGACGGTATTCCTCAGAACTCAAGCTGGTCAGGCAAACCACTATGGACAAGATTACACCAGCTCGACCAGTCATTCCTCCAGAAGAGTTCAATGACCCATTAGCAGAGATCACTACTACCACTCTCGAGCAGCTGGAGATAGTGGCTCAGGTAGTAGAAGCACCTGCACCAGAAGTCCCTGGTATCGAGGCTAGCAGTCCCACCAGAGGAGGAGAACAGGTTGTTGTCGAGGCTTCGACCTTAGGCCCACAAGAACCGGGTAACCTTGCCCTCACCTTACTTGCACCAAGACACTTACAGGTGGTTGTTGCAGGCACCTCTCGGGCCATTCCAGTGGCCATCAAATACAATAACAAAGAGGCCAAGATATCGGAAAGGGCCTGGAAGGCCATCGAAGAGAGTGGTGGATTGGCAGAAATCTTCCAAAATTATCAGGTGAAAGATATGGATGATGATGAGACACCACTTGCCAAGAAGCCGTGGATTGAAATAGGAGCTGAAGGCACAGTAAGCCTTCATTTGGTCAAAATAGATGAAGTACCAAAATTCACTCCAGCTCAAGAAGCCGAGTTGGATGCCATCGACGAAGGGAGAAGGGTGGAGAAGCTCCCTGAAGTCCAAACATAGGAAGGTGGCCAAACGACCATCTCTTTGTCGACCCAAGGGATCACTTCTCTGCAGATCGATCCAAAGACCAAAATAGTAGAAGCGATAGGAGATACCATCACCATGTTAAAACAAGGAGTGAACATTCACTCTCAGACTATGGAAGCCGTAATATCAAAAATATCCACTTGGAAAGCCAAGGCCGTAGAACTACAGGAAGAAAATGAGAAGCTAAAAGTTATCGCTACTTCAGCTCTAGTACAGGCAATAGCCTCTAGCACCATAGGGTCCAAGGAGACCTTGATTGAAAAATACAGAGAAAAGGCTATCACTTTGATCAATGACAACGCAGAGATAATAAATGGTTGTTGCAAAGAGGCTAGGGAGTTGATATCAGCTAACAAGAAAATAAGGCCTTTGATAGCAGACCTTGATAAGAAGATGGCCATTATACTTCCCATATATGATTTGTGTAAAATTGGATACGATAATATTAGGACCGAGGAAGTAATAACTATAGATGGCCAAAGCCGAAGCTGCTTGGATGAACATGAAAAAATCACCAACTACGTCAATGAGAGATCCAAATATAAGTTGATGATTAAAGAACTAGAAAATGTCGAACAACAGCTGACAACCATAGTGAGACAGTCAAGAATTGATCCAGCCACATTAATGGGCCAAGGTGTTTTCAGCCAGACCATTATAAAACATCTGAAAGAAGTCAACTTTGATGAGCAAGACGATGACAAGTTGGTGGCCCAGTTCTTTTCTGAAGCCGGACATGTACACAGTCAGGTTCGTTTCTTTCAAGACAAAGCCTTGATCTTGAAAGAAAATAGAATCAAGGCTTCACGAATGTTGGATAGGGTCTCTCAACAAAGAATCATCCACATGGAAGTATGGCTTCGTATTGCTGAATTGGTGGGGGCCACAACTGATGACATAGAGAAAATTAAGAAACTGGCTAATGAGTCAGTTACAGGATCAACCTCCATGGGAACAGCTATGGACAAAGGCAAGGAAAAGTTGGTTAGCTGATAACAGATAGTTCTCCCCTCTCCTCAATCAGATGTTGACAAGTGTACAGACAAAATTCAACCAAAAATAATAGAATCAAGAACCAAAGGCTATAAAAGGAAGCAGACAGGTTCAGATTCTACATCAAGCAATTAGAGAATAGCATTTTTGCTAAGAGGTATACTTGAGTGCCCTGTTAGTTGTGTTGTTGTATTTCTTTGTGTCTATTTTCTCTTATTCACTCTTTCTTCCTCCCCTTGTTGTGCAGGATCGTATGATAGGAAAGTGCCCGAGAAGTTGAGAATATTTCTAGTCTATTGAGCTTAGGATTCAGAGATTCTTCTATTACCATATTGGAATAAGAAGAATAGGAGGGACCTGTTACATCATTTGAACAGAGTCTTCTCTATTGTATTGTTGTATTCTTTTGAGAAAAATAGAGTTAAAAGGCATTATGCCCACTCTGCATGTAATTTTTCCATGAATCAATACAATTCTGAATCTTATTCCTATCATTTCTTTGTCTCAGTATTGTGTGTATCTGTATAATGGGTTACATTATTTGAATGCATTATACACATTTCTTTCATTAGTTAACTCTTGATTTTGTTACGATATTTGAATGAAAGCAAGAACGCTAATTTCCTTCTCCCCTTCTTTCTGTTCATGATTAAAGTAGTTGTTAAATTGCTATAACAACCCAATGAATCTAGGCACCGGTCTACATAAGGCATAACAGTTGGTTGTTTTCATGCTTGGTCATTTTAATAAGAATACTATAGTTTAATATAAATCTGGAGCGTGCAAATTAGAAGTTTAATTGTAGAATTGTCGTTGGGGTTTCCTTACCCGTTCTGCCATATTTTATAGCAATATTCGGGTTTAACAGAACATGAGGTAGGTCGACCAGAGCCTGTAATAGCTCATTGGTTTCAAACGGGTTCTTGTAGCATGACAATTGATTTCCTACGGATGCAAGAATCGGTTCCAACAGCTTAGCAAGTGAAAGTATCTCTAGTATCGTACTAATTTTGTTCTTAGCCAATGTTATCCCTAGACATTAAGTTAGAACAATGAATAGGTATGGGAAGATGGGATCCCCTTATTTGATACCTCTTGATGTCGGAAATAACTTTGTGGGGTATCGATTGATGATAAATGAGTATGAAATTGATAATATGTAGTCTTTAATATAGTGTAACATACCAAAACTTACCCGAACCGAGTAAAACCATTTTTTTAAAATGAGTAACTAAGGATTAGGTTTTCGAAGATATTACCATGATAGGATTTAAAAATTATCAAAGCAATTAACCACTTTTCAAGTTATATAATGTTTTAAATATTGCTCAAGTGGATAGAAGTGGTCAAGCTCCCATAGATAACCTAGGGTTTACCTAGTACACATCTATGTTATATAGGATGCCTTCATATGGTCTCCCTATATCCATGCAGTCTCCAAGAATGTTGGACAACTTAATCATAACATTGTATTAACCTTATCTCAGTCCCTAAAGACCAAGGAATACTTATTTTTAAAACCCATTGTAAATCATTCTACAATGGTTCTTATACCATAGTGCCATTATGTTTAGGGGGTTGCACCTCCATAGTGATCCACTAGTATTTTAGTACATAGAAACATTCATATTCCTAATGACATAACTAAGGTGACCTCTACTCCACATAGATAGATTCACATGGAACCAATAAGTCTATCTCTTATGGTCACCATCACCAAATCCAACATGTCAATGAGGTCCAGTCCTCTACATATGGTTATGGTTTTAGTTTACACCACCAAGAAATCCCTCCTTCAAAGATCCTTTATCGAAGATCTCATTCCATGTACTCGAGAGTTACATCCTTCATAAACATATCAAGAGGTTTCATTTATTACAATTCCACTAGTAAGGTAGGCTAGGGTATATCCCAAATCTAACCATAAAGAGTTATCTTCTTTAATATAATGAAAATAATGATTCCTTCTTATCATAAATTATAATAACTATTCACTTAACATAACAAATAATAAATACAAATGAAATTTTCATTCAAGTAAATTGCTAGAGTTAAAAGCTATTATTCTTCTTAGCATCTAACATTTAAATCATAATAAGAAACTTGTAAATTCCTTTTAAATATCCATCAATATTATACTTTAACATAGAAATCAACAACTAGATACTCATACCAAAGGAATCCCCTTCTTGAGAGAATTCAAGTAACAATATCTATTACAAAATTATATCAAATTATATTGTAACCAAATAAATATACAATGCTTACAAGGTCCATTTTGGACTTAAGATATGACAAAAGAAATATTTTCTTCGATCCTTTGTTCTTATGCTTCGTGACTCCCACCAACATCAAGTTTTCTTTAAATCCACTAAGAAGGAGATGAGATAAAGGATCAGGACAACGCTAGTAGCTTGAAAAGATATTCCTAAATTCATGCTAAATTTTCATTGCAAATAACATTCCAAAGAAACCCAAGATATTTTCTTTTTTGTCTTTCTAATAAACTGTATTAAATAAACATGTTCTCTACTTATCTCAAGCAAGAAGTTTATTCCCAAAAGAAACCCCATAATTTCTTTTGTAAACAAAAGGGCTCCATGCCTCATAATATTAAAATCCATAATATCTATTTAAAAATCAACACTATGAGACCCCATAATCTCTTATCAAATATTAGATTCCATATCCATACCATCAAACCTTGATTTAAATAAAACCTTTTTCAAACTAGCATTAATTCAATAAATAACACCTCAAATTAATCCTCATAATTTAAAGCACCCATTTCACACTAAAAAGGACTTTATTAAGACATTAATTTATAAGAAAATATCTTTTATTTAACTCTGATTATGAAGGACCTAACCATAAAATCAAAATGGCCAAATAATATGTAATTAAAACTCAATAATAAATTGTAATACATATATTCTTAAAAAAAACAAGGATGTTATCCAATGTCAGGTGGTAGAGTTGTCATATTTCATTTAACAATATAGAAGGCACATAATTAAGCTATCTAAAAACACAAAAATATTATTGAATACCATAGAACCCACGCAACTTTACCATTATCTAATGAGAGCCCACAAAAGTTTACAAGGAAGCCTCGATGACGTTAACATACAAAAGCAATATGAAAATAGAACACAAATTTCACTTTTCATATGGCCTAAACAACATAACTTAAATGCATTTGAATGTATAATAAAAATAATACTTAAAATCAAGTATTTTTTGGAAATAAATCTCATTATAGATCTTCTTTTAACAAACAAAAGCATGCACCCAGTCAAGCATTTATCTTTGTAAAGGTATAAATAAGACATGCCATTGTATTCTAAGGAATACACACCTAGCCATACTTTAAACCATATAACCATAAAACATTAGTGTTCATTAAGCATTCAACAACGTATTTCAAGTTTAACTAAATCTATTACAAATAGCATATTTCAAGATCTTCTAAATACAACAAAAGGAGTATAAAACATACATGAACTAGCTTACATTTACATAGAACATTGATAAGCCAAAACCAAGCATCATGATTTAAATCACAACAAGCTTAAAAGTGAGAAAATGAAACCCTTAACAAAGGAAAGAAATATTTAGCCCAACCAACCACACAAGTTTTTACATGGAGTCATAATAGGCACAAAGTAGAGATAAACTCTAAATACAATTAACCTAAGGTAGAGCAATCGAAACCTACCTTAAACCTTCGTAATCCCTTCAATGAAGATTTACTGGTAATGATGAGCTCAGGGTTTCACAAGATTTTATCATCATTTTTCTCTAACATCCTCCAGTTCCTCATTACTATATCCAAAATTTTCCTTCCTCTCCACTCCACCCCTCTATTTGCCTATTTTTTCCAAGAACTCCCTCCAAGAAAAGAACCACAACTACCCTACATCACTCTTTCAATTACCCACTTCTATTGATCCTTGAGGAGTGCATCTAAAATAAAAATAATACTCCATTTCTCCAATCCACAAAGCAATGTAACATAGTACTCATAACAATAAACTATTGACATTCCAAATGAATTGAAAGACAACTCTAGTGTTTTAAGGAAAATCAGTATCATCGGCTAATATAAATAACTAGCCAAGGCATGAACCAAATAAAAATGCATTAAGTCCTCCTATGCAATGAGTCTACCAAAACCAACCTTTCCATTCATTTTTTTTTTTCAAAAACAAGTGCATACAAAAGGTCTCCAACATAAAGAGCATGATCTTCATTGCAAAGGGAAACTATTCTAAGAAACACCATTTCTCTAAGCACCCATTTAAACAAAGCAAGGAAGACATTTATTGATTAAACACACAATAATAAAGCAATCATATGCCAAACAAAAGCATGAAAGATCTTTTTCATGATAACCTTTTTGGTTATCCACTTCCACTCCATCGACTTTGTTGTTTTATTTCTTTTAAAACAACCTCCTTATTGATGGTTTATTTCCCACATGCAAAACATGATATGCATCTACATGAGAGGAAATTTTATCTTCCTCAAAGTTATCACCTTTAAGAGTTATAATTTCCTTATGTTATGGAATCTTGTTCTTGATGGTTGATCCTTCCTTCCACCCACAAGAGTACATGTTCCTAAAAATGTGCAAAACCATTAGCAACATCATATTCTTACATAAAATAAATATTTACAACTAATAATCATATAGCCATACAATCCATTATTAAAAAATATTTCAATTTTTATGTCCATCATATGAATAAGTTTTTCAAGGGAGGGTCATGATATACTACCCCTTAAGCTAAACATACTCCTCTGTGTTTTATCAATATCTTGAAATTAAAATAAACATTACATTTAATTTCTCAAATAAAAATAAAAAATGTCTCTACATATCAACCACTTTCGCCCAAGTGGTATTTCTCTCAGAATAGCCATCCCACTAGATCTAGCACTCATCTAGACTCTAGTTCCTCATCATTTTGGAACATAATTCTAGAATCTTCATAGGTTTCACCCCAATCACTAAGGGTTTGGCTACCTATAATTCAAAACATTCCAAACATGCTTAGGATCGATAATATATCTCCTAAGTAGGGATACATGGAAAGTGACATGGATATTTGATTGGTTGGGTGGCAAGGCAAGGTGATATGCTACAAGCCATATCTTCTCAGTGATTTCAAAGGATCCAACATATTTGGGATTCAATCTAGTAGATTTTATGGTGCTTTTCATGATCTTCACCTTTAAGAACACTTTGTCTCCCACAAAGAACTCTCAACGTGACATCTTTATGTTGGCATAACTTTTTTGATGACTAGCAGCTTCCTTAAAGCCTTTTTTTGATCCTCTTAAGTTGTTCCTCCATCTCTTGAACCATGTACAAATCGATGACTACTCGATCCTCCAGATTATCCCAAGAGAGAGTCATCCTACATTTTCTACCATACAAGGCTTCAAATGGGACCATACCCAAGGAATCATGATGTCCATTATTGTGCATAAATTTCACCAAATGTAAAAACTATTCTCATTGAGACTTTTGGTCCATGTAGTACATATGAAACATATCTTCCAAGACCTAGTTTACCCTCTTTTCTTGACCATCTATATTTCATATGGTATGCAGAACTTATGCTCAACTTCATACCAACATCACGATGAAGATCTTACTAGAATGCAGATGTAAATTTAAAATTTCTATCCAAGATGATCAGTTTAGTAAACCCATGTAACATGAATATCTCTTTGTCAAATCTATTAGCCACTACTAGAGCATCATATTTCACACTCTTTAGTATAAAGTGCACAACCTTGGTCATATTTTCCACCACTACAAGAATTGTGTCATGTTGGTATCTATTCTTAGATAATCCCACAATAAATTCCATTGATATGATCTATCATTTGTATACAGTTATATCATCTAGGTATAAATATCATGTCGAATGCCTATGCTCAGATTTTACTTTTTGGCACCCATGCATCTAACAACCAATTCGGTGATATATGTCTTCATAGTTATCTAGAAGAAGGTATTTTCATATTCTCCCTCATCTTAACCCCTCCAAGATGAGCAAAGTAAGAATATTTATGCACCTCTTGCATTATAAATCCCCTTAAATCACCATTCTTAAATATGATAACTCTGTCTTTGAAGCACAAAATCCCATCCTTTATACTAAAATCCTTATTTTCCTTTGGATTTCTCTCCAAATTTACCCGTTTGTCTTTACAAAATAGATCCTGAGTATGCACCTTTTTGGCTTAATCCAACTAGCTAGTTATGTCAGAAGAAGGCAATTTGCATGTTGCTTATTTGGTGACCAGATTTTAGCGCTATTCAAGGGGGATTTCATGGTATATTTAAAATTTTAGAGATCATATTTTTTAATTCAAACAAGAGGAGATCCTAGCCATAATGGGTTGGGAAAAGTGGGAACCAAAGGATGAAGAGTTGGGGAAGGAAGCTGGACCCAACGGAACCAAGAACTAGGTTCTAATTTTGAGTGGTTTGTTGGAAATTTTTTATCCTATTCTTTTTGTTTTGTTAGTCTAGTTAGCTCGACCAGGGTATTTGCTCTCCCCTGCATGGGATTGAGCTACCTTAGGCTGTCTCAAAATTTTAGGAGTATGTATGGAACTATTTTGGTAGCTTTATTTGGGTTGGATCTTGTTGGATATTTGGATCCTAGTTTCTCTTTTGGTGGTCTATGGGCCTCCCTTAATCTCTCGAAGATTTGTGGATCCTTTTTGTAAAAGGTTTGGGGTTTCTTTCAAAATCCCATATTCCACCAAATACAATATATATATATATATATATATATATATATGGTCATACTAGATAGAATGATACTAAGTAGTTTCTATGCCTATTTATACAAAGTCAATGTTAATGGTAGATAGAGGGCATCCTTATTTTATTCCTATGTACTAGTGTATTTTATTTTGAACAATCTTTATTAATTTTTAGTTTAACAATGATGTTTTCATATAGTCTATATACTACATATATAAGTTCATTATGTATACCATCATATTTAATACATTTGAGAGATTTTTGTTAGGAATGATATCAAATATATAAAAGAAATTGCATCATATTTAGATTATCATGTTTTTTTGATATAATTTTTGTTTTAAGTATTTTATTAACTTGAGAGTATTAGCTTCTAAATCAATTTTAATGTATAACTCTTAAATTAATATTGCTAAACCATTAACAAATTTTATTCTATATTATAATTTTAAACCTTTGATCAAATACAAAAAAAATATTATATTTGTTTTAAAATTTAAATAAATAATATTTATCTTCATATACAAACACAACAAAAAATTATTTATTATTTACAATATTTTTACCTATATAAGATAAGTCTAGTGGTTAGGACTTTGACCTCTCTTTTGGAGGTACAAAGTTCAAACCATAGCATACCCATCCCTAGAAAGAAATAAGCTGAATAGTAGCAGTTGAGTAGATGATAGTGGTTTGTAGTGTAAACACCCAATAATGTTATTGATTCCTCTTTGAATTAAAAAATTAATAAAAAATAAAAAAATAAATAAAAATGTTAAATAAAAATAAAAAAATATAAATTAAGAATAATTAATTTTAAAAAGTTTTAGTTTCTATTTTTAACGTTATATTTTACCAAATTTTTAATTTACCTTTTTTTTTTTTTCATAAAATTTTATTTAATACTTTAAGGGGAAGACTTTGAAAACTCAACAAAAGTTTAGTAGACTTTGGAAACTCAAATAAAGTTTAGTATCTTCCCTCCTTACTGTTAAAAACACCCACAACATACCCCATAAAAAAGGATGACGGTTCACAATCATAAAGTATGAACATTATTTTTATTTGCAATGATTGACATTTTAACATTTAAATAAAGCATAGCACCCTTCCTATTTATATTTATTTATTTTTCAGTGGTAATGATCCCATTCATTCTCTAAAAATATAAATGTAGCAGGATAAGTTAGCCTCGGGTGTAATTTTAGATTTATCAACATTTTTTATTTAATTTTTTAAATAACATGTAATTATATCAAATAAATCAATTTTCTTCACTGTTTAAATCAAGCAAGATAATCTGTTAATATATAAAAATAATATAATGGTCATAGTATATAGAATGGTAGCTTCTAAGTTTATTTACACCAAATCAATGTTAGTGGTAGATACAGGGTAACCTTAGTGTATTTCATTTTGAACAATCTTTATTAATTTTAACTTTAACAATAATGTTTTTCTATAATCTATACACTACATATATAATTTCATTATAATTTCATTAGTCATACCAACATATTTAATACATTCTAAATTTTTGTGTTAAAAATAATATCCAATATAAAATAAAGTGAAAAATATTTAAATTATTATGTTATTTGTTTATATAATTTTTATTGTAAGCATGTGACTACCTTGGGAATGTTAAATTTTAAATCAATTTTAATTTATAATTCTTAAATTGATATTGTTAAGCCCTTAACTACTTTTATTCTATCTTATAATTTTAAAGAGATCAAATATCAAAAAGATTATATTTGCTGTGTAATTAAAATAAATTTCTTTATTTTCATATATAAATACAATAATAACCATAGCTCTAGATATTATGAGGGGTCATGGCTGAGAAGAGTCATGGTTGAGAGGGGACTTCTACTCAGCCCTATGAGTTAGTTGTAGGGGTTTATCACACTACTCAAATGTAATATATACATAATGACTGAATATTTATTATGACTGATCCTAGGGTTTTTGATAGTTTATGTTCATTCTTGGGGAGCTTGTGTTGGCCTCCGTGCTGTGCTTGCTCCGTTGGTGTTATTATGTTAGCTTCTCCTCCCCTAACTTTGTCTAACACTGGCAACAAGAGGAATGGCTTCGAATATGAACAAACAGCCCATAAAATTTGTGCCCAAGATGTACCATGAGGTATTTCTGAACCTAATTTTGTGATTCCTTTGCATGAATTCAATCAGGTATGTTCTTGGTTTGAAAATAATACTCTTATAGGGTATTTTTTAGGTCGAATTCCCCCTGAGCAAGTCCTTAGAAACTGAATTGGGCAATATTGACATATATATGGGATTCAAGTCGACCATGTCCAAAATCTCTCTAAGGGTTTTTTCATTTCCATTTTGGTAGTCCTGACCAAGCCCAAAAGGTCCTCAATAAGGGTCCTAGTTACATTAATAGTTCACTGCTCATTTTCCAGCCATGGAGCCGGGATTTCACGATTTCTAATTCTATTTCCCTGGTTGTACCTATTTGGGTAGAACTCTCGGACCTCCCCATTCCATGTTGACCCTTTTTAAAAAACTTGGTGTCCACCCTTGGTGAATTTATCGATGATGAACGCTCTCGGTTCATGTCGGTATGTCCTAGCATGAGAATGTGTATCAAGGTTGACCTAGCTAAAACCCTAAAGGAGTATATCAAAGTTCAAGTTGGTTCTACCTGTATTCATCAGTGGGTGGTGTATATCAACCTCCCTAATACATGTTACTATTTCCAGTCAACCTCCCACCGCATTAAGTATTACCCCTTGATGGCTAAAAAATTTAAGGCCAAGGAGGCTACCTCGGTAGCTGGTGTTGTATTATCTCCCACTACCCAACACCCTACTTCAAAAAATGGTGAATAGACTGAGATTTAACGCAAGAAAGTGAAAGGTAGCAAGCCCACTCAAGCAGGGCATAAAATGGCCACATATGCTCAGACCCTAATGCCTAAGCCTCCAATGCAGCCGTTAGCTATGGATTCAACCCCTATTCACTCTCCTCCTTTGGTCGTCGATTATGTAGACCTCGATGAAGGGATTTGGTCCATTGTGCCCTTGGGTTCTCCAGACGAGGCAAGGGCTGAAGGAAGTTTCTCACTTAATTTAAGACGACGGTCCTCATAGCCCCTACGAGGTGAGTGACTTGATCATTTAGAAAAGTGGAGGTAAACTTCTCTCTCCCCCACCACCATGGACAACTTCAAGAAAAATCCCTATCACCTATTATCGAATAATGCGACCGATTCTAGTGGGGGTATGCAACTTGAATCTTTTAAATGTTGTTTCTATCCTAGAATGTGCATGGGTTGATGGATGTTGTTCGTCATTACATGGTTTGGGATGAGCTCGCTACTTATTCTAGTCTCTATGGTCATCCAAATTTTGTGTTTCTACAAGAAGTCAAAGTGGCAGGTTTCAATTTGCAATCTACTTGTTCTATGTTATGTCCTAGAAGTCAGATGTATGTTACCAACCACAATCGTGACAACGTAGGTGTTGTCATTTTGCTTAATAATAGGTGGGCGATCAATTTTCTCACATCGGGGTCTGACCCCTCTCACGACATGGTTTGGATTCTACTTGAATTTGGTGGTCTTTCCTTCAAGATTATTAATATTTATGCCTCTAATGAGGTCCAAGATAGATGTGCACTGTGGAGATGGTGTGCTTTGTCCTTACCTACCGTAGTCTAGCTGATGTGTGGTGATTTAAATATGGTCAAGAAGCCTTATGATAAAATGCGCTAGCTTCCCAATAGGTGGGCCTAGGGAGAATGACATGCTTGATATTTTATGAAAAATAAATTGGGGGTCTTTGATCCCAATGGTTGTTTCTCTGTGGCTTAGTTTCTCGAGCATTTTTGGTTCACATGTGTAACCAAAGAACTAAACACAAATAATATTAAAGATAGAAAAGAGAGGTAGATTGTCAAAATCCCCTTTTGTATTGATATTGATACGATTTCTACAAAAGATTTTGGATTGCCCCAAGTGTGTTGGGAGCAATGTTACAATATTCCTTGTCTCTCTGAAATACAATGCTCGTGATGGGAGAGGGGAGATCTTTCGACTCTTCCATAGGGTGTGGTGTTCTTCGTTCTCTCATCATAGCTTCAGAGGGTGAGTGGGCTTTGGTATCCAGCAAAGGACCACTCTAGATTTAGCATCTTATCCAAGATACTTGTTACCTGCACACATGTAAATCAGCAAGGAGGATCAGTAGCACCTGTATAGTCAAGCAGTAAAACCCGATGCTACACATAAACCTATCATTGATATACATGAAAAGTAGATAGCATGAAACATTTAACAAATAAAGCCTTGCTAATATTAAAGTTACTGATCTCGGTCATGCATGTGATTCTTGTCTCGAGACTGTGGAACCGTGAAAGCGTGGTTGTGGGCTGGAAACCGTGGACCTGCGGTTGTGAAACCGCTGAGTCATTTCCGAGATTTAATAAATTAGGAAAATAGGATAATGTGTAGGATTTTATATCCCTAAGTTTAGACTTAGGCATATAATTTTATTATGTAGGATTTAATGGTGGGGTGGCAGATGTGTTTTTGAAGGTGTTGGATTTTAGTGTCTACAGTTACCCCTTTTTATATTGTGTTGTGTACAACACAATGCGATGCAAAAACTAATGACATCTAACTTTATTGGATGGATGGACTCATTTTTTTTTTTTTTTTTGTATGGCAAAATGAATATATATATATATATATATATATATATATATATATATATATATATATATAATTTTTTTTGTTTTTGTGTTTACCCCCTCAATTGGTAAGTGGGTGAAAGCTCAATAACCAATTGATGAAAAGGTATTTTTGTTTTTTTATGCAAATGATTGCCCCAAGTTTGGTTGACTATTCATTCAAAAGTACCGTTTGATTTGATTGACATGCATGTTCGTGGTTTGAAGGAACCAATCACCTAGGTGCCTGTCCCGGTGATTGTTAGCAATTCCTTAATGCACAATGATTGTATCATTACCGTGTTTTGTAACCTCACGGAGTGGGCATCAATTTCAACCTTGGGTTGATTTGTGTGGATAGTGTGACTTTAGCCTGTAGGGCCTTCATTCACTTTTCAATGTTTTACTTTTTTTTTGTAACCGCAGATTTGCGGTTTCTATGGTTGTAATCGCGTGCGAGCGTTTTACAATGCAAAACCATGGGTATGCATTTTTGTGACACAAACTACGGGTATACATTTTAACGTGCCGTTAAAAATATGGGCGCGTATTTTTCATCACTAAAAGCGGCTATTTAGAGGTGGTATATTGCTTTCAGATTCATTCTACCAGTTGTCATTTTTTTATTTGTGGAGTGATGAGCGAGATGGAGGTTGGTGAGGGAAGTGGTGGTGGTGGCTCGGTTGGAGCGGAAGTCGGCGCCCGGTTTGCCGAGGTAGGTTATCTCTTCTTTTATTTGTTTGTTCTTGTTGTTTTTTGTTGTGTTAATTAATTGGGGCTGGTAATGAACATGTTGTTTTTGATAATTAAGCAGGGTTGGTAATGAACATGTTGTTTTTATTTCATTAAGCGGGGCTGGTAATGAATTTTTGTGTGTTTTTTTGTTTCATTAAGTGGGGCTGGTAATGAATTTTTGTGTGTTTTTTGTTTCATTAAGTGGGGCTGGTAATGAATTTTTATGTGTTTTTTGTTTCATTATTTTTATTACCTAGGAGTAGGTAACAAAATTTGTTAATGTTTTTTGTTTTGTTTATTTTTTACTACCTAGGAGTAGGTAACAAATTTTGTTTTTGTTTGTTTTTTTTTGTATTTTTTTGTTTATTTTTGGCTACCTAGGAGTAGGTAACAAGGTTTGTTTTTGTTTTGTTTTTCTTTGTATTTTTCTGTTTATTTTTTACTACCTAGGAGTAGGTAACAAAGTTTGTTTTTGTTTGTATTTTTTTTGTTTTGTTTATTTTTTACTACCTAGGAGTAGGTAAAAAATAAAATTCTTTTGTTTTTGTTTGTATTTTTATGTTTATTATTATGTTTTTTTATTACCAAGGAGTAGGTAACAAAATATGTTTTTGTTTGTATTTTTCTGTTTATTTTTGACTACCTAGGAGTAGGTAACAAAGTTTGTTTTTGTTTTGTATTTTTTTGTTTATGTTTGATTGTTTTGCTAATTTTTATTATGTTTCCTTTTTAGGTTAAGCTTCTTGATGCTCGGCATAGGTGGCCGAGGACTATTCAAAAAGTGCAAAAGGCACTTTTTGACGACGACTGGACTCTCTTGCAGACCGTTGGTCTCAATGGTTATGGGTGGTTAGGCACCATCCAAGATGACAAGGATTTTATTTTAGCGTTTGTTGAGCACTGGGATCTGAATAGAGGTACCTTTCATATTTCTCTAGGGAAGCTTACTATTACCCTAGAGGACATCTAACAAATTTTTTGCGCTCCTATCGAGGGTCCTACTGTTCAGGTTGGCCTCAACAAGAAGGAGCTTCTATTTTCTGTGTTTAGTGAGATGTGGGGTGTAGACTGTAGTATGGATGACATAACATATTTGGATTTGTATACAGCTGGTATCTTGGGGGCACTTCCAATTTTCATGATGTATATATTGAGCAACATGTTGTTGTCCAATTCCATTGGATCGAGGATTTCATGGAACTAGGTATCGATTGTTCTCAATATCATATCGGATCCTCATCAGTTGGCATGGGCTCCTGCTCTTCTTTGTGAGATTTACAATGAGTTATATGAGGTGAAGAGGTAGGGGCTGAAGAGTCTAGGTTGTAGTTTAGTGCTTCAGATTTGGGCTTGAGAGTATATTATCATTGGTCGACATGTTGGTTTACCTTGTGCTATCGATGCCACTTCTCCTCACTCATACATATGGGTAATTAGTGAGGATGTTAGTCATTCAATAGTGAGTGCATCAGAGTACAAAGATAATATGAGTTCTTTGATCATATATTTGATGAGATGGTGGCCTTGGAGAGGTTTGGATTGGGTGATGGATGTCATAGAGCTTCGTCACATCAGGTGGGGCCAATGGGTTGTTTGTGCCCATCTGAGGGATATGGAGTTTATTTAGTTTTCTAGAGTGTTGTGCTAGTTTGGGCTAGTTAAAGATGTTCCTAATATGTCTGTGACCTATAAGAAATAGGGTGAGTTGATGATCCTTCTGATGACCCTAACTTAGAGGTTCTCGACTTGGATGATGTAGGTACCAATATTGAGTACAATGTCTAGTTTACTGGCCAACCACTCTAGACTCTAAGTGTTGTTGTAGATGACGACGAGAGTGGTGATGATGTAGATGTGGGAGGTTGTGTTCCCTAGTCAGTGAAGTGTCAATCAGGTAGCTCTTCGAGAGCTGATATGGGTACCGGTTTTCTACAACTCGAGGATACTAGTGGTGATGGTGATGAGGGTGGTGATGGGGGTGGTGGTGATGGGGATGCCCATCCTCTATGGACAAAGGAGGATTGGGATATGCTATAGGAAATAGGGTGATGAGTTAGGGCTACCTATTGCTCCTAAATTTTGGTGAGTTGATGATCCTTCTGATGACCCTAACTTAGAGGTTCTCGACTTGGATGATGTAGGTACCAATCCTGAGTACAATGTCTAGTTTACTAGCTAGCCACTCTAGACTCTAAGTGTTGTTGTAGATGACGACGAGAGTGGTGATAATGTAGATGTGGTAGGTTGGGTTCCCTTGTCAGTGAAGCATCAATCAGGTAGCTCTTCGAGAGCTGATATGGGTACCAATTTTCTACAACTCGAGGATACTAGTGGTGATGGTGATGAGGGTGGTGATGGGGGTGGTGGTGATGAGGATGCCCATCCTTTGTGGACAGATGATGATTGGGATATGTTACAGGTTGAACATGAAAGCTTGGGTTTAGAGGTGACTCACCTGAAGGGTGAGTTAGCTTGGTACCAGGATGAGGTGACTCACCTCCAGGGTAAGGTGGACAGGTTGCATGATGGGACTAGCAATGATGTTATCAATACAAAGGACTTGGAGATTTCTAGGATTGGAGGTGAGGTCACTTAGTTATAGGGTGAGCTAACTCAGATTCATGCAGGGTTCAGTGGAGGTGACACTATCGCTACTATTGTTGCTCTTCAAGCAGAGATTTCTCACTGGGTTTCTCATGAGGGTGTTGACTTAAGGATCTTGTGCAAGCAGGCTATTTATATAGAGATGCTGGAGAAAATTCTACATGAGCGTCAAATTCCTTTGTCGGTTCCTCATTCATTAGCCACTATTGCTACCCGAGGTACTGATAAAAGTTGCAGGACTCATCGTTCATCGATTTCTCATGGTGCTTCTATAGTTTAGGGTCCTCAGAGGGATCCTATTGGTAGTAGCTAGTGTGACAAGTCGCTTCTTTTCTTTGTATTTTGGTTTTATTTTGCTATGAGCCTTAGTGATTTGGCATATATAGCTTGCAGGAATTTTATACCTTTGGGACTTTCATATTTATACATATATACATGGCTTTGTATTTTGGTTATCTCATGGTTAATGTTTATGTGGATGCTTTGTATTTATGCTTTGCTAGTGCTAGTGTGATGCAATGTTCACATTGTTATATTTGTGCTATGATAAATGAATGTAACTAATATGTAATATGCAACTTATGTTTATTTTCATTTAACTATATGATGACATGCATGATGTTTTTATAATATTTTATAGCTCAGAGTAGTTGACCATTACTTGTTTAATTTTGCAATTGGGGGTATCCAACTTGATGACTCTTCCTGTTTGGTGTATGGTGGGTGTATATATGTGATAATGTAGAACATGTGATAATTATTTGATATTTGGTATGGTTTTGATATATAACATTTGATGATTTTCAAAGACTTAGATTTAACCATTTTCTTAATGTTTGTCTAACCCTTTTTAGTACCAAGGTGTGTGCAAGTGAAGTTCATTTTCTGAATATTTGGTTTGGGAATGGCCCTAAGCAATCAAGAACTAGTGCATGTGTATGTGGAGTTCATAAAATCATGATGAGTAAAATTGGATGGTACTTGTATGGGTTTACCAATTAGCTAGCTTGTCTGTATGTGTGGTCAGAGGTATTTCTCTTGGGAGAAATATGTGTCGTCCTACATGAGTTTACTCCACTGCCAGTAAAGTGTCTATAGCTCCGATGGAGGTTCGATCGATAGTCCAATGATTCGATCTTCGAGCATTGGGGATGACTACATAGTTTTTTGAGGGGAATGTAGTACGATCCTTCTTGATTTTGTGATATGTGGTGTGTGTATAGTATTTATCATGATAGAGTTTGGAGAATCAAATTCTCAACCGAAATGTGATGAGAATGTGATATTATCCTTACTATCTACCTTTTAATTTAATTGTTTGGATTTTTGTGATGGTGATGAAAACCACCTTTTTTATTTGGACTATGTCGCATAATGGGACAAGCGAAGAATATTTCCTTTTCACTTCAAGGTTGTACCCAAGTTGGCATTATCTTTTCTTACTCAATTTTTTTTAAATTTGTAAAGTTTTTTTGGTTCAAGATTTTTTGGGTCAATCTACCATACTCAAGACTTTCTTAATGCGATATAAGTGCTTTGGTCCTAAAGAAAATTGGACATATTATGATTTTTGGTTTTTCACTAGACATTTTTGAGTGACTAAAAATTTGATTTATGATATAGTAAAACATGGGTGGATATGAACTTTGTTGACTTGCGAAGAGTCTTAGTTGGGGATCCCTAATTCTTTGGATCTTATGTTTACTAGGTCATATCATCACCACTATGAAATATCATTGAACATGGTATGGGATGGATGCAATTATGTAACCAAAGAACTGAACACAAATAATATTAAAGACAGAAAAGAGAGGTAGATTGTCAAAATCCCCTTTTGTATTGATATTGATATGATTTCTACAAAATATTTTGGATTACCCCAAGTGTGTTGGGAGCAATGTTACAATATTCCCCGTCTCTCTGAAAAACAATGCTCGTTATGGGATAGGGAAGATATTCCAAATCTTCTGTAGAGTGTGGTGTTCTTCATTCTCTCGTAACAGCTTCAGAGGGTGAGTGGGCTTTGGTATCTAGCAAAGGACCACTCCAGCTTCAATAGCTTATCCAAGATACCTATTACCTACACACATGCAAATCAGCAAAGAGGATCAGTAGCACCTGTATAGTCAAGTAGTAAAACCCGATGCTACACATAAACCTATCACTGATATATATATATATATATATATATATATATATATATATATATATATGAAAAGTAGATAGCATGAAACATTTAATAAATAAAGCCTTTCTAATATTAAAATTACTAATCTTGATCGTGCATGTGATTCTCGTCTTGGGACTATGGAACCATGAAAGCGAGGTTGTGGGTTGGAAATCGTGGGCCTACGGTTGTGAAACCATAGAGTCACATTTTTTACTGTGGAACTATGAATAAGCAGTTTAGGCTAAAGAACATGTCAGCTTAGGATTCGAGCCAATGGTCAGAATCAAAGCTTGCACTTCATAATTTCTTTTTGGTCTATGTCAATTTTTGTAGCCTATCGGTATGCACATTCAGCTCCCTTCATTTGGTGGACTAATGGTGTTTTTATAGGCTTCTTGGGGATTTTGATGGGAATGGGAGGTGGTAAGCCTAACTTGCAAAGTGGTAAATCTAAATTTCCAAGTGGAAGGGGCAGTTACAGTGAGTCATTTAGTATGGATCACTTAACTTGGGTGATGTGGCTTCAAGTGTAGTGGGATGTGGGATATTGTTTTATGTGAAGGGACAATGGGACAACAACAAATGAGTTGTGGCATTGGTGTTATGAATCTGTCTCATGTGCAAGGAAAAGGGGCACATGAGTGGGTAAGATGTTGTAGGGGTATTGGGTGAAGTGCCCAGGACACATGTCCAATGGGTAGACAAGGTATCCTAGGGTGATTTCCCAAATTTAATAAATTAGGAAAATAGGATAATGTGCAAGATGACTCCAGCTTCAACAATTGTGATGAGAGTATGAAGAACACCACACCATTCAAAAGAGTCATAATATATCCCTTCTCCCATCATGAGCATTATATTTCAGAGAGACGAGGAATATTGTAACATTGCTCCCAACACACTTGGGACAATCCAAAATCTTTTGTAGAAATCGTATCAATATCAATACAAAAGGGGATTTTGATAATCTACCTCTCTTTTATGTGTTTAATATTATTTTGTTCAATTATTTGTGTTCTATCTTTAATATTATTTGTGTTTAGTTCTTTGGTTAAAGAAGAAATGAGTCCATCCATCCAATAAAGTTAGATTTCATTAGTTTTTGCATCGCTTTGTGCTATACACAACACAATACAAAAAGGGGTAACTATAGACACTAAAATCCAACACATTCAAAAACCACATATACCACCCCACCATTAAATCTTACATAATAAAATTATATGCCTAAGTCTGAACTTAGGGATATAAAATCCTACACATTATCCTATTTTTCTAATTTATTAAATCTGGGAAATTAACCTAGGATACCCTATCTACCCATTGGGCATGTGTCCTGGACACTTCACCCAACACCCCTACCACATCTTACCCACTACTATCCCAATTGACCTTGCACATGACACAAATTCCCAACACCCATGCCACAACTCATTTGTTTTTGTCCCCTTGTCCCTTCACAAAAAACAATATCCCACATCCCACTCCACTTGAAACCACATCACCCCAGTTAAGTGAGCCACACTGAATGACTCATTGTAACTGCCTCTTCCACTTGGAATTTCAGATTTACCACTTGGTAAGCTAGGCTTGCCACCTCCCATTCCCCTCCAAATCCCTAGGAAGCCTATAAAAGCACCATTAGTCCACAAAATAAAGGAAGATGAATGTGCATACCGACAGGCTACCAAAATTAGTGTAGACCAACAAGAAATTGTGAAGTGTGAGCTTTGATTCTGACTGTTGGCTTGAATATCGAGGTGACCTATTCTTCAATTGAAAACACTTGTCTATGGCTCCTATTGACAATTTTGTCACATTCCTTAAGCGGTAGAAAAAGAAAACAAATTTTGTACAGTATTGTGTAAAGTTTTTGCTTTGTTGTTTTTATTTTGAAAAGTTATAGCAATTTTGGCTTCCAATGCCACCCCTTTGTACATAAAGAAGAAAAGAAAGAACTTCATTGCTAAAAAAGCTAGAGAAAAGATCTTCGCCGAAGGAGAGTAAAAACAACTTCACACCCAAAGTATTTCTAGCATTACTTCGGGTAAAATTTTTGCGAAGTAGTTTCACAGAAGGAAAACACAAGCAAGGAGAATGAATCTACTTCACGCCCGAAGTGCTTCCAGTAGCTACTTCGGGCAAAAATTGAGCGAAGCGGTGTTCAGAGGAAAAGAGAGCTTCACACCCGAAGTAGTTTCAATATTACTTTAGGTGGAGTTTTTTGCGAAGTAATATCACCGAAGCAAAATACAAGGATGGCAATAGAAGAACTTTGGGCCCGATGCGCTTCAAGCAGCTACTTCGGGCGAGATTTTTGCAAAGCTATATTCTGAAGAAGAAATGCAAAGGAGAAGGCAAGAAAAATACTTTGCATCCAAAGTATTTCCATCAGTCACTTCGGCCAAAAAATCAACGAATCATTTTTACTTCGACGAAAGTCATTGCGAAGCATTTGCTTCGGCTAAGATTTCACTCGAAGTGATGGAGGTCATAGAGAATGAAACATCTGCTTCGGCCGAAATCTTCCCAAACCACAATTTTGAAGAGGATCACAATGAAGCTTTTCTCGAAGACATCAACAAAGGAATTTAATCAACAAAGCGATAAAGAAGAAGGGACCCATTTTGCAAAGTAAATACGCTTCGGCGCTCCCCGCCCCCGAAGCAGTTTTGTGAAGCTTAGTTTTGCAAAGTATAATCCAAGGAGGAGTTTTCTTTAGCCTAGAACCATTGCGAAAGCAAAGTGGTGGATGAAGACTTAACGAAGCACTTCACAGGCATGCATTCCAAGCCGGGTATTTTCCCGAGGTGATCAAGTGCCTCATAAATGCGATTTTTCATGCCCAACAAGCCCGCTGCTCATTTTTGGCAATCGAAAACAAAGTATCAAGCCATGATGGAGATCCCAATGAGCATGGCGGCCACTCGAGCACTGCACACAAAGACCAAGGATGTCTAGATGGCTCATCAAGACACATTTCCATGGTTGACCCGGTTGCAGTTGCCATTTTTGGTAATGGATTTGAAAGCTCGATCACGAGAGCCTTAAGGAGCCGATTCTCAGGGCTCGAGGGCATACTCTTCTTCACTGTGTAATTATGATTCAGAGGCCCGGGTCCTCTATAAAAATCTAGGCATTGTAATAGAAAAGGGGGGGGAACTATCTGCTAGAAAGCTACTGTAACTTGATGTCCTATGATTAATACTAAGAGACTTTGAGCTCAATTCTTCTCTTTTATGTTGCCTTATGTGCTTGATTCTTCTATCTCTCCTCGTTTGTATGTTGGATGTTGAACTCTGCGTTCGATGTGTGATTGGGGACAGTGTCCTGAAACTCATTCGAAAGGATATATAAGAGTTGGAAAACATCTTATTGACTTTCTTTTATGTTGCCTGCCTTGCTTGATTCTTCTATCTCTCTTTGTTTGTAGACTGAGATGCTGAACTCTGCATCCGGTGTGTGATCGAGGACAGTGTCTTGAAACTCGTTCGGGAGGATACATAGGAAGGTTGATATTACGTTTCTTTCATTTTACTCTTGGTGTTCTTTGCTACCATTCAAGTTATCTATTAGTGATCGTGCTTCCTGTTCTCTCCCACCTCAAATCAATAATCTCTCTTCCCTTAACCCTTTTTTATTTCTTTCTCTAACCCTACTCCTTTTTATTTCTTTCTCTAACCCTACTCCTTTTATCTCTTTCCTGCACTCTTGTCTCAAAACACCCAAGTAGTTTAGCATAGGAGTCATTATTTCTCCGGAGATTGGCACGAGGGGCATCTCTTCCCTTCGGCCTTTCAATGTTGGTCTAGGTCTAGGGTGCATACATTTACTCAAAATCCTTACCTAGGCGGATCTGATGACCAAAAGTTTTTGGCATGCCCGATGGGATAGACTGTGTCTATCTTAGTAAGATCCATAATCGGTGGGACAATTTCCATTCCAAGTTTATAAACCCACTTGTGCCAACAGTTTTTGGCATGCCCGATGGGATAGACTGTACCTTTCTTAGAAAAATCCGTAACTAGTCAAGGTCCCATACTTTGAATATCAAACTCGTCTTCACCGGGGCCAATAGTTCTAACTAAGTTCCTAGTGTGACCCGGTCAGTCTCACCTAATTAGTGGTAGTGAAAACCGATGCTCTCATTACCAAAAGACTTTTAGCATCTAGCGACTCTGTTTACCCAAAAATCTCTAAGTCGTAAAGACCAGTACCTAAACCTGTGCCTTCATGGCAAAAGTCCCCATGTTTTAAGGAAGCCCGAGTTGGTGAATCTCTAGTTTGCCCCCATCTGTCAAAATCACCTGGCTATTCTAACTGAGCTGAAAACCTAGATTCCTTCATTAAAGATGCATTTTGAGCTAAAAGAAAACATCCCAAAAGGACAAGGCCACTACCATAATGGCAGAAGCACGTTATCCTAGTTGGAATGCCCGTTTCCCTCTGAACCTTTAGGGTTATCATAATATTCTTAGAGGAGCCCTGCATACATTGGTGAAATATGATGGCACTAAAGGAATAGCCCAAAGGCACCTTGAAGATGTTGCTGCATTGGCAAACCTCCACAATATAATCCATGAAGATGTCATGGTAAGACTTTTGGTCATGTCTCTAGAGGGAGAAGTGATGCAATGGTTCATATTATTCAAAAATGAAAGCATCTGCTCATGGATCGATTTAGCAGAAGCATTGATCAAGACATTCAACGGCTCTCAAGATCCCTCCCAGCTTTTGATGGATCTGTTCGCTATCATAAGAGCACCTCTAGAGAGCATCATGGACTTTAATGTCCAATTTTTTAGAAGTTGGAAGGATATTCCAATGGAAATCTGACCGACGCATGCCCAAGCTCACCTCTTCTATGTTCATGCCTTTCACCCGGACATACGCCTTCTCTTACTACAATCTGGTGAGTGAATATTTCCTTAGATATTTGAGGAAGCAATACGGGCAGAACAACTCTTGTTCCTATCTAGAAAGTGGCAGTGGGGAGAAATCCCATCACTATTCACTGCTCCTGGCCATCCTATGTAGTATTCATCATGGCAAACTCCTCGTACTGGGCATAGGTTTGAGATGCAGTCATTCAGAGTTCAAGAAACAAATTTTACCCAAGAACAGTAATGGGAATATGCAAGCTTTGACCCAACAATGAACAAAGTGGCTGCTTGCAATCTCCATCGGGAGGTAGTCCAAGGAGATAAGTCGCAAGTGAGAAGGCTTGAGAATGAGGAAGGCACCTTTTTGTGCCCTTTTTGTATCCCAAGGGGCGAGGCACAAGAATTCAGCCGAAATCCATTGAATGTGTCTCAAGAAGCAGAATAAGAGGGAGAACCAAATGTAGAAGCGTTCCCAAAAGGAGTGAGGGGAGAAGGGTCTGGAGGTGTCTTTATCCCAATAGATCAAGGCTAAAGGTTCTCCCATCCAATTGAGCTCGTTGCCCTGTGAGTCGTCAATAATGCTGACAAGTCTTGTCACGTTACGTAAGGGCTAAAAAAAAAAAATTTAGAATCTCCTTCAGGGATTTTTACCCAATGAAGCAGTTGTGAGGAAGTAAAGGGCCGGACCAAAGTTCAAACAAAGGCATGAAAGAGCTTTGCACCCGAAGCATTTCCAGCAACCACTTCAGGTAGAAATCTTGCGAAGCAATTTTTTGAAGCACAAGCTTCGGTAGGTAGTCCTTGCAAAGCATGACAAAGGACAAGTACCTTGGGCCCGAAACATGGAAGATCAGCCCGAATAGGAGGTTTTCCATGAAGCATTTCCAAGTCCAACCCCAAACTTCACTAAACCAATAATGTACAGAATGGGAGCATTTAAAGCATGTCTCAAGAAATGTGCCGACTACCACCTTGAAAAGAGCTCGAAGCATATGAATTTAAGGCGAAGGTGGTAGGGCATGTCCTAAGGCAATTTAGTTAAATCTCACACCCGAGCACAATATGTGCTCCCAATGCAAGGTGTAATCATTACGGCGTGTAACCCTACATGCGATGTCGTTGGATAACCAATAAGATGGTGCAGTAATTTCCTAGGCCGCTAGCATCGGTTTAACTATGGCAAGAAACATAAATAGGGGTAGTTTCTCCTTGAGGCTATAAAGGGTAGGCTTTAGCAAAGAAAAGGTTATTTGAAAGAGCATTGCTTGTTCATGAATTCTGCTGCCACTCGTCGAGAAGCTCCCTGACGCCGTAATAGTCTATGCTATTGGTGTTGTTGCCATAATCATTCAACATGGGAAAGAAAAGTTCTACGTAGAAAGGAAAGGAACCAGAGATGATAGTGCCTGAAAAACCGAAAGGTTCGGAGGAGAAAAAGTAGAGACCTAAGAGGGCCAACCCGAACACCCGCCCAGAGAAGCAAGTTGTGGAAGAAAGAGAAGAATCTAAAGAGGAACAACTTGTAGAACCACCAGTTGATAGGTGGGAGAAAATTAAGGATACAAAACTCTCAAGAAGCGTGGTCGAGCTTAGGTACACTATTGAATTTATGAGGAGTAGGCTCTCAGCTGACAACAAGAGAGCCACCGCGTATTACTCACAAATTTATTGGTATCTGACTCCTCCTGTGCACCATTACCCTGAGCTGATTTACACCATCACACAAAACTATCAACCAGCTTCCAGGCAAGTACTGAATGCCACCAGTCACAAGCTATTCTCTATCTTGAATGAGGATGTGCAAGCAGATTTTGTGCCGTAGCAAGGGCCTCCTAAGGGGTACATGGTTTGCAGCGTCATTTTGAGTGAACAAACGGAGAAGTTTACCTCGAACAACTACGTGCTGCAATTCCTTTGAGAAAATCTCAAAAGCGGGCTCCCTTCAGGCAAGCTGCCTCAAATGCCCCTACCCTTGGAAGCCTTCAAGAACACAGATATTTTTTCCATCATTGCATGGGTGGCAGGCCTATCTATCGATGCTTTGGTGCACCCTTGGTAGGTGTCCTTGGCTAAATGTATTTCCAGAGGGGAGTTTTATGCCCTCGATGCTTCAAGGCCGAACACCAACCTAGTCTTCTTCGACTAGGCAAAATGGGTGGCCCAAAACCTACAGAGGTGGCTTACCACAATGAAGAATTCTAGAGTGGAGCAGCACTTCAGCCCATGTTCTTTTCTTGTATGGCTTTTCTTTTATCGCACATATAAAAGTTTTCCCCATGTTGCAATTACACCAAGTGGCAAGGATGGAAATCCTTTGCCTGTATATCAGTGGACTCGCCTCTTATTGAGGACAGAGTCTTATTATTCTTTCAATCAAAAATTCTTGGGACCCGCCATGCAATTGTTGACAGGGTCCAGCCCTCGGGTGCCCCTCAGTCTGAGAGACAGGGTGGTGCAGGCAAAAAAGGGGGATATTTTTCAACTTACACAAGGGCTTGTGATACGCCTGTTTGGTTTTGTGGGAAAACCTTTCTTGCTGCCAGTTTTCCCATCTGAGTACCAATTCACACTAGAAGTCACTCGGCAAAGCGACGCGACCAATGAAGTTTACGACCACGGCCGAAAGTGGGCACCCACTTGTGACTTTCCTTTCAGAATGGGGGTGATTGAGGTTTTCGCATTAAGGCAGAACATCATTCTGGAAGAAAAGCTTGCTAATTTCGGCTTGCTTCAGATTCCTCAGAGGTGGTTTTATGATCCCATAGGGGTGATGAAAAATCACTTAAAATGTAAAAATTTTCATGTCTGCCCCCATCCCGAAATAATGGAGTGGAGAAACAATCCGAACGGGAGGGATCTAGAGTGGCATTTAGAAAAAATGAGAACATTGCCTCCCTGGCATGACTTCTATCCCATGGAATTAGAGTTTGATCCTGATCAATACCCATTTCCAACCCTAGACTCCACATTCTAGAAGAAGGCCAAGGATGATCTGAAGGAAGAATTGAAGAACTGGGATGAGGAACAATGGAGGGAATGGTGGATAATGAGAGTCCATCGTCGAAAGATGAATTCCTATGGACTCTTGACAATGGATAGGGACTTCACGATCATCTACAAAACTAAGGTTGGATCTTGGAAGCCCATATCCTTCACCGATTTTTTCCCTCTAGCTACCCCAAGATTAGGCGAAAGTCCAGGGAAGACTGACAATGCCTCGAAAGTATAGAAGAAAGTCGAAGCTGCGCCAAGGGTACTCACACAAGTACCATCTAAGGATACAAGCACCGAAGAATCAAAGTAGCCATTGGAAAGAAAGAAGAGGAAAAGACCAAAGCAAGTACAAGCGCCCTCACCCTGTCCAAAGCGATCCCGTATAGGGCATCCGAATCTGCCTTTCGAACAACCTGCACTAGTATCGGCTGAAGCAAATGTGCCACCAAATGTTGAGACAATCCTAGAAGTGAACGTTATCAACATAGAGGAACTCCTCCCATAGAAAGAGGATCCTGAGGTAGAAATCTTGGAGGTCAAAGGTGTCGAGGCCCAAAAGGGCCAAGAGCTAATCATGCAAGAAGTTACTATGACTGCTTTGCCAGGAGGGCACATAGGTACACACTCTCTCCCTTTCACCTTGATCTCTGACACGTCCACCATGGTCTTGGTTGAGGGTCATCATCAACCCTTTCCACCCCAAAAAGGCCAATCATCTCTCCAAGCATTGCCTGTTTCTCTACCTAACCCCATTCCACCCAAGTCACCCAGACAAAATAGACCTGTTAAAACACATTTCCTGCCCACATCGCCGATCCTGCCATTCTCAACCAAGGCAAAGTCAATATCTCAATGCCAAACCTTGAGACCCAGGTTCCCATCATACACGATGTTGTCCCACTTGTTGAGGCCCCCGCTACACCTGTCATCGAACCTTCTGGTGAGGCATTCCCTGTTACCCTTTTATATTTGTTTACCCCTTTGGCTAGAGATCCAGCTTCATTTGAATCTGAGCTGTCCATAATAAAGGAACATCCTCTAGCTGAAAAGCTACTTCAGGCCTAACAAAACACAGAGAAGATGATGAAGGAGGCTAGGAAGAAAAGAGGGTGCTCTCTGGACCAAGTCGAGAAATGTGTAATCTTTGACCTGGAGGCAAGAAAATTGCACAAAGTGAAGAAGGTCCCCAGGGTCCAGAAGCCTCTGGATGAGATGACTCTAGCAAACTATGATTATCAGGAGAAAACCAAGGACCTGGAGCACCTCAACATAGACAATGAGTCTTTGTCTATGCATGTAGGGGTCGAGACCTTTTGGGTGCATGCAAACATTACAAATTAGCATAGATTCGAAGTAGAGAGCACGAATATTAAGCTAGAGTAAGAACTAGCAAGAGTCTAGTCCAAGCTAGAGGATGCCGAAGAGCAGTGCAAGCTGATGAGAAAAGAAGCACATGCCCTAAAATTGCAAATAAACCAACTGGAATGTATAGCCGAAAATCGAGCATAGAGACAGGCCAAGAATGAACTAAGGGAAAAAGAGCTCGAAAGAAAAATTTTGCAGATGCAAAACCAGCTATACAAAAAGGAGGGCCTAGGGCTGTGTGACAGGAGCAGAATCAAGGAGATTCACTCGCATTTGCTCAAAAACTTCAGATCTCAGACCTCTAGCACTCTTTCAATTTTAGCCTATATTATGGAAGCCTGGGATGCCGCTACCGAAGGAGGACCAATCATCGAAGAGATCACCCAAAAAGCCAGAAGTCAACTCAAACTAGCTTTCGATGTACAGAGTGCAAAGTATCAGGACTTGCAAGTCCCTGCGATGAGCCGAACAGCTAGGTACTGGTCTACAACCCGAGCCACAGTACGCGTGTTCTTCTCCAAGGTGCAAAAAATGCAAAAGGCAAAAGATCTCCTAGATAATTTTGAGAACGAACAACACACATCAATGAGCTATTTTCAGGATCTCTCTTCCATTTCATAGATGACGATGGACATCTCTTGTCCAAAGAAGAAATTAAGCCAACATGGCTTCAGTTTGAAGGTGACGTCTCGGAGATAGACGGATGGGCGGAGCCCATTACAGAAAAGTAGATCACAGACTACCTCCTGAGATACTACAAGATCGCGACCTCCTTGAATGACCTGTATACTAGAGCCCAACATGCAGACATCGGGAAAATTGATTGTTCTAAGTGTTGATCAAGGCACTACAAGATTTGGAACCTTTCTCGAAGAGTGCCTGGTCCTAGGTTCACCGAACCATGAGGAAAATTCATGAGCATCTTGCCCCTTCACCGATGCAAGAAGCCGCTCTAAAAGAAGTAGCTCCAGGGGAGGAATCCGAAGACGAAGAGGGAGTCGAAGAAGAAGGATAGGAAGAACCAGCTACATAAGTGCTTCAAGAAGAAGGATCGGGGAGAGACTATAGCCCAATGGATCAGAATTTAAGGGTTCTCCCATTGAGACGAGCTCATTGCCACGCGAGTTGCCAGGAATGTTGACAATTTTGTCACATTCCTTAAGGGGTAGAAAAATAAAACAAATTTTGTATAGTATTGTGTAAAGTTTTTGCTTTGTTGTTTTTATTTTGAAAAGTTGCAGCAATTTTGGCTTCCAATGCCACCCCTTTGTACATAAAGAAGAAAAGAAAGAACTTCGTTGTCGAACAAGCTAGAGAAAAGAGCTTCGTCGAAGGAGAATAAAAATAGCTTCGCACACAAATTATTTCTAGCATTACTTCAGGTAAAATTTTTGTGAAGTAGTTTCACAGAAGGAAAACACAAGCAAGGAGAATGAATCTACTTCGCGCTCGAAGCGCTTCCAGTAGCTACTTCAGGAAAAAATTAAGTGAAGCGGTGTTCAGAGGAAAAGAGAGCTTCGCACTCGAAGCAGTTTCAATATTACTTCGGGTGGAGTTTTTTGCAAAGTAATATCACCGAAGCAAAATACAAGGATGGCAATAGAAGAACTTCGGGCCCGATGCGCTTCAAGCAGCTACTTCGAGCGAGATTTCTGCAAAGCAATGTGCCGAAGAAGAAATGCAAAGGAGAAGGCAAGAAAACTACTTCGCATCCAAAGTATTTCCATCAGTCACTTCGGCCAGAAAATCAGTGAACCATTTTTACTTCAGCGAAAGTCATTGCGAAGCATTTGCTTTGGCTAAGCTTTCACCCGAAGTGACGGAGGTCATAGAGAATGAAACATCTACTTCGGTTGAAATCTTCCCAAACCACAATTTTGAAGAGGATCACAACAAAGCTTTTCTCGAAGACATCAGCAAAGGAATTCAATCGACAAAGTGGTAAAGAAGGAGGGACCCATTTTACAAAGTAAATACGCTTTGGCACTCCCCGCCCCCGAAGCAGTTTTGCGAAGCTTAGTTTTGTAAAGTATAATCCAAGGAGGAGTTTGCTTCAGCCTAGAACCATTGTGAAAGCAAAGTGGTCGATGAAGACTTAGCGAAGCACTTCACAGGCATGCATTCCAAGTTGGGTATTTTCTCGAGGCGATCAAGTGCCTCATAAATGCAATTTTTTGTGCCCAACAAGCCCACTACTCATTTTTGGCAATCGAAAACAAAGTATCAAGCCATGATGGATAGCCCTTCGAGCATGGCGACCACTCGAGCACTGCACCCAGAGACCAAGGACGTCTAGATGGCTCATCAATACACCTTCCATGGTTGACCCGGTTGTAGTTGCCATTTTTGGTAATGGATTTGAAATCTCGGTCATGGGAGACTCGGGGAGTCGATTCTTAGGGCTTGAGGGCGTACTCTTCTTCGCTGTGTAATTATGATTCAGAGGCCCGGGTCCTCTATAAAAATCTAGGCATTATAATGGAAAAGGGGGGGGAACTATCTACTAGAAAGTTGCTGTAACTTGATGTCTTATGATTAATACTAAGAGAATTTGAGCTCAATTCTTCTCTTTTATGCTGCCTTTTGTGCTTGATTCTTCTCTCTCTCCTTGTTTGTATGTTGGATTTTGAACTCTATGTCCGGTGTGCGATCGGGGACAGTGTCCTAAAACTCATTCAGAAGGATACATAGGAGTTGGAAAACATCTTATTGACTTTCTTTTATGCTGCCTGCCTTGCTTGATTCTTCTATCTCTCTTCGTTTGTAGACTAAGATGTTGAACTCTGCGTCCGATGTGCAATCGGGGACAATGTCCTAAAACTCGTTCGGGAGGATACATAGGAAGGTTGATATTACGTTTCTTTTGTTTTACTCTTGCTGTTCCTTGCTGCTATTCAAGTTATCTGTTAGTGACCGTGCTTCTTTTTCTCTCCCACATTGAATCAACAATCTCTCTTCCCTTAACCATTTTTTATTTCTTTCTCTAACCCTAATCATTTTTATTTCTTTCTCTAACCCTACTCCTTTTATCTCTTTCCTGCACTCTTGTCTCAAAACACCCAAGTAGTTTAGCATAGGAGCCGAAATTTCTCTAGAGATTGGTACGAGGGGCACCTCTTCCCTTCGGCCTTTCAATGTTGGTCCAAGTCTAGGGCGCGTACATTTACTCAAAATCCTTACCTAGGCGGATCTGATGACCAATAGTTCCACAGTCAAAAAAATGACTTAGCGGTTTCACATCCACAGGTCTGCGGTTTCCAACCCACAACCGCGCTTTTGTGGTTCCACAGTCTCAAGACGAGAATCACATGCACGATCAAGATCAATAACTTTAATATTAGAAAGTCTTTATTTTTTAAATGTTTCATGCTATATGATTTTCATATATATATATATATATCAGTGATAGGTTTATGTGTAGCATCGGGTTTTATTGCTTGACTATATAGGTGCTACTGATCTTCCTTGCTGATTTGCATGTGTGCAGGTAACATGTATCTTGGATAAGCTATTGAATCTCGAGTGGTCCTTTGTTGGATACCAAAGCCCACTCACCCTCTGAAGTTGTGATGAGAGAATGAAGAACATCACACTCTATGAAAGAGTTGAAATATCTCCCCTCTCCCATCATGAGCATCGTATTTCAAAGATATGAGGAATATTGTAATATTTATCCCAACACACTTGAGCCAATCCAAAATCTTTTATAGAAATCGTATCAATATCAATACAAAAGGGAATTTTGATAATCTACCTCTCTTTTATGTCTTTAATATTATTTATGTTAAGTTTTTTGGTTACAAAAATGGCAATCATGGTGGGACAATCTACATCTATTTTATGTCTTTAATATTATTTGTGTTCAGTTCTTTGGTTACAGAAATGGCGATCATGGTGGGACCTAATATTAAGGCTTCATACTCTGCATTATTATTGGTGCATATGAAGTCAATTTTGAATGATAAAGGAATTGGTATTGATTCAGGTGTATAAAACATGACTCCCACACCTTGTTGTTTATCACATTTAGACCCATAAAGAACATGGTCATGTTTGCTTCTTCCTCAAGAAAAACTAACTCTTCTTTTTCTGTGATAGAGAATATTGAATCATCTGGAAGATCAATGATTAGTGGTTTGTCGTTATGTACCGAAGCTTCTGCTAGTTGATCAACTATCACCTGATATTTTATGGATTTTTGAATTATGAATTTGAGATCGAATTTGGTTAAAAGCATTATCCATGTAGCAGTACGGGTGTTGTTATATGTGCGAGTCATCATTTATCATAGAGGATTTTCTCTAGCTATGACATAGGTAGTATTACTTAGCATGTGATGTCTAAGATTCTTAGTGGTGAAAACCATTGCTAAGAATAACTTTTTGACATAAGCATATCTTGTTTCGTAACTTACAAGTGTTCGACTAATATAGTAAATTGCTTGCTCCGTATGTTTTTCATTCTTTTGTGCAAGCATTGTCCCTAGTGCAAAATCCATTGTAGAAATGTATAGGTGAAAAGGTATTCCTAATATAGGTAGTGTAATAACTGATGGTGATGCCAGATACTTCTTTATATCATCAAATACTTCTTGACATTCAGTTTTCCATGAAAATGTCACTCCCTTTTATAACAGGCGATTGAAAGGCCTACATTTATCTAAGAGTTGTGTGATGAATCGTCAGATAGATTGGATCTTTCCTTATAAACTACGCAACTCTTTAAATTTTGTGGAGGTGGCATTTATAATATTTCTTTTACCTTACCTGGATCTACTTTAATGCCTCACTTGGAGACTATGAATCCTAGAAGTTTTCCTAATGTGACTCCGAATACACACTTCTTAGGATTTAACATTACTTTGTGTTCTATCAATCGATCGAATGCTTTTTCTAGTACATAGATGTGCTCAAGACGTGTCTTAGATTTAGCAATCAAATCATCTACATAATACTCAATGATATTATACATATAATCATGAAATATGTACATCATAGCTCGTTGATATGTTTATCCCGCATTCTAAAGTCCAAAAGGTGTCACTTTATAATAGAATGTCCCCCAGGCTGTCATAAATGCTATCTTTTGTTAGTCTTCAGGATTAATTCAAATTTGGTTGTATCATGAGAAACCATCCATTAAGGAAATCATTTCATGATCAACATAGGAATCTGCTAGTTGATCAATATTACGCAAACAAAAATCATCTTTGGGACATGCTTTGTTTAAATCTCAAAAATCAGTGCATACGTGTATCCCTTCTTTTGGTTTACGAACGGGTACCATATTTGAAAGTCGTTATGGGTAATCAATTGGTACTATGAAGTGCACATCCAACAACTTTTACAACTCTTCCTTCACAATTAATGCAACTATTGGATGAACTTTCCTAATATTTTATTTGAAAGGTTTTGCATCATGTACCAATGTAAGGTTGTAGACTACAAAGTTTGGATCTAAACCTAGCATGTCTTTGTATGACCATGTTAATACTATTTATTTTTCATTAGCATGTTTATTATGCATTCTTTCTCTTATGTGGATAAATATTTTGCAATTTTGACAATTTAGGGACTTTTCGTATCTTTTCTAAAGTTTACATCTATATATTCTTCAATTAGTATGTGAGAACCTTCTTCTAGTTGATGTGGATTTGGGATGAGGTGAATATCATCTGTAACATTTTTAAATGTATCTATGATTTCCCTATCTATTTTAGTTTGAAAAACTAAATTAATTTATGATGAAGGTTTCTGTGAAATATATAGTTCCTATCCATGGAAATGAGGCTAGTGTCGATATGGATCGGCTTTGCCTTATCATAGGGATTACGAAGTGGGGTGAGCAAATCAACAAAAATTATGTTGAATTGATGAAGGTGATGTGGCTATGATTCAAGAGGTGATGACTCATACTCCATAGGTTGCAATTGACCTAATATGTGTGATTGGTTGTGTTGTATACGATGCTAATGTAATGGAGGAGGTTCTGGTTCAGGACCCTCACGCTATTTGTTTAGCTAAAATTGTGTGTGGTCTATTGAAAACTTCTTTTGGTACCAGTAATCTCTTTGTATATTTTCTCCATATATTATCTCCTATTGAGGCTCTTCTTCTTTCTTTAGGTTGTTTCTTTAATTGTATAATTATTCTAACTTGCATTGCACACATATGATTCATGAATATCATTTTAGTTTTGTCCTCTTCATCATCGTCACTCATCCAAAAACCATTAGCATTTGTGTGAGATCCCAATACCAGTGGTGTATGATTTGCCACTTGGTAAGTCAGGCTTGCCACCTCCCATTCCCCTCCAAAGCCCTAGGAATCCTATAAAAGCATCATTAGTCCACCAAATAGAGGAAGTTGAATGTGCATACCGACAAGCTACCAAAATTGGTGTAGACCAACAAGAAATTGTGAAATGTGAGCTTTGATTCTGACTGTTGGCTTGAATCCCAAGGTGACCTATTCTTCAATTGAAACCACTTGTATGCGGTTCCATAGTAAAAAAAATGACTCTATGGTTTCACAACCATAGGTCTACAGTTTCTAGCCCACAACCACGCTTTCGTGGTTCCACAGTCTCAAGATGAGAATCACATGCACGATCGAGATTAGTAACTTTAATATTAGAAAGACTTTATTTGTTAAATGTTTCATGCTATATGCTTTTCATATATATATATATCAGTGATAGGTTTATGTGTATCCTTGAGTTTTATTGCTTGACTATATAGGTGCTAATGATCCACCTTGTTTATTTGCATGTGTGCAGGTAACATGTATCTTGGATAAGCTATTGAAGCTAGAGTGGTCCTTTGATGGATACCAAAGCCCACTCACCCTCTAAAGCTATGATGAGAGAATGAAGAACACCACACCCTACAAAAGAGTCAAAATATCTCCCCTCTCCCATCATGAGCATTGTATTTTAGAGAGATGATGAATATTGTAATATTTCTCCCAACACACTCGAGGCAATCCAAAATCTTTTATAGAAATCATATCAATATCAATACAAAAGGGAATTTTGATAATCTACCTCTATTTTATGTCTTTAATATTATTTGTGTTAAGTTATTTGGTTACAAAAATGGCAATCATGGTGGGACAATCTACCTCTCTTTTATGTCTTTAATATTATTTGTGTTCAGTTCTTTGGTTATAGAAATGGTGATCACGGTGGGACCTAAGATTAAGGCTTCATACTCTGCATTATTATTGGTGCATGTGAAGTCGAGTTTGAATGATAAATGAATTGGTATTCCTTCAGGTGTATAAAACATGAATCCCACACCTTGTCATTTATCACATTTAGATACATCAAAGAACATGGTCATGTTTGCTTCTTCGTCATGAAAAACTAACTCTTCTTGTTCTGTGATAGAGAATACTGAATCATCTGGAAGCTCAATGATTAGTGGTTTGTCATTATGTAGCGAAGCTTCTACTAGTTGATCAACTATCACCTGATATTTTATGGATTTTTGACTTATGAATTCGAAATCAAATTTGGTTAAAAGCATTATCCATGTAGCAGTACGGGTGTTGAGTCATCATGTATCGCAGATGATTTTCTCTAGCTATGACATAGGTAGTATTACTTAGCATGTAATGTCTAAGTTTCTTAGTGGTTAAAACCATTTCTAAGCATAAATTTTCAACATAAGCATATCTTTTTTTGTAACTTACCAGTGTTCGACTAATATAGTAAATTACTTGCTCCTTATGTTTTTTGTTCTTTTGTGCAAGCATTGTCCCTAGTGCAAATCTATTGCAAAAATGTATAGGTGAAAAGGGATTCATGATCTAGGTGGTGTAATAACTGATGGTGATGCCAGATACTTCTTTATGTCATAACATACTTCTTGAAATTCAATTTTCCATGAAAATGTCACTCCCTTTTATTGCAGGTGATTCAAAGGCCTGCATTTATCTGAGAGTTGTGCAATGAATCGTCAGATAGATTGGATCTTTCCTTATAAAATACTCAACTATTTAAATGTTTTGGGAGGTGTCATTTATAATATTCCTTTTACCTTACCTGGATCTACTTCAATGCCTCACTTGGAGACTATGAATCCTAGAAGTTTTCTTGATGTGACTCCGAATACACACTTCTTAGGATTTAACATTACTTTGTGTTCTATCAATCGATCGAACGCTTTTTCTAGTACATCGATTTTCTCAAGACATGTCTTAAATTTAGCAATCAAATCATCTACATAATCCTCAATGATATTATACATATAATCATGAAATATGTACATCATAGCTCATTGATATGTTTCTCCCATATTATAAAGTCCAAAAGGTGTCACTCTATAACAAAATGTCCCCCAGGCTATCGTAAATGCTGTCTTGTGTTAGTCTTCAAGATTAATTCAAATTTGGTTGTATCATGAGAAACCATACATTAAGTAAAGCATTTCATGATCAATATTACAAAAAGGAAAATCATCTTTGGGACATGCTTTGTTTAAGTCTCTAAAATCAGTGCATGCATGTATCCCTCAGTTTGGTTTGCGAATGGATACCATATTTGAAAGCCATTATGGGTAATCAATTGGTACTATGAAGTGCACATCCAACAACTTTTACAACTATTCCTTCACAATTAATGCGACTATTGGATGAACTTTCCTAAGATTTTGTTTGAAAGGTTTTGCATCATGTACCAGTGTAAGGTTATGGACTACCAAGTCTGGATCTAAACCTAGAATGTCTTTGTATGGCCATGTGAACACTATTTATTTTTCATTAGCATGTTTATTATGTGTTCTTTTTCTTATGTGGATAAATATTTTGCAATTTTGACAATTTGGGGACTGTCCATATGTTTTCTAAAGTTCACATCTATATATTCTTCAATTAGCATGTGAGAACATTTTTCTAGTTGATGTGGAGTTGAGATGAGGTGAATATCATCTGTAACATTTTTAAATGTATCTATGATTTCCCATCTATTTTAGTTTGAAAAACTAAATTATTTGATGATGAAGGTTGCTGTGAAATATATATTTCCTGTCCATGGAAATGAGGCTAGTGTTGATATGGATCGGTTCTGCCTTATCATAGGGATTGCAGAATGGGGTGAGAAAATCAACAAAAATTATGTTGACTTGATGAAGGTGATGTGGCTATGATTCAAGAGGTGACGACTCATCCTCCATAGGTTTCAACTGACCTAATATGTGTGATTGGTTGTGTTGTATACTATGCTAATGTAATGGAGGAGGTTCTGGTTCAGGACCCTCACGCTCTTTGTTTAGCTAAAAAAGTGCATGGTCTATTGAAAAATTCTTTTGGTACCAGTAATCTCTTTGTATAGTTTCTCCATATATTATCTCCTCTTGAGGCTCTTCTTCTTCCTGATTAAGACATTCAAGATGTGCCTCTGATTGTATCATTCTTCTAGCTTGCATTGCATGCATATGATTCATGAATATCATTTCAATTTTATCCTCTTCATCATCGTCACTCATTCAAAAACCATTAGCATTTGTGTGAGATCCCAATACCAGTGGCGTATCATCTGGCCTAAGGTAGGTCATCTCTATGGGATCTTCTGGATCTTACTGTAAGGCTTGCTCTTAAGGGTAAAAATTGTAGATCTGGTACCCATCATCTATTTATTCATCCTTATCATTAGGTTCATCTTAATTATCACTCTTTTCTTCTTCTTCTTCGCATTCTATGTCAAGTTCTTGGAAATATTGATTAAGTGAAGAGCTTGCGATGGAAGATTTGTATCCTAGACCAAAGCAGTCACTTGGCTTTCTATATTATGGTTCAATAATATGGTGAGGACCTTGTTCATGTCTTCCAAGTCCATATCCTTGCCAATTAACCTTTCAAAAATATCTCACTGGGAAACTTGGGTTAGATAGATAATCAATGTTTTTCATTAAACTCTTGTAAAGATTTGTCGTCTTGAGGAGGTGGGTTCGATGAAGAATCCACTCCTCCATATATGAAATTGATTGCATTTTTTTGAGAACCCATTATATATATATCACCTATAGCTAAAGGTGGGTCATGAAGGTGACTGTAATCCCTAAATGACTTAATAGGTGGTGTAACTATGATACTTTCAATAATGTACTCACTAATTCCTAGATTGGCAAGATGTATTGCAACTCTAGATTGTTGAGAGGCTAATGACTCAGTGGATGAAGAGGGTTCTTGTACATTAGCTCTTGGCTCCGCTGGAGGTGGTGGATTATCTCTAATAGGTGGCCCTATTTGTGAGACTACAGGTTTTAATGATTGTATGTTGTGATGAATGGTGTGGATTGTGATATGAATGTAAATGGTTTCTATGGAATTGGAAATTTAATAGATGGAGTTGGCGATTGGTTAGTAGGATGGGTAGATGTGACTTGAAAATGAAATGCAGTGTTTGAAGAGTGCATTGAGCTAACACTTTTGGATGCAAAAGTTGGGTCAACTATAGGCAATTCTTATTGAATGGGTGATTTTGAGGATGTGCTACTAGATGGAATGGTCCTAATGGCTAGTGGTTGGATAGTTAGGTGCATTTATGGAAGCAAGGGCTCATAGGGATTTGAAATAAAGTTGTAGTATTTGAAAGGTTCTATGTTAGCTGGTATGCAATGCACTTTGCCCTCATGTACATATTTTAAGCATTGATGCAATGTTGAAGGCACACACTTCATTTTCCTAATCCAAGGACATCTAAGAAGTATATTATATTGCATTTCTCCTTCCAAGATGTGGAAGAGGACATGTATTGTTTTTAACCCCATGGTGATAGAAGAACAACATTCCCCATAGTTGAGCATAAAGCGTCATTAAAATCCCTAAGGGTGAATGTGGATGTTATGATGTGATATTATGGGATGTTGAGCTTCATCATCGTAGGTGTGGTGATGAGGTTGATTGAAGAACTAGTATCAATAAGCACTCTCTTGAATGGTTTCCTATAAATGTGAGCTAATATGTGCAGTGGTGGATCAAGTGAATCTACCGAGATTTATTTTTCCTCAAAGTCATAAAATACTATCGAGGGTTCCATAAAATTTTGCACACTACCCACAAAGAAATTGAAGGCATTGGGGTCTTCTGATTGAACTTGGATAAAATTTAAAATTTCCATCAATGATTCCCCATGAGGTGTTGATTGTTGTATTAGCTCATATATTGATAATTTTGTTGAAGCTATTTTCAAACTTTGTATTAACTAGCTGTTCAAAGTAACAATTGGGCAATTGTGGAAAGGTGGTGGTGGAATATTTGGTCCAAGTTGTATGGGCACATTTTTTGGTTGTGTTGCTAGGGCTTGTGTTGTGTGATTAGCTTACCTCTATCCACAGGCAACTATGGTAATGGCTCCTACAAAACCTTGCGGCAGTTGAGACACATAATTAACCTAGTTGGGAGGAACTATAGAATTTGATGCTCTTGTCAGTTGTTGATTTTCCTCTCGATGTGGTCAGTGTTTCTGATGGTTATTACCCTTTTGATTCTTATTGTGCCACTCCTTCTTCTTAGGTTTTATCTCGCCTTCTTGGATTTTTATTTCTTCAAGCAATTTTTCTTTGGTGAGTGCCTCATCGAATGTTCTATAATGCTGTAGTTGTAGTAATGAAGAGATGGGTCTACCAAAAATATTCGTGAACATTCGTATTATCTCTGGAATAGGGAAGGAAAATGGTAACTTTATCATGACTTATCTCCACCTATTGCCAAAGTCATAGACTAATTCATCGTCATATTTTTTTAGATAAATCAAATCAGTCAATGTGGTTTATTTTTTGATATTCAGGGTGAATCTTTCCAAGAACTGGTCTGCTAGTTTTTCAAAGGTAAAAACACTTTGATGTGGCAGGTGGTTGTACCAGTGTTGTGCTTCTCCCTTAATTTTTGAGGAAATTTATAATAGTAAGGCATTGTTGATTTTGATTCTGAAGCATACATTCACAAATCTAGTTATATGCTCACGCGGGTCCTCTTCCCCTTTAAATTCAAGCTTCGATATTTGAAAATCTTGTGGGTATGGTAGCTCAGGTATCGAAGCATGAATAGGATGATTGAGTAGTTACCTCAAATTTGGCTTTTGGTATTGCAAACCTAGAGTTTGTATGGCAAGACTATCAATCTAACTCTATAAAAACTAGTATCTAGGGTCATCCATAAGACTAACACTTGAATGTACTTGATGCTACTGGTAATGGGGTGGATTGTATATAGGTTGTGGGTGATAAGACATGGGTGGATGAAATATGTTATGGTATGGATGTTGATGGATGTTATGATATGGATGGGGTGATGTAGGTATGATGTTATGCTGACCTGTTGCATTAGCATATGGGTGTGGCAGTTGATTATGGACCATAGTGGTAGAAGGAGGGCGCATTACCCAAGATAGATATTGGATAAAGGTATTAGGTTGATGAGATGTAGGTGGAAATTTTTTCTCAATTCCTTGAAAATTTTGGTTGGGTTCGAGGTTCATGCTACAGTTATCATTATATAAAATCATTTGTTATAGCTGTAAAAAATCCTATTGCATAGCAATTGCATTTGAAGTAAGGATTGCTACCTATGATGTGGTGAACTGGGTTGGTTGCGGAACAACCATGGTAGTGTTAGTAGGTAGGGGGTAAGTAGAAAAAGGTATCACTACTGACTGTGGTATGGTATGAGATGTATGTCCTACGAGTGTAGTGGGAGGAATGGATGTTGGGGCTTGCAAAACAACAAGAATTGTTTCATACAAGGGATTAGTGGAAATGGTCATTTGTTGAGGTAATGTGGGGGGTAGTTGGTTGGATGACGATGGTTGATTGGCCAATGCTACAACAGCCAACTCAAAGAGAGGATTTGTGAAAATCTATTTCAACTATTGTGGATAGGTGAATGTGGATTCTTGTTGTAATGATGGTACAACACGAGATGGGATGGAGAGTGGTGGTAATGATGGGAAGACCATTCTAGTTGCATTCAAGTACATTCTAACAATATCCATGTCAAACATGGTGACATGACTATCTACCACTGTAGGAGGTTCACTCCTAGGTGTCTCAAGTATGGCTGTGTGAGGTCCATTTCAGTTGCTTTCAAGTACATTCTAACAATATCCATGTCAAACATGGTGACATGACTATCTACCACCGTAGGAGGTTCACTCCTAGGTGTCTTAGGTATGGCTATGTGAGTAGCCCTATGCATAATATCTATGTCTATATTAGGGGCATTACTAGAAGGCCGTACATTAAGACTTTGGGATGTAGAAGAGGGCATGCCTACTTGTCCTACCACTGAAGTGTGAAGGACATTTATAGACTGAGAGGCCATGGGGGAAGACCACTGACTTTGGTTTGACACTAGTTTCTTTGCTTAACTATGAGTCACTACCATACACTATTATTTGGTACAATGCCAAGTGTGACTATCTATGTAAATAAAACAAACATAAATAATATTAAAGACATAAAAGAGAGGTAGATTGTCAAAATCCCCTTTTGTATTGATATTGATATGATTTCTACAAAATATTTTGGATTACCCCAAGTGTGTTGGGAGCAATGTTACAATATTCCTCATCTCTCTGAAATACAATGCTCATGATGGGAGAGGGGAGATATTTCGACTCTTTCGTAGGGTGTGGTGTTCTTTGTTCTCTCATCACAGCTTCAAAGGGTGAGTGGGCTTTGGTATCCAGCAAAGGACCACTCTAGCTTTAGTAGCTTATCCAAGATACCTGTTACCTACACACATGCAAATCTACAAGGAGGATCAGTAGCACCTATATAGTCAAGAAGTAAAACCCGATGGTACACATAAACCTATCACTGATATATATATGAAAAGTATATAGCATGAAATATTTAACAAATAAAGCCTTGCTAATATTAAAGTTATTGATTTCAACCTTGCATGTGATTCTCATATCGAAACTGTGGAACCATAGAAGCGCAGTTGTGGGATGGAAACCATGGATCTGCGGTTGTGAAACTATAAAGTTGCATTTTTGACTGTGGAACCATGCACAAGCAGTTTTAGCTGAAGAATAGGTTGCATCGGGATTCGATCCAATGGTTAAAATCAAATCTCGTGCTTCACAATTTCTTGCTAGTCTATGTCAATTTTGGTAGCCTATCGGTATGCACATTCAGATCCCTTTTTTTGGTGGACTAATGGTGCTTTTATAGGCTTCATAGGGATTTTGAGGAGAATGGGAGGTGGCAAGCCTGACTTGCCAAGTGGAAAATCTAAATTGCCAGGTGGAAGGGACAGTTACAGTGAGTCATTTAGTGTGGCTCACTTAACTAGGGTGATGTGGCTTCAAGTGGAGTGGGATGTGGGATGTTGTTTTATGTGAAGGGACAAGGGGACAACAACAAATTATTTGTGGCATGGGTGTTGGTAATTTGTCTCATGTGCAAGGACAAGGGGAACAAGAGTAGGTAAGATGTGGTAGGGGTGTTGGATGAAGTGTCCAAGAAACATTTCCAATGGGTAGACAGGGTATCCTAGGGTAATTTCCTAGATTTAATAAATTAGGAAAATAGGATAATATGTAGGATATTATATCCTTAATTTTAGACTTAGTTTTATAATTTTATTATGCAAGATTTAATGGTGGGGTGGCAGATGTGGTTTTGAAGGTGTTGGATTTTAGTGTCTATAACATGGTCTAATTTTTAGTCAGGTCCCGCAAGAGTTTTAAAAAGGTTGGATAGGGCTATGTTGTCAGACCAATGCGAGTTTTATTTTTCTCATCAGCTCCCTTTAGTCCCTTTTGTTAAAACCATTCTTGGCATGGTCTCATCTAATCATTCCCCCATAATGTTCTCTATTCATGTTTCCTCCACCCATAATTGGCCTACTCATGCTCAATTTTTTCTTAACACTTCTTTATTGCAACATGAAACTACTATTTTTCACATCCAAATGATCTGGAATATTGTACCTATACCCAATTGAGATTCAGGATGAATTGAGTTGTGGAATAATGCCATTTTTATACTACTACTCTGCTCAAAAACCTGGGGAATAAGGTGGTGCAGTTGCGTCGTCGCTCTAACATAGGCCTCATTCCATCTTGAGGCCTCTCATTTTGACTCCATTCAAGCCCATGTCATTCAGCTCTGGCATAAGCTCAAAATGGTTGAAGTGTATGAGGCCAGAGGGGCTCAGATTAAAGCCAGACTACATTGGCTCAAAGTGGGTGACCATGTTTCTAAAGATTTTTTCCAAAGGCTCCGACCTCTGCGTCACTCCACTCAATTCAAAGCTTTAGTGGTTAATGGGGTTCACACCACCTCTTTTCCTAAGATAGTAGCTGAATTTACATGACATTATTCTCATGTTTTTTTGCTCGGTCGTACACCCCTAAATGAGAATTATCCCTTCAATGATGCAAAGATGTTATCCCAAATTACCTCTCCCCAGTGCAACAGAATGAATGTGAACAACCCCTATCAGAGAAGGATCTTGTAGATGCCCTATTTCAAATGGTAGACATGAAGGCCCCAGGGCTTGATGGCTTCCCCTATGAATTTTACAAAACTTTTTGGGAATTTTTGGTCCTGACTTGCATAAAGTATATTTTTTGGGATACTGTGTTTACTATGTCATGACGTATTATACATATGAAGATTCAAAATTCATGAATAAGTTTTAACATTTATTTTTCATCTTCAAGTAGTAAATATAGGTCCCATTTCATTCCAAGATAACTAAATTAAAAGCATTAAAAAAGTATTCATTCCAATTGAGAGTAATGGAAACCAAAATATTTGCACTAAAACTAAAGATTAAAATTTCATAAATATATACTAAGACTTACATAAACTTTTTAAATTGAAATCTCTAAAATAAAAAAAAAGACAAAAAAATTAAGTGACAATGATTGACCTTAAATAACTTATTCTAGTAAATAAAATCTATGAAAAGACAATGTCCATAAAGAAAATATATGGTAACCTATATAGTAAACAACTTTTAAAAAATGGATCAATACCCTTTTAAAAAAAAAAAAAAAAAGTGATAATTTAGTAAATTGGTGGAATAAACACACAAATGGAAATATCCAATTTTTTCTTCTACAAATTAATGAATAATTGTAATTATTATGTACTTAATAAAAATGGGTAGTTAGCTGCCCAAAAATTCAGAATTCATAGTTTAAAAAATTATAGATTGCATAGTTCCATCTTTTCAATCAGTTTGATTTTTAACTTGATTAGTTCATCTAGAAGTTTACCATCATTCATATGCATATTTATTTTCTCTAGTTGAAAATGTATTTTATTTAAGAAAGACAAAATTAAGACCATTTCACCCTCTTTGCTACACACATTATAGTATCCTTAAATTTTATGGAGCCCATTCTTAATTTGTTTCCCAATCACATATTATTTTCTAATTTTTTTTTGGAAACTTATATTATTGATATTATCTTCTAAAATCAACTTGTCTGACAACTTCAAACAAACAAAACATTATGAATATATTTAGAAATTTTAGTTAGTTTAAATACAATTTATTAGTTATTTTTAATTAATTATTTTTCATTAAATATTATTTGTATTCTTTTCAAGGATTTTATTAAATATAGAAGTAAAATATGATGACATAAAATATTCAAGGTGTTGAAAAATATATGAAAGTAAATCAATGTTTTTCTCTTACATTTTGACAACTAGAAAAAATGATTGTATAAAGGAATAGTCAACAAAGGAGACATCATATTATAGAGTGATTATAAAATGATAAACCTTGAGTTTGATTCCATGATATATTGGTATATATTGGTTCGAGTTGGGAGTGAGCCTCATCTTTTCTTCTTGTAGAAAATAAGTAAATGTTGCGAGTGTGCATAGGAATTAAGTGCAAGAAGAAAGCAAAATGTGAGCAATAAGTGAAAATTATCTTTTCTTCTTCTAAAATATTAGAAAAAAATTAAAAAATAAAAGTACTTTTATGAAGAGATTCTAGATAGCATGGTATATAGTTTTCAAAAGCATAAAGTTAATATGTAAATATTGGCCAACTTTTTTAGAGATTCAAAATTGAATCAAGTGTAAGTGAGAATTGAATTAAATAACTTTTCCTCATCATCTTCTTGAGTCTATAAATTAGGGATAAAATATTGGATGTTGTCCCATGGTTTAGGGGGTGAAATGCATTATATTTAAGACCATAGAGATTGTGAAGACAAAGACACAATACTTAAATAAAATAAAATAAATCAAATAACACAATGAGATACAAGATTGCACAAAAAATATAGATTTATTCAATAAGCGGGGGGAGCCAATAAACTCCTTTGATAGAATCTATCCTCAATGAGGGTATTTGATACAATGATTTAAAAAAATGCTAGGGTTCTCCAAAACCCTATAACAATTAAGTGTCTTCAGATTGATGTGTTCTTGCTTCCAACGGGGTGAGTGGGATTTGGATATCCTATGGTGTGCCACTCCAGCTTCAACAGTCGTTCAAGAATATATGAAATCTACAGATGTGCATACACAAAAATAGAGAAGGGATTAATAATACCTATGAGGGTTCCATAGTGTGAGGCCCTCAAACATTAGTAAACCCTAACTAAAAAATGGATCAAATGGCATAAAAAATCTATAAATCATGTAATATAATAAAACCAATAAATATATACCCTGCTTTCATTTCATTTTTGCAGTTGGCATGGTATAGTAGGCTCAGATTCATGTTTTTGTGGTTGTAGTAGGCTCTTACACGCACTTTGCAAGCTCTGGTGTGAGCTTCAAAGGATCTAGAGTGAGCTTTGCAAGCTTTGGAGCGAGCTTGTGATATAGCAGGCTCTGGTGAAAGCCTGGAAAGCTCCACAACAAGCTTTGCAGGCTCTGAAACAATCCTGATAAGCTCAAGAGGGCGCCTATGAATAAGGGTAAATCTATAGAAGCAGATCGAGGGGGTGGTGATGGATGTGGTGGATGGATGGGATTGTGATGGTGATGGAGGATGAATGGGGGATGGCTGGAATAACAAAAGTCTTATTGACTAACTAGGGCTTTAGATCTTCAGACTCTATCTCTCTCTGCTTCGCTATGATTTCAACAATGACTCCTCCAAGGTGCAACTTCTAATCTCAAGGTTCTAGTCATTGAGTATTTGCAAATGTCCCTATATTATAACTCAACCTAGGATTTTCTTAGGGTTTCAACTTTACACTTTTAATCATGTGGCTGAAATTAAATTACATCCTAGGATTTAGATTACTTTTTACATGTGGCATGGATTAATGAAGATGGAAGGTGGAGATTAAATTGGATCGTACAGATAAGGTTAACTGAGTTTAAATATATATATTTTATAATAAATATATTAAAATATAATAATAAAATATTATATTAAATATAAATAATATAAAAAATATATAAATTAAATCAAAAGGGGTTGAAAAGTGGCGGGAAAGGGCTAAAGTGGTGGAATGGATGGCGGGAAAGGTGGATTTGGGCCAAATAATTGGCAGGAAGGGTGTATGGTGGACAAGTGGATGGTGGAATGGTTAGGATGAAGGATTAGTGGCTGTAATTTGATGTCTACAAATGCCCCTTTTTGTACCATGTTGCATGAAACACAATATGGTGCAAAAATATGAGACATCTACCTGGGCTATGGGCACAAAAGAAATTTCTCTCTATTGTTGGATTTGAGCATTGATCTTGAATAAAAAAGAATAAAGAATTTTCAAAATTTTACATAGCTTACCCCCTCAATTGGTGAATGAGTTACGAATGTATCTCACAAGCCAATTGAAAAAATTTGTGCAAATAATTAATGATGTAGTGAATTTGTGCAATTGATGAATGAACGGTGTGAAATGCAATGTGATTGTGAACGATATGAATGATGTAAAATTTGATACCGTTTTTACGCCAACGATTGAAAGGGAGTTTTATCCAATGTCATGATGTCATAATCATGTAATATGTTATTCCCTTGTGGGAGGATCAAAATTAATATTGTGCTTTCCCCAAATTTTGGGATGATTCTATATTGTTGAAGAAAATGCCCTATAGGCATCATTGAGTATGCAAGGTATGAAAGATGCATGATGCCATAGGCAACATAAGGGGCCAGATAGTGATTGTCTTGGTAATTACCACATATAACCAATCAACCTATCAGGATTTGCCTTGTCTGGTGACTATGGTAAAATGAATGAGTGATTGTGATTATAATTATCTATGTTTTCCTACCCCATAGAAAAGGACATCAATGACTGCTTTTGGGTAATTTTTTCTTGGCAAGGTTGCACTCAAAATGTGAGGTGCCAAATGTGATTGAGATTTCGATCTAGAAGATAAGTGAGGATGATCATGGTGAAGTTTCCTTATGGTGGTTTGTTCATATTACCAAATTACATGGATGTAAATCGTTGCAATCGCCAAAGATATAGAATATACCACTAGATACAAGGTTCACTTGAATGAACTAGACAAATTATGGATGAAATTATTGATGTATTTCATGAGTGGTGACATGAAGACATGGTGATGAGAAATGTGTTGATGGATACAATATATGTGGATTTAATGATTGATTCTATTTTTGCCCCAACAGATGAACATATTTTTGCCATTTGGAAATGTGATGAAATTTATCTGTTTTTTCCCTAACAGATGAAGGGGTTTTTAATTAATGTATCTATTTTTGCCCTAACAAATGAAGGATATTTTTAAATGTGAGCATGTGATGAATGTATCTATTTTTTCCCTAACATATGAAGGGGTTTTTGAAATGAAATTATTTGTGTTTGTTCATTGTCGTTAGCAGATAAAGGAATTTTTGATGATGAAAAATGATTGTGTCTGTTTGTTTCCCTTAATAGATAAAATGGATTTTTGATGATGTAAACTAATATGATTATGTCTATTCTTTGCCCTTAACAAATAAAATGGATTTTTATGATGAATAATAAAATGATTATGTCTATTCATTGTTCTTAACATATAAAAAGGTTTTTGATGATGTAAGTGTCCTTATGGTGATCTATCCATCCTACCGGATTGCATTGATAACCAGTAGCTGCAACCGCTAGGTTTCTAGGATAAACCACTAAATACAAGATTCATTTGTGAATGTTGCATAATGATAAATGAAAAGATGATGTTAAATGTAAGTGTGATCTATTTTTGTCCTAATAGATGAAGGGATTTTTGTAATTTGTAATATGTGGTGAATGTATCTATTTTTGCCCTAATAGATAAAGGGTTTTGTGATGATGTAAGTGTCCTTATGGTAATTTATCCATCCTATGAGATTGCATGGATAACCAGTCGCTACAACCGCCAGGTTAAATAGGATAAATCACTAAATACAAGGTTCATTTGTGAATGTTGCATAATGATAAATGAATAGATGATGTTAAATGTAAGTGTGATCTATTTTTGTCCCAATAGATGAAGGGATTTTTGTAATTTGTAATATGTGATGAGTGTATCTATTTTTGCCCTAACAGATGAAGGGGTTTTTGAAATGTGTAAATGTGATGAATGTATCTGTTTTTGCCCTAATAGATAAAGGGGATTTTGATAAAGAAAATAATATGATTTGTTCTTTTCCCTTAATAGATAAAGGGTTTTTTATGATGTAAGTGTACTTATGGTAATCTATACATCCTACCAAATTGCATGGATAACTAGTCACTGCAACCACTAGGTTAAGTAGGATAAATTACTAGATACAAGGTTCATTTGTGAATGAAAATGTTGATGAAAAATTTTGAATGAATCTTCATGTTTTTGACCTACGGGTAAGGTGAGGAAGCTCCATGTTTTTAGCTGATGGGTAAGGCTAGGAAAATGTGAATATGTAATTGATACATTTTTTTTATTCCCCAACAAATGAAGGGGTTTTTGATGGATGTATTTGTTTTTGCCCCGGCTAGAAAAATGTGAAGATGTAATTGATACATTTTGTTTATGACCCAACAGATGAAGGGGTTTTTGATTGATGTATTTGTTTTTTCCCTAATATATGAAGGGGTTTGTGATGATGTAAGTGTCCTTATGGTAATCTAACCATCCTACCAGATTGCAATGATAACCAGTCGCTGCATCCGCTAGGTTAAGTAGGATAAATCACTAGATACAAGGTTCATTTGTGAATATTACATAACGATAAATGAATGAATGATGAGTTATGATTTTATCCATGTTTCTAGACCCATGAACAAGGACATTATGATTTTTGAATTAAAATATTGATAAAAATGCTGAATGAATCTCCATGTTTTTGGTCGATGGGTAAGATGAGAAAGCTTTGTGTTTTTAGCCGATGGGTAAGGCTAGGTAAATGTGAAGATGTAATTGAATTGTTGATGATGTGATGTGATTGAATGATTGAATTTTTTATTGAATTGGTGGAGCAAGTGTGGAACCTTGAGAACCCTCCATTTGTGATCATTTTTGTTTGATTTGGGGAAAGGTGTGAACCCTTGAGAACCCTCCAAGTTGTGTTGATGTTTGTTTTATTGAGGGAAATGTGTGTAAACTTGAACACCCCCAAGTTGTTCTGATGTTTGTTTGATTGGGGTAAAGGTGTGAAACCTTGAGAACCCTTAATTTCTAATGGTGTTTGATTAGGGGAAATCTGTGAAACATTGAACACCCCCAAGTTGTGCTGATGTTTGTTTGATTGGGGTAAAGGTGTGAAACCTTGAGAACCCTCAAGTGATGATTATGTTTGAACTTTCTAGAAATATTTGCATATGCGATTTTGATATATATATGTTCATGACTTCTACTTTGTCTTATTGTTCATATGAATTTTTTATGTGAATGCAATGCATGTTTTATGAAAGTGTTTTAATGCACGCTAATCATGATGTGTATGCATAATGCTTATATGAATGCTAATACAATATACATTGTGAATGTAAATGCAATGGAAAATGCTTATATGGTTGATTAATGCAAGATAATGGTAATTGAATGCAAACTTATATGATAGGAATGCATGTTGTTCGTATGATATTTTATAGTTCAAAATTTTTCTCAGTCATTTTTGTTGTTCATTGTTTATCAGTTGGGGGTACCCATTGTAGTGGCTTTATGCAAATTTAACTTGTAATGAAGGCATGTATGTTGATATGGAAGAATATATGGAAGATGACATGGATGTTGATATTGAAGAAGACATGACTGTTGATATGGAAAACTGAAATATTTTCAAAGACTTAAACATACTAGTGTCACCGACCAAACTCACTAGGTTGTCTAACTTTATTTAGAACCAAATGTGTGTGTGAGTGATGTTCAATTACCAATTATTGAGCAAGACAATGACCCTATCAACTTAGGTACCAGTATGTGTGCATGTGAAGTTCATTAACCCATTATGAGTGGATTTAGGCATAACCTATTATGGAGATGACCTGAGGCTAGCCTATCCTTATGTGTGTTTAGAGTTCTTCCTTTTTGAAGGAGAGACATGTCATCTCACATGAGATTACTCCACTACCATTCAAGCATATATAACCCCGGTGGAGATTCACTCCATAATCCCATGGGATTGATATTTTAGGCCTTGGGGATGACTACCCATCCTTTTCAGGGATGTGTAGTATGAATCCTTATGAATTTAGGGATCAAGGGTGTTTGAGATTTTATTTGTTAATTTTGTATAGAGCTTTGGGGATTCATATTCTCAACTGAGGTATGATGAGAATTTAAACCCTATCCTTACTACTCTATGTTTTTATGTTTATGTTTGGAGCAATGTTGGTAGTCATGAAAACCACTATTTTTGGACTATGTTGCGTAATGGGACAAGTGAGGGATATCTCTTTTTCACCATGAGGTACTACCCAAGGATGGTACTAGCCTCCCTATCTCACAATGTTTTTAATATGTGATGTAATGTGAATGGTTCAATACTGTTTCGTGATCAATTTACCATGCTCAATACTTTCTTAGTGTATAACTTATGTTTTTGGTCCTAAATAAAATTAGATATTCAGTGTAATGGCTGAGTGATTGAAAATCTAGGCCTTATGATTTTAACACGGGATGTGGTTTGACATATGAGTTTTGTGAGGATTGCATGATTTATTCAAACTAGGTACCCCCAATTGTTATAAATTCACTTTTTTTTTATGACCATATCATCATTACTATGCCAGATCATTGAACATGGGATGGGATGAATGCACATGTATATGCCTAATGTAATGGAGTATTTATATGCAAATGGAAAGTGTACAATGCCATGGAATATGTATGATTTAAGTTATGTGAATGAAGTGATGCAGGAGCATCCGAGGGCAGCAGAGCAATCCTGCACCAACCAACAGGGAAAGAAGCCAAGGCAGAGGGAGGGTCGCGAAATCGCGACAGGTCACGATTTTGCGACATGTCGCGAAATCGCGACCAAATCAGGAAGCAGGGCTACGGCGGGCGAAGGGTCGCGAAATCACGATCGAAACCAGCGGCGGAGGCAAAGGCGGACGGAGGGTCGCGAAATCGTGACATGTCATGATTTCGTGACCGAAACCAGCAGTGGAGGCGAAGGCGGACGGAGGGTCGCGAAATCGTGACATGTCACGATTTCGTGACCGAAACCAGCAGTGGAGGCGAAGGCGGACGGAGGGTCGCGAAATCGTGACATGTCACGATTTCATGATCGAAACTAGCAATGGAGGCGAAGGCGGATGGAGGGTCACGAAATCATGACCACAACAGAGGCAGGGGCTTCGGTAGTACGGAGGGTCGCGAAATCATGACCGCAATGGAGGCAGGGGCTTCGACAGTATGGAGGGTCACAAAATCGTGACATGTCACGATTTCGTGACATGTCACGAAATCGCGACCGCAGCTTAAGAACGAAGGCGCAGCAGAAAGACGTCGCGATATCGTGACATGTCGCGATATCACGACCAAAGCAGAGGAAAGGGGGACTCGATGGAAATACGTCACGATATCGCGACATGTCACGATATCGTGACCAAAGCAGAGGAAAGGGGGACTCGATGGAAATACGTCGCGATATCGTGACATGTCGCGATATCGCGATCGGTAGCATTTTCACGACGAAAGAAGAGCCGAAGACCAAGAGGCAAAAAGTGACACGTGGCGAACACCTGGGCAACGAAGCGACACGGGGAGGCAAACGAAAGGTTCGGGAAGAGGAAACGAAGGGCCGCCACTGGAAACGGAGCGTCACCCAAGAACCTTTAAAAAGGGAAACAAAGGCATGCACAAGGGATGGAGGAAAAAGATTGCTAAAATCAAGAAGATAATCCGGTGGTATTTTCCAGCTTGGAAAAGGCAAAAAAGACGCCATTCTTTTGGAACTTAGAAATAAATAGCCGTGACTGTAATTTTTGGTTGTGATTGTAATTTTCGGTCGTGACTATAATTTTTTTTCTTGCCGCATGCGAAGGAAATAAAACTATCAATTTTTTTTTTTTTTGTGAACATGGTGTTGTGACTGTCATATTTATTCGCAGGCGAATAAATAAACTGTTTTCTTTGTCTCTGTGAATTTGGCTCTCGATCAAGTGGTATCAGAGCGAGTGATTCTGAGTGTGCAAACAGAACGCCGAACGTGAGGCAGTTTGCACCAGGATCTGTGGAAGGATTCTGAGAAGAGAGAACGGGAGTGCCTGAGTAGTGTAACAGAGAAAGGATGCCTCCAAAAAGAAATCATGGTCATGGGAGAAATGTGGCGCAGGATGAAGATTTCAGAGCGTTGCAAAGACAAGTGCAAGCCCTGCAGGAAGAATTGCGAAAAAGGACCGAACCTAAGGGAGAAGAACCGAGCGACGATGAAGCCTGGGAAACTGAGGGTCCGTCAGATGATGAAGATGCATTGGATCCTTCTGAAGCTAGACTGTTGAAAGCTCTATCTCAGGCCGGGAAGAGACCAAAGTTTGATGTCTCTACATATTCTGGGCACCTCAACCTAGAAGAGTTGATTGACTGGATCAACGATATGGAAGAATACTTTGAGTATGAGGAGGTGGCGGATCCAGACCGGATAAAATTTGCAAAAACAAGATTAAAAGGCCATGCTAGTTTATGGTGGAAAGGAATACAACTCGAAAGAAATAAAAATGGAAAGGAGAAAATAACCAGATGGGACCGAATGGTGGAGAAGCTGAAGAGACAATTTATTCCCATGGATTACGAGTTGGACCTGTTGAGGAGAATGCAGAGTCTGAGGCAAGCAGGCAAGTCTGTCCAAGAATACACAGAAGAATTCTACAAGATCTCCATCGAACTGGCCATTCGGGGGCTAATAAGGAGAAGGTAGCTAGATACATCAACGGGTTGAGAATGAACATTCAGGAGGAGCTCAGCTTGATCAGAATAGCCACCATAGAAGATGCATACCAGTTGGCCTTGAAGGTAGAAGAGAAACTAAATAGAAGATTCGAAGGCAACCAGAGAGGAAGGGATCATGGTGGAAGAACCGATGGAAGAACCGGTGGAGGAAATTACCGAGACCAGAAGAAGACTGGGGAAACAAGCAAACCCCAGGAACAGAAAAAGGAGAATACCTACCGCCCGCGTGATCAGAACAATGACTACCAGAGAGGAAGAGGTAGACCTGGACGTGGGTATGGAAGAGGGGTATTCCATGGAACCTATTTCCAGTGTGGAGAAGAAGGACACCGGTCATACGAATGTCCTCAACACCAAGAAAGGACGGACAGGAGACCTGAGGGTCATGCCAGAGCTGCTGTGGCAGATGAAGGTGCAGAGTCAGAACACTCTGAAGAGGTAGAAGGAGGAGAAGTGTTGATGATGAAAAGAACACTGTTGAATGAGGAAAAAGAACCAGAATAGAGGAAGAGCCTGTTCCGCACAAGGTGCAAATGTGCAGGGAAGGTCTGCAATGTTATCATTGATAATGGTAGCACAGACAACTTAGTTTCAGAAGAGATGGTTACTAAGTTGAAGTTGGAGAAGAGGAAGCACCCGCATCCATATCGGATTTCATGGTTGCAGAAAGACCACAGAGCACTTGTCAGTGAACAGTGCTTGGTCAAATTTCACATTGGGAATTATCAAGATGAGGTCCTATGTGATGTATTGCCAATGGATGCTTGCCATTTGTTGTTGGGAAGACCATGGCAATTTGACAGACGTGCAGTGCACGATGGGCATGCAAATACGTACTCTCTAACGAAGGATGGAGTACGTCACAAATTGAAGCCACTGAAGGAAGTGGATGAGAAAGTGTGTAGTAGTGCCAGAATCTGCCTGGTGGAAGGAAGACAGTTTTTGGAAGGTCTGAAGAGGGATTCAATGTGTTATGCATTAATCCCTACTGTTAAGAAAGAACAGTACATAGATGTTCCAGCCGAGGCCGAACACCTGTTAGAAGAATTTCCAGACATCATATCAGACAATGTGCCTGAGGGTTTACCATCGATGAGAAAGATCAGTCACCATATTGATTTGGTACCCGGATCTAGTTTACCCAACAAGGCAGCCCATAGAATGACTCCTGTGGAAAGTGAGGAGCTGAGCAGACAAGTCCATGAGTTGTTGAAAAAGGGACTGATTCGAGAAAGCTCGAGTCCATGTGCGGTACCTGTAGTACTAGCACCAAAGAAGGATGGGGAGTGGAGGATGTGCACAGACTCCCGAGCTATAAACAAGATCACCATCAAATACAGATTTCCATTACCAAGGATGGATGATATTATGGACTATTTGAGTGGAGCCAAGTACTTCACCAAGATTGACCTGAAGAGTGGCTACCATCAGATTCGGATCAGAGAAGGGGATGAGTGGAAAACTGCTTTCAAAACCAGAGAAGGTTTATATGAGTGGTTGGTCATGCCATTTGGGCTAACCAATGCACCAAGCACTTTCATGCGGTTGATGAATGAAGTGTTGAAGGAGTTCTTGGGCAAGTTTGTTATTGTCTATTTGGATGACATTTTGATATTCAGCAGAACCCTGGAAGAGCACATGATGCACATCAGGAGGGTTTTTGAGAAGCTGAGGGAAGAACAGTTGTTAATCAACTTGAAGAAGTGCAATTTTGTGAAGAAGGAGTTGGTATACCTGGGATTTGTCATCTCAGTTGAAGGTCTGAAGATGGACCCAGAAAAGGTGAGGGCTATCATTGAATGGCCTACTCCAAGAAGCACTTTTGAAGTGAGATCATTTCATGGTTTAGCCAATTTTTACAGGAAATTCATCAAAAATTTCAGCAGTATTTGTGCACCCCTTACAGAGACAATGAGAGGGGATAGAAAAGACTTTAAGTGGACCTTGGGAGCTGACAAAAGCTTTGATATGTTGAAGAAGAAGGTCACTGAGCAACCTATTTTAGCACTTCCAGACTTTAACAAGGTATTTCAGGTAGACTGTGATGCCAGTGGTAGTGCCATTGGAGCTGTGTTGAGTCAAGAGGGTAAGCCTGTTGCTTACTTCAGTGAGAAACTCAATGATGCCAGGAAAAAGTATTCAGTGTATGATCAAGAATTCTATGCCATAGTTCAGTCCTTGAAGAAGTGGAGACATTATTTGCTGCCAAAAGAGTTTGTGTTATATACTGATCATCAGGCCTTACAGTATATAAACAGCCAGGGAAAACTGAACCAGAGGCACTTGAAGTGGGTTGAGTTTCTCCAAAGTTATACCTTTGTGTTAAAGCACAGAAGCGGAAAATCAAACAGAGTTGCAGATGCCTTAAGTAGAAGGCAGAATTTGTTGATTGAAATGACAGTGGAAGTGGTAGGATTCGGAGAACTGAAGGGCCTGTACCCGAAAGATCCTGATTTTGTAGAAGCCTGGAAGGCTTGCTCGGCACCTGTTACTATGGACAGGACAAAATGGTTGGATTTTCTAATCCAAGATGGAATGTTGTTCAAAGGAAGTAGATTATGCATTCCAAGGAGTTCCATGCGGGAAAACTTAGTCAAAGAGAAACACAGCGGAGGACTGGCTGGACATTTTGGTCGGGATAAGACCATTGCCCTGGTAAGTGAGAACTATTATTGGCCACAACTACAGCAGGATGTGAACAAGTTTGTGCAAAGTTGCAGAATATGCCAGATGGCAAAAGGAGTGAGGCAGAACACAGGATTATATCAGCCATTACCTGTACCTGAGAGGCCATGGGAGGACATCAGCATGGATTTCATTCTTGGGTTGCTGAGAACACAGAGGGGAAATGACTCCGTATTTGTGGTGGTTGACAGATTCTCCAAGATGGCACATTTTATTCCCTGCCAGAAAACAAGTGACGCGGTTCACATTGCAGGGTTATTCTTCAAGGAAGTGGTACGACTTCACGGTCTACCAAAAAGCATAGTTTCGACGAGAGATACAAAGTTTGTTGGATATTTTTGGAGAACATTGTGGAAGAAGTTGAAGACAGACCTGAAGTTCAGTTCTGCATACCACCCATAGACTGATGGACAGACAGAGGTGGTAAATAGAAGTCTGGGTAATTTATTAAGATGCTTGATAGCAGATAAACCCAAGGGATGGGATTTGGTTTTTTGCAGGCAGAATTTGCATACAACAATTCTATCAACAAGAGTACAAACAAATCTCCATTCCAAGTCATATATGGAAACAGCCCAAGAAATGTTTCTGAGCTGAGGAAATTAGATAAAGGAGAAAAGTGCAGTGCTGAAGGCTGAGGAATTTGCGAAACGGATGAAAGGCCTCGCATGAAGAAGTAAAGGAACAAATTACAAAAATGAACACTCAATACAAGACAAGAGCAGACCAAAAGAGGCGGTTCAAAGAGTTCGAAGTGGGAGATGAGGTCATGGTCCATCTTAGGAAAGAAAGGTTTCCAGCCAAAACTTATAACAAATTGAAGATGAAGAAATTTGGGCCATGCAGAATACTGGAAAAATGGGAGTCAGGTAATGCATATAAAGTGGAGTTGCCAAGTGGGCTTGACATTTCACCTATGTTTAACATATCAGATTTGGTGAAATACCATGAAGGGGATAGTAGTGAGGCACCATGTGCAGAGTTGTGGAGTATCCCAGCATCTACTCCAACCACAGATGAGATAGAGGAAATACTGGACATAAGAGAAGGCAGAAGTACCAAAAATAGACAGTATTTGGAATATTTGGTCAAGTGGAAGGATAGACCGGTAGAAGATGCAACTTGGTTGTCCAAAATGGAGGTTGACCGCCTGGGTCTCCCTCCAACAGTTCAGAAGTGAGGATCACTTCTCAATCTACCCCGGGTGTCTGATGCAGGAGCATCCGAGGGCAGCAGAGCAATCCTGCACCAACCAACAGGGAAAGAAGCCAAGGTAGAGGGAGGGTCATGAAACGCGCGTCTTCGATTTGACATGTCGTGAAATCGTGACCAAATCAGGAAGCAGGGCTACGATGGGCGAAGGGTCGCGAAATCGTGACATGTCGTAATTTCGTGACATGTCACAAAATCACGACCAAAACCAGCGGTGGAGGCAAAGGTGGACGGAGGGTCGCGAAATCATGACATGTCACGATTTCATGACCGAAACTAGCAGTGGAGGCAAAGGCGGATGGAGGGTCGCAAAATCATGACATGTCACATTTTCACTACTGAAACCAGTAGTGGAGGCGAAGGCAGACAGAGGGTCGCGAAATCGTGACATGTCATGATTTCGTGACCGAAACCAGCAGTGGAGGCGAAGGCGGATGGAGGGTCACAAAATCGTGACATGTCACGAAATCACGACCGCAACAGAGGCAGAGGCTTTGGCAGTACGGAGGGTCACGAAATCGTGACCGCAATAGAGGCAGGGGCTTCGACAGTACGAAGGTCGCGAAATCGTGACCGTAGCTTAAGAACGAAGGCACAATAGAAAGACGTCGCGATATCGCGACATGTCGCGATATCGCGACCAAAGTAGAGGAAAGGGGGACTCGATGGAAATACGTCGCGATATCGTGACATGTCGCGATATCGCGACCAAAGCAGAGGAAAGGGGGACTCGATGGAAATACGTCGCGATATCGCGACATGTCGCGATATCGCGACCGGTAGCATTTTCGCGACGAAAGAAGAGCCGAAGACCAAGAGGCAAAAAGTGACACGTGGCGAACACCTGGGCAACGAAGCGACACGGGGAGGCAAACGAAAGGTTCGGGAAGAGGAAACGAAGGGCCGCCAGCTGGAAACGGAGCGTCACCCAAGAACCTTTAAAAAGGGAAACAAAGGCATGCACAAGGGATGGAGGAAAAAGATTGCTAAAATCAAGAAGATAATCCGGTGGTATTTTCCAGCTTGGAAAAGGCAAAAAAGACGCCATTCTTTTGGAACTTAGAAATAAATAGCCGTGACTGTAATTTTCGGCTGTGATTGTAATTTTCGGCCGTGACTGTAATTTTTTTCTTGCCGCATGCGAAGGAAATAAAACTATCAATTTTTTTTTGTGAACATGGTGTTGTGACTGTCATATTTATTCGCAGGCGAATAAATAAACTATTTTCTTTGTCTCTGTGAATTTGGCTCTCGATCATGAAGCAATGCATAAATGCAAAAAAAGAAAATGCATGTCAAATGCCTAAGTGGAAATGCAAATGGAATGTATGCAATGTGGGCATTCGTATGTGAATGATTTGTTTTTGTTTTGTAAAAGTGTAGACACCAAAACAACACCAATCTGATTATGTGATGACAAACACTACTCAAATTGACATACATAGCCCCTAGGGCAGCCCCCAGAGGTTAAACAGTGGTCCTAACCACTCCCACAATAGTTTTGGAAGGTCAGAGGTCAATTTGGCACCTTTTCACCACTTTGCTCCCTACTCATCCCACCTTGGGATGATTACAAACTGGTATTCATCCCACCATGGGACGATTAGTAGTATTTGCTCTAGGGTGGGGCGAATAGAACATTTGACTAGAAAAACTCAAACCTCGACAGGTCTGCAACTTAACTACAACTTTAGGACATGCAATTGTGAGGAACGACTTCAAATCAAAGAGAGAGACTTTAGTCATGCATGCCTTGATTTTTGGATGCCTCATGCAAGGAGAATCTAAATCAGGGAAGAATATTTTCTCCCAAAATAGGATAAGCAACTCAAGTGGCACCCTCGCATGCACATTCAAAGAGAGAGACCCTAGGTATATAAATTGGTGAGTCTTCTCACCCAAAAATGAGAATAGGGAGGAGCATTTGGAGCAACGAAGTGCTGCAAAATTACATCCTCACCCATCGTTTGTGCTTTTACATCCTTGATCTCTCTTGTGGAAGGGAGGTTATTGGGTGATTATTGGAAGCGCAATCCGGACCCAAACCCAAAAATTTGACCATAATAACCCACCAAATTTACTAACACAACCCCATAAGAGGTTTTGGACCCATCCCAAGTGGATTGGTTCCAAAATTGAGTCCCAAAAGGTGGGCGTCTTGCCCCTCGGCACCCCCCGCACTATTGCAGTTCTAATCACCCCACCCTAGAACAATTAGAAATATGTTGTAGATTTCCATGATTTTTCTTTTGCATTTTATTTTAGGTTACTTACACATGCTATCATTTAAATTTTATGTGATTATGGCGAGTTTTTGGCTATGATTTTATCATTTCTCGCTTTTGCTAATACATAGGGAGCGTCATCATATATAGGGAAATTGAGGGTGAATTAGAAAAATCCGACCATCTGGGTCATCCCAAAATGCCCCATTTTATCTAACCCAAACTTTTTAGGTGTTTTGGATACATCTAGACCAGACATTTAGGAGGTGTCTTTTGGACAGGTTATGATAGTCCTAATCGTCCCACCCCAGAGCGATTAGAAATCTATGCAAGATTTCTGAACTATTTCTTTTTCAGTGGCTTCCTGGTAATGTTTTATTGTTTTTTTCAAAATTTCAACTCATTCTGATATGTTTTAGTTATTTTTTTATTTATTTTATGCATGCACTAATCGTAGGCTTTGGGGATCGCATGTTCTACTTCATCCGCAGGTGCTACTAATACTTTTTTGTTTCTCTGAATGTAGGATCTCAAAATTGGAGGAGTATTAAGGAATCAAATACATATTCACACAAGAAATGATGACATTTGGTCCACCCATTTTCAATGTGGGCACGCGAAAGATCTCAAATGGGAATATATCATTCATGGTGTAATCAAAATATGTCCGACGCTCATAGCCCCTGAAAAGGGAGGAGACATATTGTAACATGATTTGGATAAAATCAATAAAATAAAGGGCCACACTTTTATACTTGCTTTTAATCTCATTTCAGTTAGTTGGTATTCCTTCTGTTCATGCATTATCGTTCGTAGAACTTAGCATTGCATTTTCCCTTCTGTTTTGCTTCCATATCCTCGTGTTTTCAGTGGCGATCACGATGGGACCACTGTCCCTTGATTTTAAGATCAAATTTTTGATCAGAAGTGTTTTTTTTGCTTGTAGGTATCAATATTTCAAGCACTGGACTGCTGCTCGTTCCACCCTATGGTGAATACAGAGCTGGAATTCGTGCCACCCTGGGACGAATAAGAATTCATCTCACCCTGTGATGAATACGGATCTATTATTCATCCCACCCTAGGAAATTTAGCTCTCTGTGTAGTTTCATAGTAGAAACTTAGAGGAATCCAATTGAGGTAGAGAATAGGTAGGGGTTCTGAGCATGCTCTGTCATTTTTTGTTTTCTGTCTCTGTCATTTTATGTTTCTTTGCTTGCATAGGAAAATTTACTACATATTTTTTATTTCTTTTTGCAATTAAAAATAACTCCACACACCACGATATAATCTTAACATCAAGGTTTTGGTCGTAAAACCCCAACCCTTGATCAAGACCAATGATGGATTTCATCACCACCTTGGCTCGAAATATTGCATACATAACCCCAATCGTGATTGTTGCTAGACGTAAATCCTGACAAAATCTGACCAAGTGTAGCTAGGGTGATTCCCAGTGCATGAGGATAAGTCTTATATGGTAGGTGTCAAAATAGAGTGATTCCCCTTCCGTACTGTCTATGTCCCACATACTGTTTTACTCTCATGTATTGATAGTTTCCCTCACATAAGGGCAGGTATATAGAGAGGTTCGATATAATGGCCTGGTAGTGGTATATTGAAAGGGTGACCATTTTGGAAGATATAAGAGCCCTCATATTGCATATACAACAAAAAATTCTATACAATGTTTTCAAAACAAAAAATCAAAACACACTGAACCAGATTTAGGGCACACTTCTAATCCATAAACAAGATAATCATTGCTTTGATTATGTGTTTCCCTTTTGTTTAGTGTAGCATAAAAAATCATAAAGAAGATAAAAATGTACACATATTTAGAAAAACATCACCATGGTGTACACTTGTAGCTGAGCCCAATCATGGGTAGAAGCTATGGAAAGTGTACAAAGGGGCACAAGTCACCTCCGATATAGTCCCGAGGACTTGGTCATACCACCTTGGTGGCCTGACCCACAAGATAGTCTACATCATGCCATTACAGAATGGGACTATAGAGGCACCCCTTTTAGGGGCACTCCAACTCAGCATACACCCTTTTAGGAGGAGGCCATACACGTGGAACTCAACATAAATGGGAGGTCTCCCTTAGATTCTCATTATGAGTGGCCATCGTGCAATGAAGTGCTAGAGCAACATAGGGTCCATAAGGAGGGGCCACATGATTATGTCATCCCTCATTTACCACTTATTACTATAAAAAACAATAAGCCAAATATAGAGCACAAGGATTTTCAGACAAGGCAAGCCAGTTTTGCTCACCCCTTTCACACATACGAAAGGGACCACGAGGAAGACCACTACATTCCTCAAGAGCAATACACAACATGACAACAATGTGCCTCTGTACCTGTTATGTATCAAGATCACCCACTGAGGCCAGATACTCAAGTGAATGCTGCTAACCTTGACAGAGGAAAGTGACCCATAGAGATCTCAGATCACCATGATCAAGATAGACAAGTATGAGAGGCATCTAGGATTCCTAAACACAAGACAAAGGAGCAAATTGACTTGGCCTTTGCCAAACATGTTGCCTGCCAAGTGCAAATCACATAGCTCAGGCAAGAACAATAATAGTTAGAGCACCTGTATCACCTTAGCAAAGAGCACATTCTATGTTAGACAGACGAACTACTCTAGAACACTGTGCCTAAGAGGGTCCCAACCCCTCGTGTGCATAAGATAGAATTGTATGAGAGGCACAACCCCTTGGTGCGAGACAAATCTTCATGACCTTATCAAATATTGCCTCCAAGACCTCCTAGACCTGAGTGGGAGGCCACTTCCAGAAACAATGATGGTCACCCTCTGCGGGCACCCACCCATGTTTATAGGTCTCACTGAAACTCCTCAAGAAGCCTATGAGGAGTATGAGCGAGAAGAATAGTGGGCTGAAATTCCCTACCAAGGTAGGGGGGATACTGTTCGAATACCCCTCCATAGGCCTCAAGTTTCCCACAAACCACAATGGGAACAAACCAAGGAAGAAGAGATCAAATCCTCTAATGCATATAAAGCACTGCTAGAGTACTTAGAGTCTGTGGAGACCAAGAATTTTGGGCCCCAAAAACCCACTTTATGCCAGCTTTGCAGTCACCCTGTGCATCCGTTAGTGCTAGCACCCCCATACCTTGAAAACTTTAAACTTCCCCAGTTGGCACTCTTTAGAGGGGAGGAGGATTCCCAAGAGCACGTGACTAGATTCTTGAGCCAATGCTTTGGCATTCAGGACAATGATGCTTTGCTGCTAAGAACATTTATAACCATATTCGTACGCCCTACCTAGGATTGGTTCACTTAGCTGCCAAAACATAGCATCAATAATTTGGATCATCTAGTGGACGTGTTCCTCGAATGCTTCACCTTCAACACTAAGAATAAGGCATCACTAAGTGACCTAGCTAGCCTCAAGAAGTATGAGGAAGAAACCATGGCAACCTATGGAAATCAATGGAGGACATTGCTTTCAAAGCTACCCTACCTGACCCAAATGTTCTCAAAGAGCTGTTTGAGATCGATCTTCATGCTATTGCAGCTGTAGAAATATGCCACTCTTGAGGAAGCCCTAGTGTAAGCCAAAATAATTGAGGATATCAAGATACAAGATGGCAAGATTGCCAAGTCAAAGAAGAAAGAGTAGCCTAAAAATGCAAAAATAGGGACCACACAACTGAAACCCGCTACGGTCAATCAGGTTGCTATAAACATGTCTAAGCCTGCACAAGCAACACAACCCTCATAGTCTAACTATCAGGTAGTTCCTATTGATAGTTATGAGAAGGAAAATCATCGGTAATAGAAAAATTAGTAACGTCACCCTAGGCAATAGTTCAAACCCTTCACAGAGTCCAAAGACTCCTTGTTTGATTGTTTGTCCATGGTAAAATTGATACACCTACCAGAAATTTGACCCATAGACCCTAACACGCCAAAACCTAAGGGATATAGGGAAGACTTGTATTGTAGATTTCATAGGCAGAAAGGACATGACCTTTATGCATGTTTGAATTTCAAGAGCTTTGTGCAAGACCTAATAGACAACAAGGCACTGGTGGTGGACAACCCCATAGTGCAAAAAAATCAATAGATGGGAGTCTTCAAAGAACCCTTGCCTACCCATGATGCGTAGGCAAGAACCCTTCAAGTCAATGAGGTGACACAGAACTTCCCCATGCAGGGGTATGTAGGGATGACAAGCATAGTGACTAGGAACAAGAGGTACCCAAGAGCTGCCCCCATGACAACCACAGGAGATGTTCTATCAACATCACAACCTCCATTGCCTAGACTAGTGGCCACGATTCAGACTAGACTTACCAAAATTCTAAGGACCATGTTGGCTAGGATTTCCATTTATGAGCTCATTCAATAATCATCACCCCATCGAGAGGCTCTAATGGAGATATTAAAAGCCATCGAGCTGCAGCCCCATGAAGCAAACTCTTTCAACAACTTTGTGGGACATGTAAAATAATGTATAGAACCAGTTATCACCTTTAGAGAGGACAAATTGAAATTAGTGACTGGTGACATGGTAGATCCACCCTTGCATGTCATTGCACGAGTCAACGGGATTCAATATAAGAGGGTGTTGGTGGACACTGGCTCATCCAGTAATATCATTACCATAGTGGCATTGAAACATCTGAATTTGCCAGCATATCACATCATGGCCTCCACCTACACTCTACGAGCATTCAATGATACGATATGCTTGACGGTTGGCACAATTGTCCTACCCATCCAAGTGGGACAAAATAATATTCCTACATTGTGCCACATATTGGAAGGTGAGATGGCCTATAATAGCTTGTTGGGTTGGCCTTGGATCAAGGACATGAAGTGTGTCCCTTTGATAGCTCATCAGTGCCTAAAGTACGCATTCGAAGGGTAGGTGCATGTAGTCCCAACAGACCTAGAGCCCTTCAAGTATTGCAATATGGTGCAACTAATGCTACAATCAACCCTTCCATCGACACATTTGGATTTTTAGTTGAATCCATCTAAACAGGGTCCGATTCCACATGCATCCCCATTGTTAAGTCCATCAAATCACCAGTCGGGTCCATCTTCATCATCTAGTCCTTCACCAACAATGCCACCTACAATGGCCACATCGAAGGACAAGGGGAAGAAACCCCTAGAAGAGGCACCGCCCCTAGTCTCAACCATCTCTATCGAAGAGATGCCTAGCCGAATGGAAGTCAAGAGGCCTAGTTCACCCTAGAGTGGACCCAAGCATAATTCCCATTCCCTCCCCCTCCACCACAAACGATCACCATTGAGATGGCCAACATAGACCTAGGGGAGTATATAGTGCAAAATATTATAGAAACACCTGCACTTGAGTCCATGCAAGACATGGGGAGACGTCGCCTTCCCATCGACACTATGGTTCCTCTAGGCTACCCACAAAATCAGATAAACTTTGTTTATGGGGGACTCGATAATGGCATTGAACCTTACATGCAAGAAGAAGAAGATGAAGAGCCCTTTGATGAGGACGTCAACTATTTGTCCAACCTAGAATTCACTTTGAGATATCTTGGCCAATGTAATTGGCATGGATATGGGTTGGGCAGGTATGATCAAGGAGTCCATGTTCTTTGCCAACCAAGGTATCAAATGCCATACGACAAGTCAGGAGTAGGGTTCAACCACCCCCTGCCCCTTGACATATTGGTAGAGAACATACAAGGCCTAGGGGTAGGCAACAAGTATGGGTTGGCATTGGATCCATATGCCAATCCTAACACAACATATACATTGGGGGATTACCTCTCATTGCTAACAACCAACCTTGTTGACATTAAAACCCCTTTCCCTTTGATCAATAAGGGAGAAATTTCGAGGACTCACCTACATGAGGGATATAGACAAGGCCAAGAATAGTCTTCAGAAGATGAGTCAGAGTATGAGGTAGCACCTTGGGACCCTTTTGAATCTAATAGCAATCATTCACAAGTGACCCCAATAGATGATTATCAGGATAGCTTCATGACAATGTTCCCTTTGGATGATCCAATCGAGCATATGCTACCTCAAGAGAATCAGGTCCCCTTGTAGAGAGTAGAACAACCCCGATGGGACCAGATCAATTTGCTTAAGCAAGATGAGCCTCACATGTCGTAAATAGATGTTGGAGCCAACGAAGGCCTATGGATCTCTGATAGCGATTATGAAGATGAGACTGAGATGGCATATCTCAATCATATGTGACAAAAACAATACCCCGTGGACATAGATGACATGTTTGAGTAGCTACACATAGGGCCAAGACATAGGTGGCACCTAAACCAGGCATAGTTGTACCAACTACTACACCTGAAACTTTAGGCATATAGAGAGCACCTTCCACCCGGAGACCCTATAGAGCCATTAGTGCCAAGGGCGGACCCTGTCCTCTTATCCGCACATAGGACCGATCCATTTGTGCCAGTACCCATAGAGCCAGATTTAGAGCACAAAGATCACCTAGGATGTCTGAGTAACCACACCCGTAGTAATGGAGACCAAAATCATTTCATCAACATGATATCCATTGATTTAATCACCCCCATCCATAACCCAACTGACCCAACATGATCATTGCATCTAGACTTAGATGCTATAGGCTGGGATCACGTTGACACACCACCATCCCCATCGGAGTATTGGCCTTGTGGTGGGATGTTCCATTTCACCCCAGGACAGACTTAGGATGTCTTCCATGCTGAAGAGGAACCCGACATTTTGAACATAGATCAAAACTCAGAAAATGATATCTACCTAATCCCAACTCCACACCAGTTGGAGGACAGGTCCCACATGTCAGTTGAAGAGATGACTGACGTAGACATCGACTCTGATACAATGAATTTGCAAATCATCAAGTTGGGGGTAAGTCTATCCCCCGAAGAACGAGCCGACTACATTGCCCTTCTCAAAGAGAAGAAGGAGGTTTTTCCATGGTCCTACAAAGACATGTCAGGGCTAGACCTGTATCTAGTCATGCATAATCTAACGCTTTATCCGAAAGTTAAGCTAGTTAAGAAAAACTATGTAAGATGCACCCAACAGTAGCCTTAATGGTCAAATATGAGTTACAAAAGTTGTTAGATGCATAGTTTGTCATCTGCATGGATTACCCACCATGGCTATCCAACATGGTACCCATCAAAAATCCTGATGGGAGGATTCACATATGCACCAATTTTTGAGACCTAAACAAAGTGAGTCCCAAGGATTATTTTCCATTGCCTAGCATCGACGCATTGGTAGACACTACATCAGGCCATGAAATGCTCTCCCTCATGGATGGTTTCTCGGGATACAATCAGATTCGTATCAATCCTGAGGACCAACTAAAAATGGCATTCAAAATGCCTTGGGGGACATTTTGTTATAAGGTCATGCCCTTTGGCCTTAAAAATGCTGGTGCCACCTACCAACGTGCCATGACGTACATCTTCCATGATCACATGCATAAAACTTTGGAAGATTACATGGATGATTTGTTGGCCAAATCTCTTTTATGCTCAAATCATCTCGATGACCTAAGCAAGATCCTTGATTGTCTAATTGAACATAAAGTCAAAATAAACCCCAAGAAATGCGTATTTGGCATCACATTTTGAAAACTCTTGGGTTTCATAGTCTCCAAATGAGGAATCAAGGTAGATCCAAATAAATTCAAGGCAATCCTTGAAATGCTTCCCCCAACCACCATCAATCAACTTAGAATCCTGTAGGGAAAGGTCGCATCAATCAAGCACTTCATAGAGCAGCTATTTGACAAGTGTCGACCCATGAATAAATTATTGCACAAGGGGTAGCATTTCATTGGGATGATGAGTGCCAGTCAGCCTTTGATGACATCAAACAATACTTGGCTTCACCGCCAGTATCGGTACCACCTAGACCAGGAGTGTCATTCTACTTATACATCTCAGCTACTGAGGTGGCATTGGGTGCCATGCTAGCCCAAAAAAATGAACTACACAAAGAACAAGATAATTACTATCTTGGCCGCACCCTGGTCAGTTATGAACTTAACTATGCATACATCGAAAAGCTATGCTTGGTAGTGGTGTTTTCTACCAAAAAGCTACACCACTACACACTGAGCAATACGATGTATGTTGTGTCTAAGGAGAATCCATTGCGATACATGATGAGTCATACTTATCACAGTAGCCACACGATGAAATGGATCATGTTTTTGACGAAGTTTGACATAGAATTCATTGGACACAAGTCCATCAAAGGTCAAGTCATCATCGATCAACTAGCAAAGGCTCCTCTCAAAGACGATCAGCCTCTGACCATAGAGCTTCCAAATGATGGGGTCTTCCATGTCTCAGAATCACCAGATTTTGATGAGCCTGAGTCATAGTCCGACATAACCCTATTCTTCGATGGTTTTAAATGTGAGCAAGGGGGTGGCATAGGAATTGTATTCTTCACATCGCAAGAGTCTCCAATGCCTCTATCATTTAAATTAGATTTCCCATGCACCAACAACAATGTCAAATATGAATCCTTGCTCATAGGTATTCAGACATCAATCACCATGAACATCAAACGCTTGAACATATTTGGTGATTCACTGTTAATTGTTAACCAAGTAAAAGGGGTATTCCAATATAAATGCCCAGTTCTACAGGCCTACAAAGCCCTTGTGGACAAATTTCTGGCAAAACTTGAATGGTATGACATCAAGGCACTCCATCGATCATCGAATCGTTTTGCGGATACTATGGCCTCCTTGGGGTCACTAATCCCACAAGACCCTTCTGGTGAAATGACAACCATTCAAGTTAAAACATTATCGTAATCCATGATAGAGCGTGCAAGCTCTGACCTAATGCCAGGAATCCACTTGATCCATATTGAACCATCTTAGGATAAGTTCTCTCGAATTCGTGATTGTCTGAATTGCACTGATTGGGGGTCCTTTTTCTCCCCGACCCCTCTTAATAGCAATACAACGCTATTCTTGCAAGTTCTTTCCCGCTCAGATTTTGAGGGATTTTCTGTTCATACCATTGAGGTTTTTGATTGGTAGGATTGGTACACACCCATAAGGGATTACCTCAAGTTAGGTAACCTCCCACTTGGATTGACACACGCCATGAAAATATTATTTAAACAAAAAGCAGAAAAACATGTCTTGCTAGGAGATATTTTGTACCATCGGAGCTATGAAGGAATCTTCCTCCATTGCTTAGAACAACAGGAGTCCTCTTGGGTGATCACCCATGTGCATGATGGTACATGCGGTGGCCACTTTAGCGGTATGGCCATCACAAAGTACATTCTCCGCATGGGCTATTATTGGCCATATTTAGAGTGAGATTGTTGTGCATATGTAAAGAAGTGTGTGAAGTGTCAACACCATGCCAATTTGACACATGTACCTTCTCAAGCCTTGCAATCGATCCAATCGGCTTGGCCATTTTCATAGTGGGGCTTAGATCTAATCAAAAATATCTCCCCTATGTCGTTGAATCATCACACATTTATCATAATGGCCATAGAGTACTTCACCAAGTGGGTGGAAGCAATTCCACTAACCTCTACGACTGGACCCCGCATTGCAGAGTTTATTTTGCATAACATCATATGTCATTTTGGTATTCCATCCAATATCATCTCGAATAATGGGACATCATTCAAGAAAAAATATGTGCGTGCTTTGACAACAAAGTACAAAATTCAACACAATTTTTCAAAACCTTATTATCCGCAGGCAAATGGGCAAGTAGAGGCATCAAACAAAATGCTAGTCGCTATCCTAAAAAAGACAGTCATAGATAGTCATAAGGATTGGCACATTCAGATCCCACTTGCCCTATGGGCTTATCGCACTAGCATTCAGATGCCACTAGGGCAACTCCATTTTTGTTGTTGTATGACTCTAAGGTAGTAATGCCTCTCGAGTTGGAAATACCTTCCCTACACATCTCAATGCAAGAGTTCATCGATGATGACACTGTGCGACAGGATCAGTTAGACCAACTTACATTGCTCGATGAACGACGTGTCAATGCTCTTGAGCATTTACGTATCTATCAAGAGCAACTTAGGAAATTGTACAAAATGAAAGTTCACCTGAGGGACTTTTAGGTTGGTGACTTGGTCTTAAAAGAGAACTAGCAAAATTCTAACTTGCCGCCACATCTAATGGACAATTTCACAGCAAACTAGTTAGGTCCCTATGTAATTGATAGTAAAATAGGACCTAGAACATACCGGCTCACCTCTCTTGAAGGAATCAAGGAACCAGAACCCTTGAACATCAGTCATTTGAGGCCATTCTACATTTAGAGAGCCATAGCCCACCCCAAAATGCCCCAAGGGTATCAATAATCTCTTTGGTCAAACCAAAAGCTCCAAGGATTCCCACAATCGCTTGGTCAACCCAAAAATACCCCAAATGTATCAATAATTCCTTTGGTCAAACCCAAAGCTCCAAGGATTCCCACAATCACTTGGTCAACCCCAAAACGCCCCAAAGGTATCAATAATCCCTTTGGTCAAACCAAAAGCTCCAAGGACTCCCATAATCACTTGGTCAACCCCAAAATGCCCCAAAGGTATCAATAATCCCTTTGGTCAAAACAAAAAAGCTCCAAGGATTCCCCCAATCACTTGGTCAACCTAAAAAGCCCTAAAGGTATCAATAATCCCTTTGGTGAAAACAAAAATATCCAAGGATTCTCACAATCACTTGGTCAAACCTAAAAAGCTCCAAGGATTCTCACAATCACTTGGTCAAAACTAAAAATCTCCAAGTATTCTCACAATCACTTGGTCAACCCTCAAACACCCTTTGGTTAAACCAAAAGCTCCAAGGATTCCCACAATTGCTTGGTCAAAAATAAATATTCAAAAACAAACAAAACAATAAAAACATCAAAAATAACAAAAAAAAAATTGCATCTCAATTTCATGCATACTCATAAACATCAAAATACAAGAATATAATAAACTACATTAGGCATCGCATCCATACATTGCATATTTACTGGTCATACATGTCACAAGCACCATAGACTATAATTTCTAGGCAATTCCATTATTTTCCACATTCAATCCATTTTATAATCACATGCAGCAAGAATAACACCATCCAAATTTTTAACATAGTCAGTTGTCTCCTAATGTATTTAGGGTTTTCGTCATTTAGTTGTATTTAAATTTCTAGCCAAAAACTATGCAAAGTCGAACAAATTTTTACAAAGGGAGAGTTTTACTTGGATCACACTTTGTTACGTAACATCCCTCACAAGTTAAAACACAAAAAAAAAATTCCTAAGTTGTGTGAACATAAGAGAAACCTACAAAGCAGTCTAGGGTACCATAGGTGAAAGGTTAGCCTATTCATCCCCTTGTGCAAATGGTTCAAGAATGCTGAGAATTGAGAAAACGACAAGCTCTTCCTCATCAATTCCACCTAATAAACAGTGGTTTTCACCACTAGAAAAACTCCCAATCATCATTGGTCTCCAAAGTCATAAGTATTCGTACTACACGCCCTTGAAAAGGATGGGTAGTCATCCCCAAGGACAAAAGTGGTAAAGTTGGTTGGGTTAGGGCCTAGCAGTAGGTCCTCGGACCCCACTAACTCTCTTGGATAGATTTTAGGTCAGCTGGTTGGTGGGGATCCACTTAAGGGCCACCCTTTTGACCCTAGGGAGTCCTTCACCTCAGTAACAACTAAAGATAAAAAATAGTGTGGGTAAAAGTCTTTTTTGATGTTTCCTTGATTTTGGACAAGATCAATATTTCGAGCAAGCTACTGAGAGCCAACATGGAAGAGGATTATTGGAACATCATGGGAAACTTTCAATGGGGGAGACTAGACTTAGATTCTATCAAGCACTAGATGCTCACTAAGTGGAGGCCTTTAGGTTATCTAGAGATTATGGTAGTCCCTAAATCATTCTTCATCATCAATTTTAACTATGAAGAATATTCCAAATGGATACTAGGTAGAGGTCCTTGGTTCTATAGGAAAAGAAGTATCTTTCTATGAAAATGGGGCCAAAATTTTAACCCTCATACCCAAAAAGTGAACTTGGTTCCTCTTTGGGTTTAGTTCCCTAGATTACCCTTCCACCTATAACATGAAGACATCCTGAGGGGTATTGATAAAGTGATTAGATATATCATCCTTATTGACTCAATGACCAATATCAAATCTAGGATGGTGTTTTCTAGGATGTTTGTGATTATAAAAATTGAGTATCCCCAAGTACATTAAACTCAATTTTGATATGGGCAAATCGATGCAAAGCATTGAATATGAAAACAAACCTCCCATGTATTCTAGCTATAACAAGGTTGGTCATTTGGAGGTGTACTTCCTAGCCAAGGAGAAGCCCTCTAGGGGAAATATGATCCAAAAATGGGTGGAGAAATTTCCATCCAAAAAATCACATTAACAAATTTTGAAGAAGGATAAGTTGGAGTTTTTGACCTCGATGATTTTAGATAGTTTCATCTATCTAGAGGTAAAGTATGGGGTGATTAATCTAAGTAAGGTTGTGGATTATGTGTAGATTCAAATTGATGCTCTAGTTGAGTCAAAAATTTAATTGCCCTAGGTTAGTTTACCAAAACCTATTTTTGGGGATCAAAATTCCCTTGGTTTTCTATAAACTTCCTTTGACAGCCTAAATTCACTTTTGAAATTGGAGAATCAACCTTTTTTGAATCCAAATATTGGGGCCTTAGAATCCATGGAAAATCCTTTATCTTACTTATTGAAAGGGTCCTTTGGGTCTAAAACCAAAATCCATAGGAATGGAGGTATCGATGTGGGAATTGAGCACAAGGTGGGGAAGCCTTCAAACAAAGCCTACCAAACCAAGGATATGGATGCTAAATTAGAAAATATATCATAGAACCAACTAAAATTAGAATCTTGAAAACACCATGGATGAAATCAACTCTCGATTGAATCATTTTGTAAGAACCACCGATCCCTTTAGGGGGGTAGAAATCTCAACCCAAAGCTACATAAATGAGGTTCATTTCATGGAATATTAGGGGCTTCAATCAGGATTCCAAGTAGAGAGTCCTTTCATCACTCATAAAAGAAGTTCATTTGGATATTATTCTCATTCAAGAGACAAATATGGAAGTAGGTAATGTAGATGTAGTTTGAAAAGTGCTCTGGAAAGAAGTTGAATTTGTCACCAACTTGGATCAAGGAGACTCTAGAGGCCTTCTGTACCTTTGGGATCCAATTTTTTTTTTATTCTTATGGCTACTCAAGGAGTCATCAATATCTTTTTCTATGCAAACAGACTGGATGTAGGTGGGTATTATCAAACCTATAGGGATTATTTAAGCAACATGCATGAAGCTTTTAAAAAGGAGATTTGAGTTCTTGTTGGGGATTTGGAAGAACCCACATGTTGCAGGTGAGTTGAAGAGGGTACATAAATCCTCAAAGGTAGGTCCCTAGTTTGAATATCATCCTACCAAACACACATTAGGTACCCATATTCCAGTTGATAATGTTGGTGCGATCAAGGTCAGCTGTGACTCCTAGGTGATTTTGATGGTTTAGAACCCCCTGGTCATGGTTTCTTAGACCAAGGTGGTCCCACAAAGTTTTTTTCACTAAATTAAAAAAAAATAAAGATATGGAATAATTTGTCACATTTGTCAATTATCATGAACTTATGGATCTAGACTTAAAAGGATCTAAATTTATATGGAGCAACAAACATCTAAGTGATCAACATATTCAAATTGAGTTAGACATAATCATTATCTCTAAAAAGAATTGCTAATTTTTGGACATGTTTCCCTTAGCTCGCTACCTAAGGTGGGATCTAACCACAACCCGCTTCTATTTGAAAAACTTAAGAACTCCCCATTCTTGCTTAGAAAATTTAGATTTGAGGCTATGTGGTTACATCACTTAGAATTGAAATCAACAATTAGAGAATGGTGTCAATAAATTTCGATGGGCCACTCATTTCTCAGGTGGCTACAAAACTTAGATTCATCAAAAGAAATCTTAAGTTTTGGAATATCCTAAGGAAGAAGGAAGAGCTAAAAAATAAACTATTTTTTTTTATTCTTTAGAAAAAAGTGATCTCACATGGGAAAAATATACAATGAAAGGAAGACATTAGCAGAACTTCACAATATTTTTATTAATGAGGAAGTGATGTGGAGGCAAAAATCTAGGGCTCTATGGTTGAAGGACGGGGATATAAATACAAAATTTTTCCACACTTCTACTCTATGTCACAAAATCCATAATACAATCAAATAAATATCCAAGGCATATGACTCCATCACCAAGGATATTTTAGAAACTAGGGCAAAAGTAGTATCTTTTTTCAAATCTCTTCTTGGGGAACCTAACATTGGGGATAGATTGGTTGAATCCAAACTCCTTAATATTCCTTCACTAGTCATAGAAGGTATGAACATTGTCCTTAATAGCATGTTTAAAGATGATAAAATTAGGAAGGTAGTCTTATCTATGTGGGGTCTCAAGGCTCCTAGACCAAATGGTTTTCCCATATGTTCTTTCAAAATTTTTGGCACATTTTGGGGAATGAGGTTGGAGGGACATTGAGAGAGGTTCAGTGATCTGGGGTTATTCCCCATGATATTAATTCCACCTTTCTAGTGCTAATTCCAAAATATTTTGGGGCCAAGGATTTTAAATATTTTCACCCAATAAGTCTCTGTAATACTTTACATAAAATATTAATGAATATCATGGTAAATAGGATCAAGCCCTTCTATCCTAGTTTAATGAATTAAGCCTAGAGTGGTTTTATGGTAAGCAGGTAGACTTCAGACAATATCATTGCAGTTCATGAGCTTATTCACTCTATGGATAAGAGTGGCAAGCCATACAACTTTCTCAAATTTAACATGGCCAAGCCTATGATAGAGTATCATGGAACTTCTCAAGGTGCTGGATAATATGGGCTTCAATAGCAAGAGGTTAGATTTGGTGAAAGCTTATCTAACAACTTCTAAATTTTTTGTTCTTGTAAATTGCTCTCCAACTAGTTATTTTTGGAGTTGTACAGGTCTTTGGCAAAGGGATCCTCTCTCTTGTTATCTTTTCATTCTAATGGCTAAGACACTCGATTGGATTTTAAAGGATTTTTCTAGAGAGATAGGCATCAAACTGGATTTAACCATTGATCCAATTTCCCATCATTAATTTGTTTATAACATGTTATTTTACTTCTTAGCTTCTATTCCTCAAGCCTTAGTCATCAAGAATATTATTTTAGATTTTGAGTAAGTTGCGGGTCAAAATATCAACTTATTCAAAAGCAAGGTTTTTTGTCTCAACACCCCCTGCTAGACAAAGAATAATTGCAACCATTCTTGGTTATGACATTGTTGATTTTCCCTCAGTTTACCTCAAAATACCCCTTTTTACAGGTAGAGAAAAATATCTTTGGGTACCCATTGTGGAAATAATCTAAATAAAGTTAGCAAGATGATAAGGTGCTCTACTTAGTGAGGTTGGTAATGTGATGTTGGTTAAATCCACTCTCTAGAGCATCCCGATGTACTTCATGTCATTCTTTAAAATGCTAGGCAAAGTCATACAAATAATTGAACAAATCCAAAAATCATTCCTTTGGATGAAGGTGGAGGAAACTAAAAGATTTCATTTGATTTCCTAGGACCATACTTGCAACAAGAGAGAAAATGGTGGCCTAGGACTTAGAAAAATGAATAATATGGATAAAGCTCTTATTTCTAAATAAGTTTGATGTCTGGTATAGAATGATAATGTTGTATGGGTAGAAATCATAAAGGTAAAATTTATCAGTAGGGACAATGGTTTTCTCTCTAAATAGGTACCTTACTTTGACTTAGCATTTTGGCTTAATATCATTAAATAAAGACCAACTATCATAAAGGGAGATAGATGATGCTTAGGCAATGTTCAATCCACAAATTTTTAGAATGATATTTGGTTGTGGGAGACTCCACTATCTTCCTATCCAAATATGGCTATAACAAAACCAAATTTTAGTCATTCCATTGGAGATAAAGTTTTAGATTACATTGAAAGTGTTGACAAAAAAAGAGATAGAAATTGGAATTTATTGTGGGATTCTCATTGGAAGAGAAAGAATCAAGGAATCTAATTTTAGAAGCTATTAAGATGTATTATAGATATAACAAGGTTGGTCATTTGGAGGTGTACTTCCCAGCCAAGGAGAAGCCCTCTAGGGGAAATATGATCCAAAAATGGGTGGAGAAATTTCCATCCAAAAAATCACATTAACAAATTTTGAAGAAGGATAAGTTGGAGTTTTTGACCTCGATGATTTTAGATAGTTTCATCTATCTAGAGGTAAAGTATGGGGTGATTAATCTAAGTAAGGTTGTGGATTATGTGTAGATTCAAATTGATGCTCTAGTTGAGTCAAAAATTTAATTGCCCTAGGTTAGTTTACCAAAACCTATTTTGGGGATCAAAATTCCCTTGGTTTTCTATAAACTTCCTTTGACAGCCTAAATTCACTTTTGAAATTGGAGAATCAACCTTTGTTGAATCCAAATATTGGGGCCTTAGAATCCATGGAAAATCCTTTATCTTACTTATTGAAAGGGTCCCTTGGGTCTAAAAGCAAAATCCATAGGAATGGAGGTATCGATGTGGGAATTGAGCACAAGGTGGGGAAGCCTTCAAACAAAGCCTACCAAACCAAGGAGATGGATGCTAAATTAGAAAATATATCATAGAACCAACTAAAATTAGAATCTTAAAAACACCATGGATGAAATCAACTCTCGATTGAATCATTTTGTAAGAACCACAAATCCCTTTAGGGGGATAGAAATCCCAACCCAAAGCTACATAAATGATGTTCCTTTCATGGAATATTAGGGGCTTCAATCGGGATTCCAAGTAGAGAGTCCTTTCATCACTCATAAAAGAAGTTCATTTGGATATTATTCTCATTCAAGAGACAAATATGGAAGTAGGTAATGTAGATGTAGTTTGAAAAGTGCTTTGGAAAGAAGTTGAATTTATCACCAGCTCGGATCAAGGAGACTCTAGAGTCCTTCTGTACCTCTGGGATCTCAATTTTTTTTTTATTCTTATGGCTAGTCAAAGAGTCATCAATATATTTTTCTATTGCAAACAGACTGGATGTAGGTGGGTATTATCAAACCTATAGGGATTATTTAAGCAACATGCAGGAAGCTTTTAAAAAGGAGATTTGAGTTCTTGTTGGGGATTTGGAAGAAACCACATGTTGCAGGTGATTTGGAGAGGGTAGGTAAATCCTCAAAGGTAGGTCCCTAGTTTGAATATCATCCTACCAAACACACATTAGGTACCCATATTCCAGTTGATAATGTTGGTGCGATCAAGGTCAGCTATGACTCCTAGGTGATTTTGATGGTCTAGAACCCCCTGGTCATGGTTTCTCAGACCAAGGTGGTCCAACAAAGTTTTTTTCACTAAATTAAAAAAAAATAAAGATATGGAAGAATTTGTCACATTTGTCAATTATCATGAACTTATGGATCTAGACTTAAAAGGACCTAAATTTATATGGAGCAAAAAACATCTAAGTGATCAACATATTCAAATTGAGTTAGACATAATCATTATCTCTAAAAGGAATTGCTAATTTTTGGACATGTTTCCCTTAGCTCGCTACCTAAGGTGGGATCTAACCACAACCTGCTTCTATTTGAAAAACTTAAGAACTCCCCATTCTTGCTTAGAAAATTTAGATTTGAAGCTATGTGGTTACATCACTTAGAATTGAAATAAAAAATTAGAGAATGGTGTCAATAAATTTTGATGGGCCACTCATTTCTTAGGTGGCTACAAAACTTAGATTCATCAAAAGAAATCTTAAGTTTTGGAATATCCTAAGGAAGAAAGAAGAGCTAAAAAATAAACTAATTTTTTTTTTATTCTTTAGAAAAAAGTGATCTCACATGGGAAAAATATACAATGAAAGGAAGACACTAGCAGAACTTCACAATATTTTTATTAATGAGGAAGTGATGTGGAGGCAAAAATCTAGGGCTCTATGGTTGAAGGACGGGGATATAAATACAAAATTTGGGCTCTATGGTTGAAGGACGGGGATATAAATACAAAATTTTTCCACACTTCTACTCTATGTCACAAAAGCCATAATACAATCAAATAAATATCCAAGGCATATGACTCCATCACCAAGGATATTTTAGAAACTAGGGCAAAAGTAGTATCTTTTTTCAAATCTCTTCTTGGGGAACCTAACATTGGGGATAGATTGGTTGAATCCAAACTCCTTAATATTCCTTCACTAGTCATAGAAGGTATGAACATTGTCCTTAATAGCATGTTTAAAGATGATAAAATTAGGAAGGTAGTCTTATCTATGTGGGGTCTCAAGGCTCCTAGACCAGATGTTTTTCCCATATGTTCTTTCAAAATTTTTGGCACATTTTGGGGAATGAGGTTGGAGGGACATTGAGAGAGGTTCAGTGATCTGGGGTTATTCCCCATGATATTAATTCCACCTTTCTAGTGCTAATTCCAAAATATTTTGGGGCCAAGGATTTTAAATATTTTCACCCAATAAGTCTCTGTAATACTTTACATAAAATATTAATGAATATCATGGTAAATAGGATCAAGCCCTTCTATCCTAGTTTAATGAATTAAGCCTAGAGTGGTTTTATGGTAAGCAGGTAGACTTCAGACAATATCATTGCAGTTCATGAGCTTATTCACTCTATGGATAAGAGTGGCAAGCCATACAACTTTCTCAAATTTAACATGGCCAAGCCTATGATAGAGTATCATGGAACTTCTCAAGGTGCTGGATAATATGGGCTTCAATAGCAAGAGGTTAGATTTGGTGAAAGCTTATCTAACAACTTCTAAATTTTTTGTTCTTGTAAATTGCTCTCCAACTAGTTATTTTTGGAGTTGTACAGGTCTTTGGAAAAGGGATCCTCTCTCTTGTTATCTTTTCATTCTAATGGCTAAGACACTCGATTGGATTTTAAAGGATTTTTCTAGAGAGATAGGCATCAAACTGGATTTAACCATTGATCCAATTTCCCATCATTAATTTGTTTATAACATGTTATTTTACTTCTTAGCTTCTATTCCTCAAGCCTTAGTCATCAAGAATATTATTTTAGATTTTGAGTAAGTTGCGGGTCAAAATATCAACTTATTCAAAAGCAAGGTTTTTTGTCTCAACACCCCCTGCTAGACAAAGAATAATTGCAACCATTCTTGGTTATGACATTGTTGATTTTCCCTCAGTTTACCTCAAAATACCCCTTTTTACAGGTAGAGAAAAATATCTTTGGGTACCCATTGTGGAAATAATCTAAATAAAGTTAGCAAGATGATAAGGTGCTCTACTTAGTGAGGTTGGTAATGTGATGTTGGTTAAATCCACTCTCTAGAGCATCCCGATGTACTTCATGTCATTCTTTAAAATGCTAGGCAAAGTCATACAAATAATTGAACAAATCCAAAAATCATTCCTTTGGATGAAGGTGGAGGAAACTAAAAGATTTCATTTGATTTCCTAGGACCATACTTGCAACAAGAGAGAAAATGGTGGCCTAGGACTTAGAAAAATGAATAATATGGATAAAGATCTTATTTCTAAATAAGTTTGATGTCTGGTATAGAATGATAATGTTGTATGGGTAGAAATCATAAAGGTAAAATTTATCAGTAGGGACAATGGTTTTCTCTCTAAATAGGTACCTTACTCTGACTTAGCATTTTGGCTTAATATCATTAAATAAAGACCAACTATCATAAAGGGAGATAGATGATGCTTAGGCAATGTTCAATCCACAAATTTTTAGAATGATCTTTGGTTGTGGGAGAATCCACTATCTTCCTATCCAAATATGTCTATAACAGAACCAAATTTCAGTCATTCCATTGGAGATAAAGTTTTAGATTACATTGAAAGTGTTGACAAAAAAAGAGATAGAAATTGGAATTTATTGTGGGACTCTCATAGGAAGAGAAAGAATCAAGGAATCTAATTTTAGAAGCTATTAATATGCAAGTCGTAAAAAACTTTGAATAAGAGGATCACTTGATTTGGAAAGGTTAAAATGTAGGTTTATCCTAGGTAAAATCAGCTTACAATATGTTGGTTGATCCTTCCCCCATGGTTTTTGAGTTGAGTTGTATGGCAAAGAGGCCTTACCACAAAGGTGAATGCTTTCCTCTAGATCTCTATTCAAATAAAAAACATTATTATAGATAATCTCCAAAAATGTGGCACGGTGGTCCCTAATAGATGTTTTTATATGAATCTGATTTTGAATCATAAAATCATATTTTAATATATGTTTTGTTCACCTCCAATGTGTTTTTAAGTTTTTTTAGATGAAGGGTGTCTCCTGTGTCCTCCTAAAATATTTGGTTGATTTGTTGAATCAATAGGACCACTCCTTCTAAGCCTCAATATTACATCTATTTTGAATATTTAGCCTACCTCATATCACATGGACTATATAGAAGGAAATAAATTCACATGCTTTTAAAACTCCTCAAAATATACAAGTTCAATTTGCGTCAGAGGGATAGCGACAGTAGTGGAGAATGGGAATATCTTATATATTAAGGAGGAAAAAGTGTATAAGTAAGAACAAGAGTTATAAACTTCCCTTGGATTTACTACTAGACCTAGAGGCTCTACCTAAGCTACTTCAAATAGAAGGACCCAAACCATTTGAGAGTCCCCACCCCTGGACTAGATTTAGTTTAATTTTGATGAGGACTCTAAAGGTAACTTGGGCTAAGAAGGTGAAGGGAGATTGTTAGGGATGAAAGATGTGATGTTATTTTAGTCTTCTTTGAGAACCTAAGAACTCATTCAAACTACTTCACAGAGGCTAGAGATTTGTTCCAAGGGATATCATTGTTAGAGGTCCTAGACTACAATAAAGTGATCTTTTAAGGGGATTCACTTAACATAATTAATTTGATAAATGGATCTCAAAATACTAGCTACTCCATATCCAATATGATAGCAAAATCTAAAAGAATAGTAGAAACCTTGGAAGGGGCTTATTTTAAATATATTTATAGGGAAGGAAACAAAGTAGTGGATTTCCTTATGAATCTAGGTTTTATTCAAAGGGATCTTCAAATTTGGTAGGATAACTATCCCAAAGGTCTTAGCTAGTTGGACACTTTGATATGATAATATGAGAATTATGGTAAATATTGACCACCCTTTCCACTTGGATCAGAAGCATAGTGTTCTTAGATTCTCCTTAAGAACAAGATAATCCGACTACAGTTCTACTGGATAAAAAATTTAGAAATAATGAGCTAATGAACTGAGCTAGGGATTGGGTCTTTCTAGATGGTAGGTTGGTGGTTGGTAGGTCTGTTTCCTAGTTTTGTGATGCCCTTGTGGGAATATTATGGTTTTCTACATTATTTTGTTCTGCCCCTAAGTGGGTTTTTGGTAGGTTGGATATATGGATTGGTTTTTAAGTGGTCCCTATGCGGGTCAGATAATTTGATATCTAAGTTTAGTATTGCATTTATGTGGGTATGATGTATAATATTATGTTAATTATAGGTTCTGTTAGAAGTGTTTTATCTTGTTTCTCCCTAGATAAGTTGAGGAGATGTTTTGTTGGGTGTTTGTCTGTTGTTTTCATTTGGCTGTGGTTTTTTCTTCCTATCCCCTTGGTTATCGCTTTGGATTGGTAAGTTTAATTTTGTAGTAAAAGGTTTAGTGCACCTTTCAAAAACCCTTCTATTTCAATAGAAGGAAAACAATTATCATATGAGTATACCATTAGAAATAACTTGTAAAATATCATGCATCACAATGATATGGCTAAAAGGCAAAAGAGCAATAACATCACCTAGCCACAATTCCACATGCATTATTGGAATATACTCCTAAAAATAGTATATCGATAATCATTTAGTCATAAAAATCCATTAAAAATAGTTTGTAGAAAAATATTCATCACAATGATCCAATTTTAACTATAAGATTTAAATATTAAGTTGAGGTGTGTTTATTTTATTATATTATACCTACTATTTAAAATACTAAAATAGCTACTATAAAACTTTTTATATAATAATATTTATAAGAAAAGTTATATTTATAAATATTATAACTAATAATAATGAAAAATTAACCATTTTGAAAATATATTTGATTTTATAATGTATTGTGACATTTCTTATTGATAAACATAGCTTTCTATTTGATTATAAAAGTTTTTCACACTAAACAAATAAAAAAATAATAATACTGTTAAATAATTATTTTTAGCTAATTAAATTAATTTTAAAAATATTAATGATGTATATTTGTGATAGGATGAATCACATTTTGTTTTTAAAAATCTCAAGCAAATAAAGCAAATATGAATGGGAACTTCAATAATAACCTAAATCAAGTAGAGACAAGGACAAAGACTTTAAAAATTATTTGATACCCACGCAATGTAATGGATCAAAATCCAATGAAAGTAAAAGCAACAGCAACCACAAAAATCTACAGCTGAAGATATACCATCTATGCAGACTACCTCTTCATGGCATCAACAAAATTTTTGAAGTTAACATAGGACGAACCGCCTGGCTTTACCGAATCCATTGCAATTTCCTTCAGTTTGATTATTCTGTTCCTTATGTCAAGGCCTTCATTCCGAGCAAGTAATTTCTCCACCGCCTCTTCAATCTCCCCCTTCTCTACTATTCCTTCTTTGTTAGCTTTCAAAGCCAAACCTACTCTCCATACATCCACCACAAACGAACAATTAAGAAACTGGTCTGCAAAATAAGGCCAGCATAGCAGTGGCACACCCATGCTGATGCTCTCTAAAATTGAATTCCATCCGCAGTGAGTGATGAAGCACGCCACTGAAGGGTGGGACAGCACTGCCAGCTGTGGAGCATAAGATACAAAGCATCCTACATGTTTGGTGCGTTCCTTGAATCCACAGGGAAGTTCTGCAGGCTCTCCATTCAGCAGATCTGAGCGCAGAACCCACAGAAACGGCCTCTGAGTGGCCTCCAGCCCCAAGGCAAACTCCTCCAACTGTCCATGGTTCAAAGTAGATATACTTCAGAAGGCCACATATATCATAGACCTTCCAGATTGTTTATCCAGCCAAGCCAAGCACTCTCTTTCCTCTGCCGAGAAGCCTGTGGTCATTCCAGGCTCTATCCTCTCATCTTCAGTGTTAAAAAATTCAGAGGGAATTAAGGGCCCAATGGGATAGACGCAGTCTTCTTTAGGAAAATAATTGAGGACCGGGGCTTCTAACTCATATAAGCTATTAGAAACGCACCATTGACCTCTAGCACTTTCAATATTTCTAAGAGTCATAGTAAAAAGAAACGCATTATCCTCGTCGCTTCCGGGAAGCAACCATGCAAACTGACTAGAGTGGATAGGTGGCAGAGAGGAAACATATTCGACCATTTTAAGTTCTTTGAAAACACCTGCAACCACAAAATCAAGAGCCAAATGTTAAAAAGGACGACGTTTACACAGCACTGAAGCTAAAATGGACTTGAATTGCTTTTACCATTGGAAGGGATTATTCCAGCAGAAACAAAACTTGGAGCATGATAAAAGGTGGCATATGTGGCATTAAGTGCCGGCCAAAAGATGCCCCTTGAAATATTCAAGTGCTTGGTTGCTTGGAATACCCAATCAGTGACATTTAAATCTGAAATCAAGCAGGTGACCCTGTCCTGCCCCATTTCCTCCATCTTCTCAATGAGTTTACAGAGTAGAGGCCCGTAGATCGTTTCCAGTGAGTTCGACAGTTTGGCAAACTGGTTCCTACTTTCACAAGGATCAAGCCCATCAGAGATCGAAACTAACTGGATGCCAATTGCTTTCGCTTCCGCCAATAAACCGGATTTCTCATTGCTATTGGCTTCTATTATTCGTTGGCGATGATGGTCCGTGTTAACGAAAGTGATGGTGAAGCCCTCCTCTACTTCAAGCTTCTTGACCAGCTGCATCATGGGATTCACATGGCCTTGTGCAGGAAAGGGGACCATAACTGCATGGAGCCTGTTTGCAATCTGTCCCATCTTAAAAAGAAAACGGAGAAAATAAAAAGCTGTTATGAATCAGAATAAGAATTGAAAAGAGTGGTGATGAGATTTTCAGTGGTAAGCCTTATATATAGCTTATAGCACAAGAATACAACAATAGCATATGCTGAGAAAGTTTTATGTGGTATATCGGGAGACATTGAACCACATAAATGTCAGCCCAGTTGAGCTTGTGGACAGGGAAACGTTTTCTACGAAAGATTCTTTCAACTGGACAACATTTCTGTCAGCGTCAAGCCAGCCATTGTTGAACCATCATTGTTCCTTGCAATGAGACACGTTTAACTGTCATTTTGATTTCTTATTGACACCTTGCAGCTAATATGGGTGAAAAATGTGCAGACCCTACTGACGAAGCTGTTTAAATTAAAAATTTTGTTGATATTAATTAGTTTGAGAGATATAAAAATTTAACACAACCAAGATTTTAAATTGAAAATGAAACCCTCCCAGCCCTGCCCAGGATGTGCTATTTGCTACACAATTACGGTATGTTACTCTATCACCTTTTATCTTTCGGTTTATTTAATTTAATTTACCCTGACTAGTAATACAGCAACAATTCGGAACCCAACCACTAATATTCAATTTTTTATTTAATTTACCCTACCTTTACTAGTAATACCAGCAACAATTTCAAATTTAATCATTAACTTATTTAATATGTAAAGATAAAATATTTTAAAATATTTATAAGGTCATGTGATAATTAGTTTTTTTTAATTAACTAGGAGATTTTCTTTTTATACATAGGGGAATATGTTACATCCACAATTCTTTTTTACTACTAAGCAAGGTTCAAATCTTGGGATTGTCCATACTTCGTTGTTGTTGACACAAGGGGGACCACTGGTGGCTCTACTACCAAGCAAGGTTCAAATCTTAGAGTTGTCCACACCTCGTTGTTGTTAACATGTGGAGGTCCACTGGTGGCTTGAGATTGATACCAGCATTGTTAGACTGACACACACTCAACTAAGTTAGGTCAAACTACTACATTTCAACAAATAGAAATACTTTCAAGATTTGAACATGGGTCTGGTAAGCACTAGAACTTACCAGACTCACTAAATTAGGTTCTAGTCCACCTAGCCCCTAGAAGACAATCATCGACTCACTAAGTTAGATACTATAGTATATATTAGAAAAGATAAATTTAAAAATGTATTTTATTATGTGTTTAAATTTTAAATGATAAAAAACAAAATAATTTTAAATTGGTGAGTTTATAGGTTATATGAGATGATCTTGTTCTTTTCTCAATATATGGTTATCTAACAATGTTTCGGTTATATTTTACTATGGGGATTCAAACCTTAAACTTTTATTTATTTAGGGTTTTAAAGTCCCAACCTTAAAGTATTAAATAAAACTTTATAAAGGATAATAAGGCAAACTAAAAAAATTGGTAAAATATAAGGTAAAAAAATAGAAACTAAAACTTTTTAGATTTAATTATATTGTTATTTTATTATTATATTTATATTACTTAACATTATTCTTAGCCAATGAAAGGGAGAGGGAGAAATGGGGTGGTTTTAATGGATGGATGTAGAGTACCCCTAAAGCAAAGGGTTCCCAATGTTACTTGCTTTAATCTTTATTGGGAACGTGAGTTGTTTTCGAGTTCTCGAAGATGGTGTTGGTGTTTTGGGTGGGTTAGAGCCCACAAGTATAGTTGTGGATCTAAACCCCTCTAGTTGAATGGATTCGAGGAAGCCCTTGAAAGAAAATCCCAAGATTGTGGATCCATTCCTACCTGTGCTTGTGAATCTAGGAAAACCCTTGCAAAAAAACCTTAAGGTTATAAATTTGATCCTATCTAGGCTCGTGGATCCGGGGAAGCCCTTGTAGGAAAACCTTGGGATCATGGATCTAGACCAGCATGGGCTCATAGAGCCAAGGAAACCCTTGCAATAAAACCATAGGATTGTGGATTCAAGGAAACCCTCATAGGGAATCTATGACAATGAGGTTTCAGGGAAGCCTATGCATCATGGAAACATGAATCTACAGAAGCCCTTGTAGGGAACCTTTGGCAACCTAATTTAAGGGAAGCCTATGCAATATGGGAACACGGGTCCAGGGAATCCCTTAATATAAAATCCTAGGAACATGGTTCAAAGAAAACCCTTGTAAGAAAACATTGGGAACATGGTTCCTAGGTTAGGAGGGATTTAAAAAAAAAATCAATTAAATTTGAGCAAAAATTTAGTTGAATGTAAGGAAACCTCTAGATTTGGCATCTTGATGGGTCATATTTTCTTTGTGAAGGTTATGTGTAAGAAATCCTTCTCTATGTTTTGGAAAAGTAGTTTGTTTAGTCTTCTTCCTTATAGGAGAAAGCTTAGAGTGTCCTCGGTGCTCATGAATTTATTGGTGACCCAAATGGCTAACTCTTGGGTTCAAAAATTATTTTATCCTCGATCAGACCTCAATTCCATCAAAATGTGGGATTTATCTAAGTGGAAATCCTAGAAATATATGGAACTAGTGGCACTTGCCCAAGGATTTTTTCTCATCAAGCTACTTTGCACTAAATAATTTGCCCACCTAATCGAAGAAGGACCATGGTTCTCTGGTAGGTGTAGTATTTTCCTAAAAATCTAGGGTTTGAATTTAAATCTGAATACCTAAAACATCGACTAGGCTCCATTATGGATTAGGCTACCTATTTTTTTGATGCAATTTTGGCATGAATATATACTCAAGGGGATTGTGAGAGCTATAGGGGATTTAATATCCCTTGACCCTACCATTAAAGCAAAATCGTGTATAGTATATGCTAAAATGTGTGTCAATGCTAACTTAGAGGTAAGCTCCCTCAATCCATTAAGCTAGTCTTGGATATCTCCAATTGATATCAAGATATTGAATATAGAAATAAACCATATTTTTGCTCCTCTTGTAAGTCTTAGGGATACATTGCTAATTGATGCTCTTCATTGAAGAAGTCTTCAGGAGTCCCTATTATATCCCAAGATTTTTATCTTGTTATTTTCTAGCAATCTACCATGGGGGACTCAATGCCTATCTAGGATCTCAAGATCCATACAAAATCGATGAAGACACCCTTTAGAGCCACTTCTCAGCTTCCAACATGCATAATATTTCTCAACATACCTTAGCCTTGGTAAGCCCTCCTAACTTCCCCCTACAAGAAAATCCCTTTCCTTACCTAGTGGGAGAGACTTTTTCAATCTCAAAGGTGTATGTGGAGCCCCAAATAGAAAGCCATATAAATCCAATAGTTTCTGTTTCGCTCAACCAAGAATCTCAAACCCCAAATATTCTATATCCCGTATGTTTGCAAGATCCAATTATAAATGTCATGGAATAAAGAGCTGATAACAAGCATTGCTCTCCTCATGCTATTTCTAGAATTTAAAAATTAGGAAATGTAGTTGTTGGTAGTGAAAGAAAAGGGTAAAATGCTTCAAACCAAGTCAAATATTCCCTCTTGGAATGTGAGTTTCTTACTTCCATAAAAAAGTAAAGTGAGGTAAATCTTGATGTGGATTTTTTTGGTTTTTGGTTCCATGTTTTGGTAATTTTAGGGTCATCACCTATTTTGGTAAGGTCTCAATATTTCTCCCTGTTGTTTTTGGAAGATTATTGTGCTTGTTTTTTTGTATCACCCTGTTTGTTATCCTATTTATCCACTTATTGTTCTTGTTTCTATTGTATCTCTCATTATTTAGGTATCCTTTCAAAATATCATGTTTTCCTACCTAATAAAAAACCATAATTTTTAAACAAAAATAATATAAATATAATATAATGACATTAAGATATGTCATTGTCATTTCATTGTGGTGACCTAACAGGGAGGCACCATGTTTCTACACCCCCAAGGAATGTGGCTCCAATTGTGTCACCCATTGTACTGCATTACTTCACAAAAAAATATTGTAAATAATAAATTATTTTTTATTGTATTTATATACCAAGATAAATAAAATTATTTTAATTACAAAATAAATATAATCTTTTTTATATTTTATTATATGTTTAAAATTATAATATAGAATAAAATTAGATAATTGTTTCACAATATAAATTTAAGAGTGATAGGTTAAAATTGATTTAGAAGCTAGTAGTTTGAAGTTATTGGAATCCTTATAGTAAATATTATATCAACAAATGACATGATAATTTAAACATGATTCATATATATATATATATATATATATATATATATATATATATATATATATATATATATATATGTTTGGAATGTATTCAAATGTTAATATACCTAATGAATTTATATATGTAGTGTATAGACTATATGAAAACATCATTGTTAAATTAAAATTAATAAAGATTGTTCAAAATGAAATACACTAGTATATATGAAAAAAATAAGGTTACCCTCTATCTATCATTAACATTGACTTTGTATAAATAGGATTAGAAATTGCCATTCTATCTAGTATGACCACTATATTATTTTTATATATTAGCACTATTATCTTACTTGCTTAAGATTGAATTAATTGATTGAAACAATGAAGAGAATTGATTTTTTGATAAAATGACAAGTTATTGATAAAATGTAATAATAAAATGTTCATAAATCTAAAATTACATCCAAAACTAACTTATCCCACTACATTTATATATTCAGAAAATGAATGCGAGCATTACCATTGACTAATAAATAAATGTAAATAGTAAGGGCTATATGTCTTATTTAAATGTTAAAATGTCCAATATTTTAACTAAAAATAAATATCATATATTATCATTGTGAATCCTCATCCTTTTAGATGAGGGATATATTGTGGGTTTTTATCATGAAAATATAGAACAAATTTGGACAAATATGATAAATTAATTTAACACTAAGGATTAAATTGTTAGAGTGTATTACATCATTTGGGTTATATAAATGTACCACATTTGGAATATAACTAAAGTAGGAGTTTACTCTAGAGTAAATTTAGTTGGTTACTTCATGTAATGTAATAAATGCATAAGTGTCAATGTGCAAGTTGTAAATGTGCATGTAGTCCACATGTACATGAGTCCTAGGTAGAGTGAGGGCCAAGGAATCTATCTTGCCATATAAAGGGTTCATAGTGAGTGATTTGAAGAGCAATAGTATAGTTTAGTAGTATGGTACAATGTAGTTATTTCATATATGTTCAAGAAGTGTTCATGTCATCCATTATATGACATTGTAATATTTTCATCAATTTTATTAATGGCATATTTTGAGTTATTTTCAAATGTTCATTTCATTATTTTATTGCATATTAATGTGCAATTATTTTATAGATATCTCAAATTAGTTATCTTGCATCTTGTGGTTGTATTCCTCGTACTACAGTCTCATCAAAAGCTAACAGTGGTATCAAAGAACATGGTAGATCAAATAGGAAATAGGGAGAGCCACAAGTGAGACTGAGATAAATATAGAAATCTCATTTATAGATTTATTGATATTACATTTGTCTAGAGTCTTTTCATAGTGTTGTAGAAAAACTTGTGAAGACTAGGACTCAACATAAATTCCACTAGATTGACAAATCAACTAGTGAAGGTCATTATCTCCAGAATTATAAATTCTTCCATTTATTTTTCTAACATATTGTAGGAAAAGGAGATTCAAATAAATTTGGAAATATTCCTATATAAGAGATAGGAAGAATATTTTAATTGGACTCATTTCAACACTTGCAACAAGTAGAAGACTGAATATTTCAAAGACCTAAAAAATGGTCCCATTACAAGGGATGTAAATTTTTAGATTGCAGAAGCAAAGAAATTGCCATAGTAGCCTCATTGTAGACTCAAGGAATAAGATACTCCAAAGATGAGTCAATGGGAAATAGAATATTTGTGATCCCCATTCAAGATTAAAATATCCAGAGTCTAGAAGTAGAAAAGGCCATAGGAGCCTTGTTACAAACTCAAGGGAGATACAAAGACTCTAGTGAAGAGTCCTAGTGAAGATAGGAGATTGGTTATCTCTAGTGCATACTGAATAATTCACCCTAAAGAAGTTGAACAAACTCTTAAAAGGTCTAGTTGCAAAACTCCTAGTTCTTTAATATTGGAGGTTGGTGATCTCCATCAATGTTTGCATTTTGTAGAAGAGAAGGACCAGTAAGATGTTCCATAATATAGAAGCAACATATTTTAGATATCCAAGAAGAAGATCTCATTACCAACACTTTCTTAGTAGAAGGTTGAATGAAAGACCTCATTTTGAAGACCATAAGAGCTGCAATATTGAAGACCTTGGTGAGGTATCAAGGAGAAATAAGGAAGAGTCTTGGTGAGCCTCATTAAAGGAAATCAAGAGAAGGCCATTAAAGGAGTTCTTAGAAGAACTCATTGCAAAAATTTACTACCAAGGAGAATTTCTTGATAGTAAAGAACTTGGGGCAATTATCGCCATTCAAAAGCAAAGCCAAGTGAGAAATATTTGGCAAGGAATTAGCCAAAATTTAGAATACCTCAGGACTTCTATATTCCTGAGAAGAAGGCCTAGATTGAAGTCAAAATACAACAAGGAGGTTTAAGGAGAAAAGGAGCTAAAATTTACTACAAAACTTGAAAGGTTTGAATATTTCCTTTGAAGGCTAAAATGCTCATTTGGAGATAGGATATTGCTAAATCTACAACAAAATACTGAAGGGTTCTTGAAGGAAAACTCAATTGCAATTTGTGGAATTTCCCTACCAAATTTTTGTGTTTCAATAATAATATTTCAATACTGATATTGACTGCGAAAGGGAAACAATTAATGTAGCATTATTAGCTATATAAATTTAGAGTTACAGGATACATCCTGAAGGAGAATCAAAATCACCTACTACAGTTAAAGGGCAACAAGTAAGAGGTTTTTTATAGCTGTAAAAAGGTGAGTTAAATAGCTATTTTAGATAGCCAAGAATAGCTGTAAAATCCATCCAATTAAAGGCAAGAATAAGGTGAATTTAATCACCTTGTAATCCTTCATCTTCAGAGATCATAAAGGTAAGCAACTTAGGTGCAAAGGGTTCATTTTATGAACACTTATATTCAGTCCATTACTTAATTTCATTGAGCACATTATTAAGATTTTTAAAGTTACAAAGAGAAGGTTGCATTATAGTCTTAAAGAGAAGTGCATAGGAAAGTTCCTGTTAAGGTTTATACATGCACATTAATAAGAGTTATAAATATTTTATCATATTCCTATTATCTAATTACAACAAAAAATACTACATTCATTTGTAGAGATTATTAATGCATTTGAATGATATTTAATAGTTACTATTAGTGCATCTTACAAGGAGAAATAAGGTGAGATTTTTGTTGAACTATTTCAGTTACTTGTAACTATATTAAACTTATTACTCTTAAAGTATTATTATGTACATTGGTTGTTAAGAATGAGTGAATAACCAAAGTCCACAAATTAGCTCTTATCAAAGTGTCTAGAGACACTATTTGGTGTACTAAATCGACAACATTTTTTGACCTAGATAAGCCATAAAATAGGGTAATATTCCTCCAAGATATGGAGAAGAAAGCTTCAACTAAAATTTGTGAAAAGATATACAAAAAAGGACTAAGAGAGTCTCAAGTTTAGGTACAAATTAGAAAGTATTACTGTGATATACGAGCACCAACTTTGTATATACTATATTCAAAATAGACAAAAGGAAAAGTTTCTTAAGGACACCTTAAGTAGTCTATCCTCTACATCTACAAGAAATTGTCATTAGTAGAGGGAAAGCACCAACAAAGGTGCTTGAAGATGAGCCATCCTAAAGGGGTCAAAATAAGTGATCAACACAAGCAGTGGTGATTGAAGAGGATCCATCCTAGAAGTCTCAAAATCCACTGCCAACAAGGTGAAAGCACATTCAAGGTGATTTAGAGTAGATTCAATTCGAAAGTCTCAATACCCGCATCACCGAGGTGTACCAATACACCAACTAAGTTCCCACATAGAAAGCAACATGCAATGTCAACATTCCTACATAAGGATCCAACACTCATAGAAAGGAGGTTAATACTAAGAGCAATGAAGCACTAGCTACATAAAATAGAAGTGCTTACCAAGCTCCAACATGGGAGAAGCACCAACCAAGAACCTAAATTGTAACACTTGATAGTTGGAGCCATCCTTGTGGGAATACATCATATATATTCATTGGAAAAAAGGAGGATCCATATCACTCTTTAATATCATGAAGGAGATAAATAAATCTTGCAAATGCTTGGCAAGAATAAGTATTGAAGATTTTTTAAAGAGCTAGAACAATGAAGGCAAGTGTGCATGCAAAGAATACAAGAACACTTGTATTAACAACATAGATATATTATACCACTTGGTACAGTTTTGTAAGATAATCCTCCTATACCAACATATATGGTCAAGAAGGAAGAAGCACTCATTAAAGAAATTTTCATCATCATTACTTCTAACATTCAAGAAGAGCATCGATCTCAAAAGTTACAACCAATATTACACCATGTTACATAACATCTTCAAATAATTCATATTTAGTGGCGTGCAACCAAAGGAGGAGACCTAGAATTTTTATTAACACTTAAGTACCACTTGGAACTCATTTTAGGACAGGCAAAGCATATGTTTAGCCATTGCATTAAGAGCATTCATAGGTAGAAAATCAAAATTATAGATGCACATTCAAAGCTAGAATTAATGTAGAGACATCAAGGCTGTCTAAAATAGATTAGTAGCAAGGTCAAGGTGTGTTTAAGATTTTAAATCCAATGCACAATCCAATGAGTCAAAGGAGCATTGAAGATTTAATTCATACACATTGCAACTATTGTTATACATCCACCACAAAAGACTTACAATACTCACTCAATAAGGAGAATACAATGTTATAAGGTAAAGTCTTATATTAATTAAATTTACTTTCATTAAAGTATTAATAAGGAGTATGTTTTAATATTGAAACTATATTAATTTCAAGTTTAAAATCAACCTTAGAAAATTGAAAGCATATAAAGGAGTTTATAGTATTTCAAATCATTTAGTAGAAATATAATTACTTTAATATTTACAATTAAACAACATAGGAGGTATACGAGTTTCTACTTGGAAAACAATGTTATTATTGTAAATATTACTATCAATTTCTAATATTCTAAAATTAGGGAGGTATAAGGTATACTACATCAAACATAAATTATTTGAATTTACACATATTAAATTACTGGATATTAAGAGCTATAAAAGGAAGTTCATCATTTATTTAAAGGAGTTGCAATTATATAATTACAGTTGTCTCATATTCATATTAAATGTTCAAACGAAATCCAACAATAGAGAACTTCAAATTAAGTGCATAGTTCATTAGGAGAGATATGGTGAAAAATAAGTTGATTTATAGAACATTACAAAATCAACTCAAAAGGTGAATTATTATTTACTAAGAACTCTATTAAGTTTATAGCTTATTCCAATCACTAAGGAGACATAAGGAGTCCTACAAATCTATGTTTAGAATTTCTTTATCATAATTGGTTCACATACTCTAAACTAGGAAGTCATAAGGTAATCTATTACAAAGGATCTAACAAAAGTGTTCAGAAAAATCTAAAACTAATAGAGATGTTTACCTCAAGGAATATAGTGAACAATAACATAAACAAAACTATTAGAAATAATAGAGCAATTTCCATAACAATTAGAATAATAAATTTACTTATAAAATATGAATGCAATTTAGGCTTTACTTCAAAAGGAATTCATAGTGAACTCTTAAGAAATAACTTTGAAACTATGGAAACTATCTACAAGCTCGATTCACTGAAGCAATTGATAATTGAAAAAGTGACATTCAAATTCCTTTATACTTTGATAGCATATTATACATGGCACTACTTATGTTAAAATGTTACAAGGATGAGAATGTAGAACAAAAAGGATTGATAGAATCATTTAAAAAGAAAACAAAAATGGATGCATCATATCTAGAGAAAATATTTCAATCCTCATGCTGTATTGATACTTCAAGTTATACTAACTCAAAATATTATCTTGATACCTTAAGTACTTATGCATAAGCCTCTATTCATGATAAAAAGGACAAAGGAAAAAATAATATACTCTTGTAAGAATCAGGTGATAGTATGGCCACCTATGAAAATACATAAACCACATTTAAAGGTAAGGAATTAGAAGGGAAGGAACAAAGTCAAGGAGGCATACAATGTGTAGATAGGGAAATTTGACCCATATCAAATTTCCTAATATTCCTACATACCTAATTTCCCTTCTTTTTTTTTTCAAATTTGGTCTTTCTCCCACATGTGCAAACTAATTTGGTATGTTTTCCTTTTTTTCTAGTATTTCATGTTCTACCGGCTAGGACACATATCCACGAAATCCATAATCTACCTCCCATAAAATATGACCATTCGAATTCCATTCCCAAATTGTCCAACAACCCAATCCAACTATTTTGCATCCTAGTAGCTAGGATGTAAATTTACCAAATTTGGATAAATTCCAAATTAGCTCGATGTGATATGCTTCGGTCTCATATATCTTGCAACTAACAACCTATTATATGACCCACAAATCCATTAAAACAAAGTATCAACCTCCATAATAAGTTATATAGTTGAATGATGAATTGATGGATTGAAATATGAGTGGATACAATATTATTTTTTGACTTAGAAAACATGGATCTAATATTTTTTAGTAGGTCTGATAAGCTGGAACATGAGTTCTTTTCTGCTATGGAGATTTGTTGTAGGGGAAGGCTTGTATTTTATTAGATCCACCATATCACCATCATTATTTAGGTATCCAATGGCCCGATTTGTTACACAATTCAATATAAGTTTCTTTTGTAATGCTTAGATTATTATTTAATCACATTTCATGATTAAGAATTCGTGTCCTGAAAGTCAGTAAACTTACGGATCATGTATTCACATATAGAATGTGAATTCATGGAAGTACATATTTGGTGGTAAAATAAAGCTCCTATATTTATAAGTTCATATACATATTATTTTAGATCAATTTGCATTCAATAATACTTAATCATTTTTAGATTTTATTCATATTATTCAATCCAGATTCAAATCTATGCATGTTTTTGTTATTCAATTTTCTTATGTACAATTTTTTAATAGACCTACGGGATCTGACTACTATGCCTTAAATATCTGATCTACAGTGTCCTAAGAATATTTCCAAATCCTAAATTCTAAATTTTAAGGGTCTTGTGCTGTAAAACTCTTTGAAGGTCTTTCAAATATGCAATTTTATGGGTTGGATGATAGAACCCGTATTTGTTGTAGGATGCGTATTCGCTTGCATTAAAAATCAATATAAGATAAGTGTAGTAAAATTTGGTTTATATTTTATTTCTAATTGTTCCATTGTAGTTTTGATTCTACTTTATGTGTATAATTATCTAAAAATAAAAAATAAAAGCAGAAAATATATATAGTTATTTGCATTTGCTTGCATTAGTTTTTATTATTTGAAAAATACAAAAGATAAAATAAAAGAAAAATATAGTCAATTTCCCAATATTAAACTAGTTATTAGTGCTTGCTGATATCTTCATAAAAATATGAAATCCATATTATCTAGGGCCTAGTTGCATTTGACCTAGAATTTAGGTGTATGCTAAACAAAAGAACTCATCAAACTCTCACCTTACATAGGCATGGAAACCACCACAAAGTGTTTCTTGGTGAACCCACCAACAATTTGTCGACAATCACCAAAGAGAGCATGACACAAGTGCATCTTGTCTAAGGTGTAGATCCCTATTTTCCCATCCCCCTTCCAGGTGTGGATCCATTAGCCTGAAGGAAAGAGGTGCAAAATTTTTGAGTCTACACTCTTTGGTGAACTCGACATGAAAAACCACCACTTTCATTATATATATTTTTTTTATTTCAAAAAAAATAATTTAAAAATACCTTTAAAATTTGTGTGACTTATACTAAATCATATAAAAAAATATAACTTTTTATTCACCACGATTCACATTTTTCCTTTTTTTTTACCATTGTCCTAAAAAGAATCACATCCAATGTACTTTTCTATAGCTTCGACTAGTCTGGACATAATGGAAACACATAGTGAAGGGGGTTAACCATACCCATGAATCTTTATAAATGGATAATCCTTTCACTTGTGCTCGAAAAAATTAATACTCTAATCAAGATTTAAAATTTGATCGATCTAATAACTGTCATAGTTGTGTAAAATAACATGCATATCTTTGATGTGTATCACTGAACATGGTGAATTGGGTGAGTACTACTAGAACCTAGGCTTCATCACAGCTTGGACTTCATCACCAACCATCTGCATGCGGGCATCCAAGTGAAAGCCTAATTTCAGCCAAGATAACTATACATTCAACTTTTCCTATATTATTGTTTTTAGAAGTGATTGATAAAATAGAAAATGTTTTTCTTACATTTATTATTTCTTTTATAAAATATAGGGTAATAAATAAATAAAGAAAAAAATAAGAAGCAGTGAGAAAATAGGGATTGTTTAAATAGTTGATAAATTTTTAGCGAATATATAGAAAAAAGAGGTGACTTTGGAAAACAATAGGAGATATTACAAAGCACCCAAGGATGTCCCTTTTAGGGAATTTTTATGCGACTTACAATTTGTAGGTCCAAATTGTGTTTACGAATAATTTTCCATCATTCATTTAGTTCTTCTCTTGAAAAATGATTTTGAATTTTAAGAAGAACATTATATGACTCCTGAAAAACTAGAACCGATAAATGATATCCACAAACTTATACAAGAATATTGAAATATGCACTTAATTTTATTATTTAAATCCCTACAAAGTATTTAGTATGAACATTTTAATCCAAGATTAAAAAAAATAATAATAAATAAAATAAGACTAGAATCGATAAAAGATGCCTAAAGTTTTAAGGAATGGTAAACAGATTGCGACTGGCTCTGAAGAGGAGTTGGTTACTAAGAAACCTAATGACCAAAATATTGAAGTAGAAATAGAAGAAAACCAAGAAGAACAAGTAGCACAAATAGAACAAACTAAGGAAGAAGACAAAATATTAGATCATTTAGAGTCTAAAATGGGACCTAAAGGGTATATTCTTTTTGATCCTGTAAAGCATTTTTTTAAAATTCCTTAATTCACAATCGTCCTATCCTCACTAACATTTTTTAATTATAAGGTCAACTTATGAGGGGTGATTTTTCAATTGAAGCAACTTTGAAATAAGATTTTCAGTTTTACCCACAACCAGAGATGCACACGAGTGCCACTTCATATAACCTCCCTCCATTTCAACATATCACCTATGGTGGTCCTCCCCTTAGTAGTACCTAAATTTTACATTCTTGAGCTATTCATTAACAAATTAAAGCATCAATAGAACCTCAACATAAACTTGTTTATGTTGCTAATACAACTGTCTCCACCCAAAAATAACTAGTTTCATCTATTGCAATCAATTTTTTTCTCAATACCTCAACAAAAAAATTTCCCAAGACTCTACATCACTAAGAAATCAAAATGTACACCCAAATCATTCAAAAATTCCTACTTCTTTTTTGACAATCTTTCACCAAAATACATTTCCCTATGGACATAGCTCTTTTTCCAATCATATGCACAATAGTATAACCATTCCAACTCCCTATTTGATAGCACAAGCTACTTACTACGCTCCTTATGCAAACATAGTGGCATAAAACATGCCTAATGGGCAAGTGCATCATCTTCAAGCTATAGTGAAACAATTAGATTATTGATTAGACCACATAGATCCTTATTTGTCCCACATATAGTTATAATAAAATGTGCAATCAACCATTAGATCTCCTTATCACAGCTAGACCATACCCCAAACATTTTCCCATGCCAGTCCTTCCAATATATAAGGGGACTAAATATCCAATCAAACATCTTCACATGTTTAGAATAACATGTCATGATATTGCTTGTGATGATATGCTATTGTTAAAAATATTTCCTAAAATTTTGGGGGTATCGCTTTAGAATGGTATTATCCGTTTCCAACACATTCCCTAAGAAAATTTGAAGAAACTATAGAATTATTTGTCCATCAATTTGGTTATTATATAGAGAGACATGTTACGATCAAAGACATATAATTTTAAACAAGGAAAATAAGAAAATTTTACAAAATTTCTAGCCAGATGGAGGAAACTCTTGGATAAACTACACTTTACTCTACCTACAAAAGATATTCTAGAGATATTCATTGGAAAACTAAAAGAACATATATTCTACGAATTAGCAACTACCACTGTAACCTCTTTTGATCAAGCCATTGATTTGGCAAGAAGAGTAGAAGAAGCTATTATCAAAAAGGGGTAACTTTAGAGAAAATATTAAAATAAATCATCTAAAAATTAATAAAAAAACAAACATGTGGTAGGATACGGGGTCACAAATAATAGAACCCCCATAAATGTTAATGTTGTGAATGCTGCAAAGAAATTTGTGTTAAAAGTGCCACAAAAACCTCCACCACAAAATTTTACAAAATTTAATCAACCTTTGTTGATGGTCTTGCCACAACTATTAGAAAGAGGTTTGATATAATTTCTAGCAACTGGACAACTATATACCTCTCAACATTGATATAGATCAAATTAAAATTATGATTTCATCGATTTTATGGTCATACAACAAATACTTGTAAAATATTGAAACATTTAGTGCAAGACCTAATTAACAATGGTAATTTGGAAGTGGAAAATCCTCCAGGAAATACACAAACACAACTGGAACAAAATATCAATCATAATCTAGACATATTTCAAAACCTATTACCCAACCACAGTAAGGAAATAGTGAATCAACTAGATTACATAAGTGTACCTCATCCAATGCATTATGTGGGAATGATTGGTAACCTCTTACCACCACAACCTTCACAAACTATATTTTTGTCTACACAATCTAGGATCATGATCAATAACTTTCAAGAGAAATAATCTCAATCTTTATCTCTTGGATATACTAAAAGTGAATCAGAATATGAGGTAGATACTAGTTCCCTTTGTTAGATTTTGATGTAATGAGAAATGAGAGATAGCAATCACAAGATGCAGAATAATATAAGAGAAATTAAATTTGTGAGATGACTGAAGTATGCTATAAATAGAAATAACATAAATGAATACAATGTAGCTATGGAGGAAATGAATGCTCCATTAATGAAACTACTAAACTACATTACACCCATAACCATTATAATGTGATCCACACAACACTATACTACTACCTATGACTATGCTATAAGCAACTCTATCTATCTATGTCCTCCTTCTCATATATATATGACAATGAGGCCTTTATTATATAGGAATATAGGTTCCTTGGTCAACACTCTACCTAGTTGTGCAAGGGACAACTTGCACATATATAGCTTACACATTGACACTTGTGCATTTATTACATTGCATGAAGTAACTATATAACTTCCCCCTAAATTAATCTAATGTCCTAAGTATGTACCTTGGAAGATACATTTACATAATCCAAATGATGGAATATATTTATAACACCCCCATGTATTACATTATTTAGGTATTGAATACTATAGTATTTAATATAGATATTATTCCATTGGATAATGGAAGTTATATTCTCCTTCATTGCTTACTATGTTCAGGTTCTGCAGGTAATCTGTGTCTTCTATCCAACCACCTTTGTAGTTATTTTTGCAAGAATATTCATTTGGTTTTGATTGTTGATGAATGAGTAAAGCATGGTGTAATTATCCTCTCATATTTTTTATTTTGGTACTTTTATGCTTTCCTTTTTGGTGTACTAGCTCTTAATTTTCTTCAACTTGTTCCTCTATAAATGTGATAGCATCATTTTGAAACACCACAATATCTTGAGAAATTTCCATTCAGTCTAGGACATATGTATTTTCATGGATTGATCATGTTGCTTTTATTCCATATTTATTCATAATTAGACATGTCTTGATCCCATCCATATATCCAAATTTGATCATATAGTTGTTTTCTAATAACTTGCTTAATAAAATGAGATTGAATGTTAATCTGGGAACATACAATACTTTTTATAGTAGAAGATCTAGAAATGATTTGCTAGGTGTTACACATCCATATCCATGTATGGGATAGGTTTAGCTATCTACAATTCTTAGTCTATAACCTTTAGCAACTTCAAGATAGTTAAACCATTGTACATTTTATGTCATATGATTATTGGCTATTGAGTCAATGTACCACATATTTTCTTGTTTTGTAGATTGGTTCCTATTAGAGTAAGTTTTACATTTATTTTAGGACATTCCTTTTCCCATTTGAAGAAGTATAACAGAGGCAAAGAGATAGAATTGTCATATACCTTATGACTCTCTATATTAGGATATATGATCCCTTATTGAAAGATATAATCTTGATTTGATGAAATCTTTATTAATCCTTAGGTTTGTAGGCTTCCTTATGTCTCCCTAGTAATGGTAGTATGAACACCTAATTTTAGGTCTTGAAAAAATCTTATATCTTCCCAACTTGATAATATCTGATAGGTATTATTATTATAAAGTTTTTCAGAATGCCTTATGACTCCCTAGAGGTTTTTAGAATATTATAAAGTGCTTTTGTAAAATATAGTTCAATTTATGGTTTATTTTGTACAGTTTTGGAAAGATCAAAAATAAAGTTTTTAAACACCTTATTACTCTTATTGAACTAAGCACTTCTATAATTTTTGGAGAGGTTTTAATGTTGGATTCCTTTTTTTCCTTTGCAAAAAGTTTTGAGACAAGAATATTATAAATTTTAAACCTTAGTAAAACAATTAATAATCTCTTTTTATATCCCTTAGGATTTTATTTAAGTGCTAATTTCCAATAACCTAGTATGGTGTTGTATCCCTTATAACTCCAAAATTTGGAAATTACAATTAGTATTCCTTATTTCTTCTAAGTCATGTTTTTCAAATAGTAATCAAATTTGATATTTAATTTCCCTAATTTTTGCTTTCAAATGAAGATTGATTTCTTTCAATACTTCAACCTTAGATTATAACCTTATAACTCCCTTTTTTAAGGAAAGTACATTAGATGGAAATTGTACCTTTATGAAATCAGTGGTAGTCTATCCTTCTTAGGTGCTGTGAGTAAGGGAATAGTCTCCCACTTGCTATTTGCTTCAATAATCACTTTAAGGCTTCATTTACCCGTTTAACTTGAAGTAATATTCTTCACCAATTTTGGATGCTCCAAATTGCTCTCGAATTTCTCTTCAAGATGTTGTTGAGATTTTACCATGTTTTTGACGAGCTACTATCATTTTACTATTGAGATACTATTGTGTTACTACTGGTGTGCTTTATACTTGATGTTGTTTATTTCGAATTGCTTACTTCTGTTGCTACATGCAAGTTGTCTTGAATAGGTGGTCAATAAAGTGACAAGTGTCACAACCATTTTTTAAACATTTCAAGGGTGCTTTAGATGTTTTATAGAGACATCAATCTTTTATCAATGCTTTTGATAAGTTTCATAGCCTCTTGAGATGTTATTCTTCACTCCCTCTTCATGTGTTGTCCAAAAAATATGTTTCTTCTTCAATGCATACCTTTCTATAACGTTCCTTGCTATGCATAACTCCTATGCTACCAAGATGATGTCGTAATGCCTCCTTCATGGGCATTTTCTAGGGTTTTTTTGGATAATGTAAAGTGGTGTCCTCTTTCCTTTGCATACCCTTGTCGTATCAATAGTTTCTTGCAAGCCTTTTAACCTGTTCTTCCACCTTGTTCTTTGTTGTACTTCATTGGTGATGAGATGTTTCCAATAAAGAAAAGCTTATGGTGGAGATATAGAGGAGATATGAAAGAGATTTGATGGAGATATGGTAGTGCTCTGATGAAGAATTTGTGATGCTTTGCTTATGGTATGAATTCTCCTTGAATGGATGTATGTTTGATTTGATTTACTTCGCTTATACACTACTTTATTTTCCCCTGGATTTGTGCCTTGTATTTTTTAGGTTCAACCATCCAAGATGCGTAGAATATGAGCCTAAATTAGTGGCTCTTCGCTATGCTTGGGAGAATGGTAGCTCTTGGTCACCTTTGGCTGGTTCAACCTTCTTATATTGTGCCTATGATACACTTTCAATTCTACCTTTTTTTCCTATGTAGAATGGGTTAGAGAAGTGCAACCCAATGTTACAATATTTGTAAATAAGATGCCTTTTGCATCCTTTCTTGCACTCCATTTTGAAAGTCTAATATTTTGATTTATATGGTAGAATTTCAAATGCAGTGTAGGTTTTTTGAGGTTTTCTCTTTTCTTAGACACCTTCCACTTTTTTCTTGGATATTATGCTAATAAATCCAAGCTTAGATAGAAGTATATAGAAACTTTTTATATAATGCAATTTTCTACACTTTTCTCCTAGCAACTAACCCTATAATGCTTTGGATTTGAGACTCACCAAGTATCAATATTTGAAGATTCTATTTCTGATTTTGGTTATGCGTATTCTTCTCCAATTTTTGGAGGATTCTAACCTGTTTTGGTGGCTTCACTTGGCCACTATGTGTTGCATATTTTTGTGCACTAATATTATCTTTAAACACTTCGATAATTTTTGGTTTTGTGCCCTTCTCAATAACATAAACAATAATCCTTTTGAGACCAATAAAATAGTGCAAATGAATCTAATAGAATTTCTTTTAATGCACTAACGATTTCACCTTATCACTCCAATCAAATCTGAAACTAATGCACTTAAACAATTTATTGCAACTAATCAAGAATAATTTGTAATGAATCTTCAAGATTTATTCTATAATTTCACTATAATTAATATTGTAGGACTTAGTCTTCCTTTTCCTTTTCCAAAGTAGATGATAGGTAGTTTATAGAAGTAATTCTAAAATCTAATCAACTCATAATTAATGTGCAAATGAACCTTAAAAATAAATTTTCTCTTTTTGCACTTTTCAAGACTATAATCCAATTTTCTTCCTGCAACTTTACTCCAAATTAAGGTACTTTAATAAATCTAATAAGTAATACAATTAATAAATCTACTTGCACCAAAATTTACTTACCTTTCAAAAGTTTAAGTAGCTCATTTTCTACTTCTGTATATGATGTAGATCTTGGTGTCTAGGATCACCAAGTTGTTGCTTTCAGTAGGATCTTGTAGCTCTTTTGTAAACTATTTTGAATAGATCCTTCTTCACCAAAATATGATCTCAAAATTTCTTTCATGAGCCTAAGATTTGGTGGCTTGTTCTCCTCTTGTGTTGTCCTTATGATATATATTTGGATAAGTCTTTATCTCTAAAGCAGTGCCTTCTTTCTATGAGAGGTAATTTTCAAATATCCAATATTTTGTGAGCTTCTTCTATCTTCAGGTCTTCTTATCAAATTTTGACTTCAAGCTGGATATTATTATGGGATTTGGCACTCCTTTCCAAATTCTTCTTCTCTTGGGCTTGTTGTCATATGGTGACCATTGTCCCAAGTCCTTCACTATCAGGGACTTCTCCTTGGTAGTGGATTTATCCAATGAGTTCTACTTTGAAAATTTCTTTAGTAAGGCTCTCCTAGCCTTTTTATGTATGCTCTATGAGACCTTACCAAGGTATTTGATCTTGCAACTTTTGTTAGTCTTTATTGAGACCTTCTCGTCAATATTTTGATCCTAGAAGTGTTTGTGGTGAGATATTCTTCTGGATATCTAATTCTAATACTTCTATATTCGAGTAGGACTCTCCTAGTCCTTCTTCTTCCAATATTTAAAGTTCTTCAATGAGATCTTCTCCTTTCTTCAAGTGTTGAATTGATTCTGATGAAGATACTCTTCCTAACTTTCTTTTAAGAAGTTTCCCAACTCATTGAATATTCTTTCCTTGCATCAAAATATTAGTATTGAAATCTTAATATACTTCTAAATCAGAAATTCTCTTCAAATTATTCTTTAATATCAAGGCTTCTATGGCATTTTTCAATATCAAGGCTTCTATGGCCTTTTCAAGTATCAAGGCTTTTATGGCCTTTTTAGTATCAAGGATTCTATGGAATTTTTAGTATCAAGGTTTCTATGGACTTTTTAGTATCAAGGCTTCTATGGCCTTTTCAATATCAAGAATTTTGTGGCCTATTCTTCAAGGATTCTATGGCCCTTTCAAGGCTTCTATGGACTTTTTGTATCAAGGCTTATATGGTCTATTATTCAATTGTGAATTTATTCAATCCAAAAATGGAGATATTTAGTCTCCTGAATTCACTACAAATCTTCATCAGAAATATTCTTTCGTAGTATTCTTATCTTGCACAAGGAACTAATATCTACACTATGAAGTCACACTGACCTTCACGCAATGAAGTTGGATTTTTCTAGCTTTCTATTGTAGGAGGAGTCCCAATCCTTTGAGAGTTAATTTTTTGCAACAAAAAAAATTGGTAATAGTTAATAGAATTTAAATATTTTAAATGATCTTCACTAGATGATTTTTCAATCTAGTGGATTGAATGTTGAGTCCTGATCTTTATGATTTTTTCCTACAACTCTGTGGAATATCTCCAGTCAAGTTTAATCTCAGTATTCTTAGAGTTGAGATTTATTTCAGTCCTAACTTTGTGACTCTTCCTAATTCTACCACCTAGACTCTTCTGAGAGTTTTTGATAGTGGCTAGTCCAACAAAACATTCGGTTGTCAAAAAGCTCATATTAAATGATAATGGTGGTTTTCCTATTGATCTACTATAACTATATCTATTGTGGATCTGATACTATTGTTAGATTTTGATGTAATGAGCAATGGAATATATTAATCACAAGATGTAGAATAATATAAAAGAAAATAAATCAATGATATGACTAAATTATGCTATAAATAGAAATAACATAAATGAATACAATGTAGCTATAAAGGAAACCAACACTCCATTAATGAATCTACTAAACTACATTGCACCCATTACCATTTTATGGTGATCCACACAACACTATACTACTACCTACGACTATGCTATATGTATCTCTATCTATCTATGTTCCCTTCTCATATCTATCTAAAAATGAGGCCTTTATTATATAGGAAGATAGGTTCTTTGGTCAACACTCTACCTAGTTGTGCAAGGTACAACTTGCACATATACAACTTGCACATTGAAACTTGTGCATTTATTACATTGCATGAAGTAACTAGATAAATTCCCCCTTAAAGTAATCTAATGTCCTAGGTGTGTACCTTGGAAGATACATTTACATAACCCAAATAATGGAATATAATCTATTGCTAACACCCTTAACTCTAATAGCTCATAATATGAATTACAACCAATCTTACCTATTACATATTTGTTAGTTCTCGAAGAACTATTTCCAATAATTTTAAAAAATTACCCATATTCATGTCAATTAATTCCTATAGAGCAAGAAAAAACTTCAATATGACATCCCATTTGATTCAACTCATCCACTTAACCTATCACTACACAAATGCTTCATCAACCAATCAATATCGTAGGTACGATTGGATCCATAACTAGACAACAAATTCGAAGAACCATTTCCAAGAATTCTAACAACTTGGTCATCTTCATGTCAATTACTTCCTATAGAGAAAGCAACAACTTCAATACTACATCCCATTTGATTCAACTCATCCACTTCACCTATCACTACACAACTGATTCATAAACCAATCAATGTAGTAGGTACGATTGGATCTATAAGTAGAAAAAAAGATCAAGCTTAGGTATCTCAACCCCAAGTACCTATAGCTCAAGAAAATGATATTGCTCAACCACTTTTTGTCTTGAAGGTTCCCCATAAATATAATAATCTAGAAAAACCTTAGCAAAATACACCCCTTGATATTACTAAATAGCTAGCTAACACAACAACTAGAATTTCCCTTCTCAACCTACTTATATCTTTCCCCATTCATAGGTAAGAATTGATAAATACTTTAAGTTAAATGATGGTACCTCAGGATATAGATACAATTGCTATGGTTAATGATGTAGCCTCTCATGAATGGACTACATTAATTTTCATGATAAAGACATTCCCCCTCAAATTTTGGACAAGGATAATCCTTTTTATATAACAACATTAATTGGGGATGTTTGTACTAAAAAAGTGTTGATCGAAAATGGATAATATCTGAGTATTTATAGTTATAATTTTTTAATATGTTTGAATTTAGAAATAAATACTTAAGGAGAATTAATATGCTCATAAAATCCTTTAACAATGAAACTCAAGAATCTTGTGGTGTGATGTCTATCCCACTAGAAGTTGGTCCTAGAATTTTGAACACTTCCATTTATGTTGTATCCTACCCAACATCATACAACATTATTCTAGGATAGACTTTGATTAAAACAATGAGAGCAATCCCATCTACCTTGCATCAATGCATGAAATTTGAATTTAAAAATAAATTGGTCATCATTCATGGTGATCCTAGACCTTTTGAAATGTGTGCTACGACTAAAATTGTTGATGTTCCCTTTTTTCCTCTTATATCATCACTAGAATATACTTCTAACTCATCCTTACCAACACCTCATCAACCACATTATTCTAACACATCTCCACATTCTAGAACCAATAATACTTCTACATCATATCCTCTAATAGATGAGATACTATCCAATTTATACACCATACTAGCCCTAGTTGAACATGCTAATTTTATTGTATACGATTCTATCATTTTGTCTCAATTATCACCATCTCTACATACAACAGGGTTACCTTGCAAAAAATAAAATATATACCATGTTGGAAATTTCACCTTAATTTTTGTAGGGTATTCTACAAATGACATTATCATTGATAGAACGAGTTAAATATTTGACAAAAATAGTTTTTCCCACTGCTATTTTTTAGATAGGTATAATATTTCCAAGAAAATCATGTATGATATGGGTTATAGGGGAAAAGTCCTAGGTCAACTAGAAAATGGTATACATGAACCCCTTGATATCGAAGAGTGGACCACACGATGTGGTTTTGGTTCTATTTCTACAAAATTCCAACCTTTCCCCTTCGACGACGATGATCACCTCATCACATATGAAGAATATTTAGAAAATCATAAACACCTAAAAAATATCAAAAGAGATGAGAAGTCATATTTTCCCTCCCATTGTTATTGCAACATGTTTTCAATGGTTCATCTTGGAATCATTGACATACCAATTGAATGTGTGGAAGAAGATGTATTTTATGACATCACACCTGATAACGTCATGCAAAATAATTTATTCTTTGATGGATCCATCCCATGCATAGCTCATGATCAAATATCGACTACACAAGATGAATTAAAAAACTATCGCTATAACAACTTGAAAACATTGGTGTTTCAATAATTTCTCCCAACTTTGAAATGGATTTGAACATCATAGTAGAGTATGTTTTGAAGGTCAACATTGGCATTGAAGACAATCCCCACATGGTTAATATAGGATCCAGTTTAAGTAAATAAGAACAAGTTATATATATGAAACTCCATGTAGAATATCTGGATATATTTGCATGGACTAATGCAGATATGCCTAGCTTAGATCCATCTATAGTCATACACCATTTAGTACTACATCCTAATGCTAAATCCATAAAACAAAATCTTAGGAATATGCATCCTTATATAGCCTTGTTAGTTAAATAATAATTACCAAAGATCTTAGATGTGGATTTTATCCAAGCCATAGACTATCTTATTGGATATCCAACATAGTTCTAGTATCTAAAAATGAGGCTACAAAAATTAGGGTATGTACTTATTTAGGGACACTAATGCCGCATGTCCCAAGGATGATTTTGCCCTTCTTAACATGGATCAAATTGTTGATTATACAACTAGGAGTGGGATGTTGTCCCTTATGTATGGATTTTTAGGATATAACCAAATTCGTATAGCACTTAAATACCAACCCAATACTACTTTCATTACACCATGGGGAACTTTATGTTCGAAAGTATTACCCTTTGATATAAATAATGTAGGTGCAACTTATCAATGAGCAATGCCAGATGTGTTTCAAGACATGATGTATACCATCTTGCATGATTATGTCAATTATATTAATGCTCACTCTATTAAAGAGGAAGATCACATCCTTGACCTACATCGAGTGTTTGATAGGATTTGTGAATACAAAGTATATTTAAACTCGAATAAATGTGTTTTTAGGATTAAATCTGGTAAATTATTGGGATTTATCGTTTCTATGCAAGGAATAGAAATAGGCCCATATAATATAGAGGCCATCATGAACATGCCACCATAGAAGAGTTTAATAGAGCTTCAAAGTTTACAAGGTAAAATTCAATCCATTCATCATTTTATTGACAAACTAGTGGATAAATATCAACCTTTTATTAAGCTCCTTAAGAAAGGTACTCCTTTTAATTGGGATGTTGAATGTCAAGAAGATTTTGAAGCTCTTAAAAATTATTTACTTACACCACTTGTGCCCATTCCCCCTAAAGTATAACACCCATTCATATCGTATATTTCATCTTCAAAGCTTGCATTAGGGGCAATGCTTGCTTAGCATGATGAGGAAAAGAAAGAACAAGCTATTTACTACATTAGCAGAACCTTAGTTATGAAAATCTTTACATACCCTTAGATAATATTTTCTTATTTGTTGTATTCTCTACACAAAAACTGTGTCACCATATGCTTAGTCAAAGAATGCTCATCATAATGAAATTGGATCCACTACGATACTTGATGAGTAGACCTTACTTATCAATACGAGTAGCAAAATGGATTCTCCCTTTGAGTGAATTTGATCTAACATTTATTGGTTAAAAGTACATTAAAGGGTAACTTATAGCATATCAACTTGTTGATTCTTATTTTGAATCGACTCATACCTTAATCATATAATTTCCATACGAATGGCTTAATTTATAGGATGATCACTTAGACTCTTTTTCTCTATTCTTTGATGGATCCCATTGCATGAGTGGAGTAGGTGCATGCATTATATTGGTGTCTCCATGAAAAAAACTTATTCCATTATCTTTTAAACTCCAATTTTCTTGTACAAATAATACAACAAATTATGAGGCCTTAATTCTTGACTTACATGCGACTTTAGCTTTAAATATTAAAATCCTATTAGTTTTTGGATACTCATAACATGTGGTCAATCAAATTAATAATTTATAACAAACCCAAGATGAGAAATTTTGTCCTTACAAAGAACTTATTAGAAATATTATGTCTCTATTTGAGAAAGTCACTATTGAGGCTATCCCTTGCACTAGTAATCATTTTGTAGATGTTATGGCAGTACTTGCTTCACTTATTCCTTTGGAGTTGGATGATGATCATGCTACTATAATTATTCATCAAATATAAGAACCTACATTGCAATAATATTACTTATCACCCTTGGATATCTTTGCAATCGAAAAACATCATCAAAACCATGGTATCCAAATATCCTTAACTTTCTCCAAAATGTCTCACTTTCATATGGTCTAGATAGGAACCAACATATACTTCTACATAAACATGTCGTTCACTTCGTTATCATTGGAATTACACTCTATAAAAGTATTTTTCAAGGTATCCTTTTTAATATACCTCAACCTATAATAATCCAAAAAGGCACTAAGTGAAGTGCATGATGGATCTTGTGGAGGCCATTTTAGTGGTAATTTCATAGCCAAAAAAATCTTATGAATGAGTTACTTTTGGCCCTCCATGGAGAAGGATGCCAATAATTATGTGCACCAATGTGACAAGTTTCAACAACATATAAATCTTTTTCATGCCCATGCTCAAGATCTTCAAGCCATTTCTTTCCCTTGGTATTTTCAAAATGGAGCCTCAACATCATTGGGAATATTAATCCAATTTCGTTCGACGGTCATAAGTTTATCATAACAACAACTAAATACTTTACAAAATGGGTAGAAACCATGCCATTGGCTTCTTGCACAAGAACCCAAGTCTCTAAATTTAATTTTAATCAACTCATCTATATATTTGGGATCCCCTCTACACTTGTCTTCGATAATGGAATTTGCTTAAAAAATAAATATATAAAAAAAAAACTTTACATAAAATTTAAAATTTAGCATAGATGGTCTACTTCTTATTATCCATAAGGAAATGGCCAAGTGGAAGCATCTAATAACAATTTAATCAAAATATTAAAAATGTTGGTTAATAAGTGGGGTCGAGACTGGCACATACAATTATACCTAACCTTATGGGCTTATCAGACCAATGTTCGAATCTACATAGGTGCTTCCCCTTTTGTCTTGGTCTATGGTACTAAAGTCGTATTTCCCTTTGAGCTTGAAGTGCCTTATTTAGGACTTTTACTTCAAGATGTCGAAGTAGGATATGAATATATGTTGGATAATTAAGTCAACTAGAATTTCTATGTGAAAAGTGCATAAATGCCTTAGAGAATATTTGTGCTTATCAATAAAATCTTAAATGATCATACTCAAATAAATTTCATACTAGATATTTTGAGTTTGGTGACTTAGCTCTCAAATAAAATTATAAAAACACCAATGCTTGAACAAATATCAAAGGTAAATTTCAACCAAATTGGTTAGGACCATTTATCATAACCACTAAATTTGGATCATGTGTGTATCTTTTGGAAACCTTACATGGAAAATATGTTAAGGATCCAATGAACATAATCACCTTAAAAGATACTACACATAAAATCATGTTTCACCATTGTACATAGTCATCTTACATTTTATACAAAAAATATTTGTTGCATGTACTTCATTCTAAAATTTCAATCATATCACATAAATCATCTATCATATAGCTACATTCATTACACATCTATAATTGGTTTCAGTCCAATTGTATATGGTATATAGTCACATCCAATTATTATATCATTTAAGTATTAGGTATATGCCATAAAATTCATGGTTGATCTTGGTACTTTTGATGTGATTAAGAGTTTACCTTGAACCACTCACAAGATTCATATTTTAATAAAATCTAGATTCTCAAATATTGATTAAAAATCTCTCTTGAAACAAAATCACTATTTCTCATTAAGAAAATTTTGAGTCTTGGGAATTGATTTTACCATTTTCAAACCAACCATATATTACAATTATTAAAAAGGAGAAAAATATTACATTAAGAAAAGGATGATGAATCGATTGGTTCAAACCTTACAGTGAAAAGGTATTTTTGTTTGTCTCATTATGCACATAGTCCAACAAATAAATACACAAATAAATAAATTCCAAGTAGTAAGGATAGGGTAAAAATTCTCATCAGACTTGTTGAGGATCTGATTCCCCAAAGATTGGTGGATTCAAGTAGTAAGGATAGGGTAAACAATTCTCATTGAACTTGTTGATAATCTAATTCCCCAAACCTTGTATTTAAAAATAAATATATAAATAATCAAAAATAAATATTTAAATTTATAAGGATAGAACCACATTTCCATACAGATGGTTAGGTAGTTCAATTCCTCAAAACTTAAAAATCATATCATTGGACTATGGGGCTAACCTCTACCAAGGCTATAGATGCTTGATTGATAGTGGAGTACACACATGCATGGTGACACATCTCTCTTGAAAATACCTCTAACCGTACATAAGGAAAATATAGCATCTTTGTTTCCTCCATGACTGGTCTAATATTTATATTATTCAAGACTAGTAAATGCATCCACTTTGCACACACAATGATTCTTAAATTTACTTACATCATTACCTCACTCAAAATTGGTAAATGAACTTCATAAGCACACACATTTCATCCTTGACATATTTTTCATCATAATTAAATTCAATATGGGAAAAGAATGCATAAATCACACACATTGGTTCTCGATCAACATGATTTCATCTCAAAAGTGACCAAGATTCATCTTTGAGTTTTGATTAGCTGAAGTCACTATATCTTCATGGATATATATCACTATTAGAATAAGAAATTGAACCTAAAACTAAATATTCTTGCATTTTATATCTACTACCATCATACAATACATTTATGTATTCCATCATATTGCATGATTGCTTGTCATATACAAAAAACATTTGCATTGAGAGTACATAAATGCTTGGTCATGTAGTTGCATAAAGGCTTCACGATGATGGCATGAGATAACCCTAGTAAAATCCCTTCATTTACTTCACACTAGGAATATTATGCCTAGCGCAAGTCCTCTATCCCATTTTCATGCTCAATCATTCATACTATGTCTTAATTTCCTTAATTTTTAATCAAAATTAATCTTAAGGTTACACATTACTTACCACCAATTATATTATTTTCAATCAAAAATTTCAAACTACTTTTGGATCATAGCCCTTCGATGTCAACACAACAACACAACCTCACACAAAATTTACTTCATGACCAACGTGATGGGTAACCTCTATTCACAGTCATATACAAGCATACATACTCAAGGTTTAGTCCTAACTAATAAAAATTGTAAGGGTATATTTCCTAACACACTTTTTATACAATTACACATTTTCTACAAAATAATATTTTCTACAAAAATAAAATTACATTACACTACATCAAATCACACTTCACTTTTCTACAATGATATCTTGATTATGCATGATAAAAATTACAATAAAAATCAAATATGACCATAAGCATCATTATGTGAGATCTTCAAAAACAAAACAAAAAAATAGAAAAGTACAAAAATAATAACATGATAGTAGATTTCAAATAAAAGAGAATATATATGTAAATATGAAGCTCGTATGCCATAGTAAAAAAATTGATATACTCAGCTATTCGAGAGGATTCTACAAAATAAAAACTCATCATTCATTTCAAGGGACTCTCGATCCCCCTAGAACCCTCTCCCTCCTTTGGTGGTGGTCTGAGTGGATGCATCCTCATAGAATGAGTCACTATATAATACTTTGATGGGGCATAGCTCATAGACCTCATATGTGGTGGTGTCTCCACCTACTACCCCTTTGGCACTAGTTGAAAAGAGAGAGCCTGGTAAAATACCTCTTATAATGTAGCTTCCCTCAACTTTATATAGAGGAAGAACACCATGCTACTATAGGAAGAACACAGTGATCCACCTACTAAGGACATAATCCTCATATTATGGGACTAATATTGTGCCTATGTAAGATCTTCTTGTGCCTATGTAAGCTATCCCTATGTCTATCTAAGCTCAACTTGTACCTATGCAAGATATCCCTATGTCTGTGAAAGCATTATTTGTAACTATGCAAGTTGGGCCTCCAATGACAAAATCTAGCTATCCTGTATCACTAACTAGCTCTTTATTACAACTATCTATGCCTATAAAGCAGTGACCTCTCCTACACTACTCATATACCTAACCTCCATCTCAACACCCTTATCATATGAGTCCTACAGTTGTAATGGTGACTCCTATCATTGTAGTGGCAACACCTACTATTGTGGTGATGACACCTACTACTATGATGGTGAATGCTAATACTAATAGATACCCTATTATGATTGCAATATATGCTCATATTGGGAGATATATCTCATCCCCTGCCTACCTCCAAGTTCCCATCCTCCCCTCACTCAAGCTTATCCTATCCTTCCATTTCGAGGAACCTCATCAAATATCAGTCTAAGATGATCCCTCTGTACCTCTCTCTGGTGACCCATTGCCCTCACTACCTATACCATCCCAATATTTCCCACTAGAAAAATCTTAGTGATCCTTATAGGATAGATTCTAGCATACCATGTATCATAGCCTATCGCCACTCCCACATCATCTACCCCATGGACCACATAGATGGTGTCATCCTCCTCTAGTTCCCTAAAGTGAATTGTGTTTTCTCATCCTCCCACCACTGCTTGATACCTGGTCACTTGCCTATAGGAGATATGCCCTATATCAATAATCTCTTACTCTAGTCTAAACTATCCTTACACCCAATCAAAATGGTAGAGATCCATCTCTACCTTCTCTAACTACAACCATTGAATCCATTGCACTTGATCCAACTCTATATAGTCCTCATACTAGTATGGAAGCATACTCCATGGTCATCGGGTGATCTGATGAGGTATAAGATCATATACCACCCACATCATTGAATCTAAGCTACCTAACCATGCACTATGCTCTACTCTTGTAGGAATTCATATGAATACTATTGGTCACCCTACCTCCAGCTCTTCCTAAGGAATACCATATGGTCTTTACACAACAATGTGCTCCCAACTCCACACCTGGAGGATTGTAGTCATTGTAGGCCAAAAATGACCACATAATTAGAAAACATTGAAAATTTTATTCTAAGGCATGAAATCTCTATTTCATTGAGGACATAGAGTATTTTGGAGCAGATCCACAATGAGAGTTCTCCAATCCACTCAAAACTTAGTATTTTTTACCTTAATCTGTTCAAGTTTCATTCTGCTTAGTTCCAAGTGTATTTGGCAGTGAATTCTAGGCAAGTCCTGATTCCATAAAATGTCTGGGAAAATATGACGTTAGCATGATAAAAAGTGTGGAATGGTGATTATTGTTTATTTTGCATGCTCTAGTGACTAAGTGTATATGAAGCTTTATTTCAATAAGTCCCAAGAGTATTTTGGTACAAAATGGTGATATGAAGGCCAAAAACATTGTAAAGAGTACATAATTGTGATAAAGACTATTTACACTACTTCTAGTGTGGATTGGTGATTCTGCATTCCAACTAAGTTAAAGATGATGTTAGCATATTTTTTTTACGGATTGTAATTTTCTTGATGTTGAAGAAGAAATAAAGAAGGCAAAGTAATGGATTAGCAGTGGACTTCATTCCTTTTGCACCAGAGTGCATTTCATGCTAAAATCTAATTTTGTAGAACCAAGGCTACTAAAGATGATATCAATAATTAAAAAGTGCAAAATGACATATCGTTCCTTCCTTTCTAGTTTGCAGAGCATTTTTTAATGTTTACTTATAGTCGTCCATGATGAAGATCAATGATCTAAATTTTTTTGACATTGTTACTGCATATAAAGTTAAAATCTTATCTAATTTGAGATTAGTCTATTTGAATATAGGAAGGCAAAGTGTCAGAGGGTTTTCAATATCAAGAACTAGAGTAGTTGTAGATATATGGTGGAACAGAGTCTCCAAGAATGATGAATGTATCAGATGCAATTTCCAACTACCTAAACTCCAACAAACCAACAAGTTTAGAGTTAAGCTACCATGGCAAATTACTCACAACATATATCTTGAACTTCACCAACCAATGAGATAATTCCAACAAAGCTCTCTAATGAGTTGTAAATTTGTAATCTTTGTAATGTATCCTATATTTATTTCATTTGACAAACTATAAATAGAGACTGAAACCTCATTTTTAAGGGTCGACTCTTGTGTGTTTTCTTGCCCTACTGTAAATATTTTTGCAACTAATGAAAGGATAATTACTCTAATTTTTGACTCAAAATTTTTCATCTTCGCTATATTGTGTGCTAGAGGTTTGAAGCTTTGAGCTACATTCCTATCAATACTTTAGCAGTTAGTTCGTTCCAACTTTTTGGATTACTAGTTGTGAGAGTAATTGAAATTTTTTCATAGTTAGATCTGTGTTGTTAGGAATTTTATTTCTATTAAATATGATTATTAGTCTATTTTACTAATTTGGATTATCAATGTTATATATTGAAATTTCTTTCTACAAAATATCTCTGTTTATGCTTTAATGTATGACGATTCCATGGGTTTGGGTGTTGTTAATCTCGAGTAATGGGACACTGAAAATAGTTTGTGGGAGCTTTCTACTATAGATGCCATTGTTGTTAGCCTATCCAAACACTATTTTTATAATCTCTCTAACCCTAAACCTTTTTCTAACCCTTTTCTAAAAACCCTAAATGAGATTTAATGGTGTCAACATCTTGCTAAGTTGACAAGGAACCAAACTATACTGGAGGTTGGGCTGAAGTAACATTTGACCCATCCAATGCTAAGTTTTGAGTTGTGACTATCGAGTGCATGCTTAGAAAGAAAATTGGAAGATATAAAGTTAGAGTGTCAAGTAAAACTTGATGTTAATTTAGTGCCCAATAGTTTTTGGCATGCCTGGTGGGACTAGTTTGCAAGAAACACGAATACACATCATTTGTTTCATTGTTTTATATTTACCCAAAGGAATCAATATTTGGTGAATTGTCTTTAACTTGCTATGTGAAGAATAGCAAATTCACCTAGTGAATCCCTAGTCTTTAAACCCAAAAATAATTATCTTTGTAAATCATAGCTTTTCATGTATACCAAGTATTTCAAAAGGAACAACCTAGACTCTTATTTTTACTATGAGTAACCTTATAAAGGGTCTACTATAATAAGGAATTTGAAACAAGATTTCGATTAAGAGGAAGAGCTTCCTAAGTAAAACCATGCAGTTAATCCAAATCCTAATTTAGTAGCAGGACCTACACTTGGAAACATGGATCAAAATCAAGCTCAAAATTCACCTCCAAATCAGCCTTTGTAGAAGTACCCCAGCTGGAACACAACTAGCCCCCTTAGATTAGCTCATATGCATGAAATTCCTAAATATGTATCCAATTCTATTCCCACTTATGATGGATATAGAAAAACTACATATGAGCACTGCCAAGATATTCTAAATATGATAGCTATCCATAATATAAAGAATGATTATGTTATTATGATAATCCTAGCCCTATCCTTTAGAGAAAATATTTTACATTTGTTTAGGAATCTTGAGAATAATACCATAACCTCATTGGTAGCATTGGATGAGCCTTTTTTGGAGTAATTTAATGAATTTGTTGATCCCTTTTTCCTCCTTAATCATTTCACATCAGTGCAAAATCATCCATAAGAAATTGTCTCAGATTTCAATTTGAGGTTCAATAGAACATGGAAAAGAATTCCCTTGATAGCTAGACCAACTGCAAGCCTTACATTTATGTATTATATAAAAGCTCTTGGATCATATCTAGGTTTGCAAACCCAATAATATGGGGTGGAGACATTTTCACAGATATATAATCTGATTGTTCATGCAAAGAATGTTCTAATTAATGTGGGGAGATTACCCCCAAAATATGTGATGCCTTACAATTATGAAAATACTAATGTCCAAAGTCAGATAGCTATTCCATCCTATATGGACTCTCCTCCATTGTCATTTACATTTCCACAAATGACCCCTATTCCCCAGTCAAAAGCACCATCCACTGCAATTCCTTTCCCTCCACTTCCTTCTCAGATTCCCCAAGATTCCTCTGTCCTAAGTGATATCCATAATACCTTGAAGACTCTTAGTAACAATATGATTTCTATGGAAAAGAGAGATATGGAGAGGTCTCAATAAAGGATTTTCCCTTATGTGAATAAATATCAAAGACCCGATCCTAGAAATAGCTTTGGAGTCAAAGTGAATGCAATGTATGAAGAGCCTTAATATTATTTAGAGACAAGTCTAGTGAATATATGGTTTTTTATGTGTAATGATTCACAATATTGCATTATGTACCAACACCATGTTCAGCAAGCTATGGAATAAGCTAAAAGGAATAAAAAAGGAATTCAACATGCTCTAGCAACATGATTAGATTATGGTTGGAATAGATCTTGATGAGGATGAACCTATTTATGTTATGACTAGGTCAAGAAAGAAAAAACTACAAGTTGATCCATAGAATATGGGTCAACTTTAAGTTCCCTCTCAGAAAAAGAAGGATACACCTGCTCAGGGCAATAACACATTCCATATCCTCTAGGACAATGAAAAAGGAGATATAGCTTCTAAGGTCCAAGAAAGATAGTCAGTTTCCCCAACTAAACTGAGAAAGAAACTAAGGGAGATAGAATGAGATCAAATAATGAAGCCCAAGAAAGGATTAGGTTCCCCTTTATTACTAAAAGGTAAATAATTGAGGCCACTCAATAGTATAAGAGAAAATATGGTGAGCCAAAGAGAAGGCCTGAGAGACCCACCTTGGCTAAATATGAATACAACATTATAGATAAAATGAATAATATACCATCCAAAGCTATTCTATATGACACTCTCTTCATTCCCATCCAAATAGACCCGCTAAAATATTCTTTGAATAAATACCCACAAGAAAAATAGGCCACCAGAATCCTTAGCATGCCCTCTGAAAAATAAGAAATGTTCCTTGCTATTTTAAAGAACAAACCTCATTATTTTTATATTTATTTGAGAATAAAGGGGTGGGTTGTCTGAAATTGTATGATTGACTCAGGGGCATCTACTACAGTTATGTCTAAAGCAATTTGTGAGAAGATGGGTATGGAATATACTCAATATTACCTTGGAGTTTTACAATTATATGGCACACCTATAAAGACAATGGGAGTGATAAAGGATGTTTTTATGAGGTTACATAAAGCACCTGAGGTAACTATAGTGTAGGAAATAGTGGTGGTGGATCTAGAGCCCTATTTTGGTCTATGCATTTCACGATAATTTACTGCAAAGTTGGGTGGATGCATGTACATGGACTATTCTAGCATGGTGATTACTTTCAAAGGAAATAGGATAAGAATAACACCTGAGATTCATTTGTCTTATCATATAGAAAAATAGAAGAAGACATGTGTAATATTACTTCTCTTGAGGAATTTGAATTGGTTGACAATTTTGAGGAATTGAAAATTGAAGATGAGTTGTCTTTCAGAGAGGATTACAACTAGTTTGGGATTGGAATGGGCACATACAATATTTCTATGAAATTGAAGAAGAAATTTCCTACTATATCTAATCAGTATATGAGAAAAAAAATATGGACAATGCACTTTGATGGTGCTAGATGAAAAAATGGTGTCGGTGTTGGTGTTGTATTACAATCCCAATCAAAAGGGACAAAGAGTTTTGTATATAGATTAGCATGGTCATGCACTAATAATATTGTAGAATATGAGTCTTTAAGCCTTGGACTAATACATGTTGAAAGCATGGGCATTAATATTTTGAAGATATATGGCAACTCTGAATTGATAGTAAATCAGGTAAGAGAAAGGTGCAGTAGTAAGCACCACTACGTGAAAGAATATTGAAATAGGGTATGGGATTTAATGGAATCCTTTGAAGGCCTAAAAATAAATTTTATTCCTAGAGAAAAGAATACTTTGGTAGATTCCTTGGCAGTAAGGGGAGCTAATTTCAACCCTTCTGTAGACATAAGAGTCAAGAAATACAAGGGGATCAAAATGATCTTCAATCCTGCAGTTCTAGATAAGCAAATATTCTAGCAGGTCTTTGAAAGTGATAAATAAATCATTGATTTTTTGGTGAGAGAGGCATGTTTATCCACTATTCAAGAATAAAATCAAGAGGAAATTGATGAAAATGATTTCATTCAACTTAAAAACAATCATATACCTAGAGGTTTGGTACTTTAGAGAGATTGTTTGATAATGAAGACCGACAAAGATCAGATCCATGGAGGTCAATGAGAAAACCTATAAAAATTTTGAAATAGAAAAAGAAAATAAGCTCAATTTTGGGGTTCGATGTTCTCAAGAAGAGGTAGAAGATATCAAATATTTATGCCTAAAGTACCAAGATATTGTAGCTTGGTCATATGAGGATCTTAACATCTATGACAGAAAAATTATCCAAAACACCATTAAGATAGAACCTAATGGAAAGACTTTTAGGTAGAAGAATTGGCTTGTAAATACTAGGATCAAAGCCATAATGAGAGAAGATCTCTTGAAGTTGTTAAAGTCTAAGATTATTTATCCAATTAAACATTCAACCTGGGTAGCCAACTTGGTACTTGTGAGAAAAAAAATGGTGATATTCACTTGTGTGTGGATTGTAGAAACCTTAATCAAACATCACTAAAGGATCACTACCCCCTCCCATATATTGATCAAATATTATAGATAGTGGTATGGAAAAAAAGTTTCTCTTGGATGGCTTCTCTAGATATAACCAGATTTGGATGAAAGATGAATATTAGTGTAAAATAGCTTTCACCACCAAATGGGGCACATTTACCTACTAGAGAATGCCTTTTGGTCTGTCCAATGTGGAAGCCACATTTTAGAGAGCCATGGACTATGAATTTTGGGAATTTATTAACAAATTCATTCTAATATATTTAGATGGCATGCTAGTATTTCCCCACAACAAGCATGACCACTTAGCACACCTTGGTCAAGTCTTTCAAAAGTACAAAGAATTTGGCATCTCCCTCAATCCTAAGAAATCATTTTTTACAGTTCACAAGGGAAATTTTTTAGGTCATGTGGTTTCCAAAGAAGGCATGGCCATTGATCCAGATAGAATAAAATTCATTCTTTCTCTTCCACTACCTATGAATAAGAAATCCTTGCAGTATTTCTTTGGCCAGATAAATTTTGTTAGAAAGTTCATATCTGAATTTGTTAGAAGGTGAAGCCTATATCATAAATGTTGAAGGAAAATGCAGATTTCAAATGGACTGAGATAAGAAATCAAGCCTTAAAAATTTCAAGTAATCCATTGCTATAACTCCAGTATTAGTCAATCTAGACTTCAGCAAGGACTTTATTCTTTATGCCTATGGAGCTGAGGAAAGCTATGATTCAGTGCTTACCCAAAAAAATGATGAAGGAGAGGAACATACCATATTATTTTGGAGCCATAATCTTCATGAGTATCAGGTTAAATACAATTTTATTTAGAAACAAGTATTTTTTGTAGTGAAGTCATTGAAAAAGTTTAGACAATACTTGGTTCAGAGCAAGATGCTAATTTATGTGGTTCACCCAAATGTAAGAAGTTTTATTCTACAAGGTGAAATAGGAGATAATAGGGCTGGTTGGATCACTAATATCTAGGAATATGATATCGAAATCCATCCCACCAAACTGGTAAGAGGCAAAGCCTTGTGCTAAGGCCTGACAAAAGTAGCAGTTTCAGCTAAAGTGATAGCTTATTCATCAAAAACAGATAATCAAACTAGAGAGGTAACAATTGTTGAATCCTATTGGGTATATTAAATGACCAAATACTTTCAAATTGGGGTATGCTCTCATGATAAAAATATATCATAGATAAGAATATATAGACATTAGGCTCTAAAGTATGACTTACTACCAGAAGGTCTATACAAAATAAACCTTGATGGAGTTCTCCTTAGATGTTTAAAATATGATCAACAACAAAAGGTCATAGAGGAGTTCCATGGAGTACCATAAGGAGGTCATTTATGAGGAAGAGTAACAAAATTGAAGATTATCAGAGTAGGCTATTATTGGCCTACCATATTTGTTGACACTTTAAAAGTCATGTAACACTACTTCAAATATCCTTTATCGAAGATCTCATTCTAGGTAACATTTCCTCGTTTCTTCATTTCATCTTGTGGGTATTTATTCAAATAAGCTATTAGTAGGTCTATTTGGATAGGAATGAAGAGAGTTTCATATATACTAGCTTTGGATGGTATATTATTCATTTCCTCTACAATGTTAGGAAAAGGTTTCATACACCTTGCAAATACTATTTGTCTCATGTATTATTTTAAGAGCATATAAAAAAGAAAATAGGCAATAAATATTTTGTGGTATTTTATTTGTGTTACTACACAACAATGGGTTACTATAAGTTAGTAGTTGTACTACAAGTTAGCAATGTTACTATAGAACAACTATGTTATTGTAGGTCGGCTATGTTACTATAGGAATTTTTTGTTACTACAAGTCTATTTCTATTAGCGTTACTGTAGGTCAACTCTATTAATACATGCTAGTTGTGTTATTGCAAGATAATTGTGTTACTATAGGTCTATTTTTAATAGTGTTACTATAGGATAATTATGTTATTGCAGGTTTATTTCTAGCCTTGTTGATAAATGGGATAGGAGTAGATACTCTATTAGTGTATTACAAAAGCATATTGTTGATTAGTAAATAATACAATTTGAATCCTCCTTGATTATTGGGTTTTTCCTAAAAGGGTTTTCATAGGATATATGTTGCTTCCTAGGTGAGGTATATGTAATTTTGCTTGCTATAATTCAAAGTCTAGGCCTATTTTAAACTAATTTCCTCTAAATATTAAGAATAAAGTTTTTCTACATTTGTCTAACTTCCTTTCAATACTCCCACGTTAATGACATCCTTATAGTAAAAATTATATCAACACATGACATGATAATTTAATGATGATTCACTTTATTTTATATCTTTGATATTATTCTTAACAAAAATATTTATAATGTATTAAAGATGTTGGTATACATAATAAACATATATGTGTAGTTTATAGACTATATGAAAACATCATTGTTAAACTTAAAATTAATAAATATTATTCAAAATGAATTACACTAGAATATAGGAATAAAATAAGGATGACCTCTATCTACCACAAACATTGGCTTTGTCTAAATAGGCTTAGAAAATACTTAGTATCATTTTATATAGTATGACCATTATGTTACTTTTATATATTAATAGTATTATCTTGCTTGCTTAAGATTGAATTAATTTATTGAATGTGTGAAAATAATTGAATTATTGATATAGTGACAAGTTATTCAAAAAATATAATAGAAACATGTTTATAAAGCTAAAATTATACCTATATATTTCTTATCCTTCTACATTTATATATTTACAAAATGAATGGAAACATTATTGATAAAAACTAAATAAATATAAATAGGAAGGGGTCTAATATTTATTTAAATGTTAAAATATTAAACTTTGTAACTAGAAATAAACATTATATTTTTTTTTTGGATAATAAAGGGTTTAACTTAGGTCCCCCACCCTTGAAAAATTACATATCTCTTCTTTAGAGCTTTATATTTTATAAATAAATACACTTTTCATCTCAATTGAGATGTTATAGCTAGAAACCTACATCATTTTGCATAAAATGTCTAAATTCTTGATTTTCATTTTGGATATTTTCAAATTTATTTATGAATACAATTAATATAGAATTTAGTATCTTTATTGACATTTTTCTATAACAATATTCACAATCCCAAAACTTCACCTCTCCTATCTATGCCTTGCATCTTAGTAGAGTAATATTTCTAAAACATTGCACTATCATAGTCCACTTTACCAAATTCGGATAGCTAGTTTCCTTCGTGAAACATGAGTGCAACCATAAAAATTATAATAAATTGTCCAAATGAAACTACATTATTGATAAAAAATAAATCAAATACTACCAATAAGAAATATTAAATTAAATCTTAATCATTAATTGATTCAAGCAATCAATATTGTTTTGTCAGCGTCAACTAAAATTTCTACTTCCTCTAACAATGAAAAGGAGAATTTAACTCACGATCCTCAATAAAAACTCCTCTATTGGTTAGCTCATCCGCACATTTGTTTCATTCCTTTAAAATATGTGTAAACCTAATTTATTCAAACCCTTTAGCAAAATCTTGATTTTTTACAAATATCTCTTTTATGTTCCATGGAGCCTTTACTTTCCTCAAAATTACATTTATTACTATGAGTGAATCACCTTCCATCCATACTCTATTCTATTTCATTTGTTTACATATTTTTAACCCTTCCAAAGATTCCCAATAGTCAATTTTATTAATTATCTTAAATCCACTATTGAAAGCATAATGAGATAAAATATCTCCTCTATTATTTCTAATTATTTCTTCTCCTCTTGTTGGTCATGTATTTCCTTTAGATGCTCCATTAAAATTTAATTTAACCCACTCCACATCTGGTGGTTTCTACTTTATATTATTTAACTTATTATTTCTTCTCTTGTACCCAAAATCATAATTCCATTTAATAAATTGAATCCATCTATCAAAGCTCTTTGCTTCCAAATTAGGAACTAGGTGAATTGATAAGGTTTTTTTAGAATCCTCTATGGCTAAGCATGTCTTATTTTTCATTACCTTTGAAGTGCTTTTCTTTCCTTTAAATATTATTCTATTCCTTTCTAATTATATAGTCCAAATTATTGTATCTTTTGATATATCCAAAATTATCTGTAAAGGCTCACTTTTATAAGTGCTCTACCATTGGTTTAACCAATATTTAATTTTTTTATTCATCACCATGCATTTACCAAAAATATAAAGAATATATTTCCATAGATTATAAACTATTGAGGAATGTCCCAATAGATGGTTTATACTCTCCTCCTCATTATTATAGAAAACACATTGAGAGGGACCATGAAAACCCTTTTTCATAAGGTTATCCTAGGATAAAATTCTTCTATGACCTATTATCCAAACAAACATTTTGGCTTTAGGAATGCTTGGGCTATCCCAAATATGTATCCATATTCTAGTGATATTATTATTTTGTTGGTGTTGAAAATTATATCCACTTCTTGTTGTGTATTCTCGTGAGCTATTCAATGCCAAAATCAATTTATCCTTAGCTCCCCTCAAAATAATCATTGTTGTTATATTTATACTCAGTTGCCTCCTAGCATAAATGTCTTGTACACTTGTAAAAAAATATTCTTTCCATTTGTATCTTCCTTCCTCATCCTTGTACAGAATGTTTGAAACCCTATCACCATATTTGTCTTGAAGCAATCTTATCCAAGGTTTCAAAATCAGATCTAAATTGAGTTGTTTTTTATCACACCAAGTATCCATCCAAATAGAATATTTTTCTCCATTTCCTACCACCCATATTAAACCTTTAATAATAATATTAATAGACTTTTTTAAACCATTCCAACGAGCATAACCTCTAAAATCTCATCCTAGCATATGGAATAATTTCCTATAATTGGTGGTAGTGGAACAATCTCATCCTAGCTCTATTATAGAACTTTTGACTTGTCTTGCTCATTTTCTAGTATTTTCTTATTAATGGAAGAGGTATTAACCTCTAAATTGCATTTTATTTACCAATTATTTTATCCTAAATGGTGCATGGTACTTCAAGAGAGTATTCACAATATGATGAGACACATTTCTTAGGTTCATCAAGAATATTCTTCCTTAAATTAGGATTATACTGAATAGACAATTCCTTGTTAATATGTTAAAATTGTTTTACTGTGTCCTCAAAATTTTGATCCAATTTTTCTTCATAGGATAAAGACTCAAAAGAGTTGGTGTTTCTTCCAATATCCTTTCTTATTGGACTACACTATTTATTTTATTTTTTAGATCTAGTTTTTTGAATTTAAAAACCATCTTCATCCATAACCATTTGTAAGTTTATCTTGTGGTTTTCTACTAATAATTATGTTGGGCTCTTCTTAGGGCATGATATCTCAATATGCCCCACCTCATGACACTTTCTACATATAAAATATAAATTTTCATAATTCATAGTTTGGATCCACATCTTATCCCCATACTTAAGAATGATTCTGGTAAAGTTTTACTTATATCAATCATGACCAATATTCGAGCATAAGTAGCCAAAAATACATCGTTTATCGTATATAAAATCTTAAGGAATTTTCCTAAAGTGTTTTCTATTGCCTTGAAGGTAATACAAACATCCTAACCCTGATTGGTACTAGGGATATCTTTATATTTTTAGGTGAAAATCCTTCATACGAGCAAGTAAATAAGATTCTGACTCTTCCCATAAACCAAGGACCCCTTTTAGGATTATTTTTCTTTCTTCCCTAGAACAAAAAATGGCTAGGAAGAAACGTTTGGAAATAAATGATAGAATCACTCTTGGAGACATCCAACTCTTACCAATTCATTTTCTCAAGGCTGAATCTCCTAGCCAGTACCCATTAAATTTACCAAAAAATGTTCTATCTTGGAGCAACGAAGATCTCTCTAATATGCACTCACTAACCTCTACCAATAGATATGATTCTAAGCATTTAAATATAAATTAGTCCATGGACAGAAAAATAAAACTCAAAATCTATTGAAATTTATCTTAATATCCTATAGCAAGTATAATATTTTATAAAAACTTTATAAATTTTTCATGCACAATTTTTGAGATAAATAAAGGGAAAAAAGTTAGTAGAAAAATTCCTTTTCCAAATAGAAGGTCTTGCCTCGTTGGATTCCTAGTCTTTCATTGCTCTTCCCATAATTTGAAACCTAGCTAGAAAATATTTACAATTTTATTTTTTGGGACTTGAAAAATTGTCATTGCCCTTGTTATAAATGGTTGAATTTATGGGTTCGTATCTCCTTTAATATTGTTGGATTTTTGCATATGATCAATCATTTTAAAGCTATTAAAATTATGCACAAGTTGGTCCAAGAATAAGCTAAATTGAATAACTCTTTACAAAGATATGGTTCCTAAATATAAGATGTTTTTTAGGAAAAAAACCTAAGACTTCTCACTTCATGACACCCCAGGTAGATCATTTCGATAGAAGAAAATATATTTTAATTGAGGGTATTTATAAATTATATTTTGCTATTGTAATAATTGAATAAAAACATAATATTATTGTTGATGTTCATCAAATAAATGATATAATTTTTTTGGTAGGTAATAGTAAGAATATTATTAAACCGGATTGAAGGGACCCAATCCCTGTTTACAATAGGCTCCAACTAGCCTAGAAACTAAAAGGATACATAATCCAAAAAAATACATGATAGAACAGAGTCTCACAACAAAACCCCCACATGGGGCTGAGACTAAGAGAAACTGCATTTCATGAAATCATAACAGACAGAACTACAAGACCAGAAATATAAGGTCTAGTAACAAGAAACCAATCGTCCCAAAAAAAAGAAGATAACATCCTATCATCGTATCATGCAACACTAGGGCCTGTGAACTAGTCTTCTTTTTCACCATGACCTCCTTGAAGAAACAAATGTACCATGAGAACCTTTAGAGTTTTTGAAAGTACTCACAATTGTGCTTGGGATAAGTTCTTTTGCTTTGAGACAAATATTATTTTGAGAAAGTGTTAAGAAAAACATTGTTAGTGTTGAGAAAAACACTATCACTTTGATATAAAAAGCATTTCAAGATGGTGTTAAAATGAACACCATTGATTTTAAAAAATACCTTCTTTAAATAAACTCTAGTTACGATGAAGATCATTATTAGATTTAACTATATCTTCAATATTCATGGGAATAGAGTCCTCCCAAAACTGGTGAATATTTTGGATGGTAGCCATATTGGCCAAAGCATCAACAACTTTATTGGCCTCTCTAAAGACATGTTGGACCATGCTTGTAGGGTGTCTCTACAACATAAATTGATATTATTTAATGATGGTCCAGGTATTCCATATTGGGTTGGATTTATTGTTGATATGATTGATCACCACCAGATAATCATCTTCAAAGATAATCGAGAAAAAAAAAATTTCCACTCATTTCAAGATATTTCTAGAGTGCATAGGATTTAACATAGTTGTTTGACTGAACTCCAATGTTCATAGCAAACGCTATTAGGATTTTACCTTCATGGTCCCTCCAAATGCCTCCTACCCCAGCATTTCCAAGGTTGCCCTTGGAAGAACCATAAAAATTACACTTTAACTAGCCTACAGGGGGGTTCCTGCTTAACATTTGATCTGGACTGGATGTGGATGGGAGGGTGAGTTATTTCTATTGAAATATTGAGAATTTTAAATAACTATTCTTCCAAACCCAGACAAGGATATTTAGAGCAAGGTATCATTTTGGCATTTTCTATGGCAAAAGTTAAGGCTCTATTGGCTATACATTCCTATTCCCTAGATCTACTTTCAAATATTATGTTATTCCGTTCAAGCCATAGTTACCAAATAACATGGTGCAAAATAGAATTCCACAGAAAATTAAGTCTAGCATTCTTGAAAAAAATAGGCCATTACTAAAACAAATCAATAACCATTTGAGGCAACACCAACTAAACATGGAAAGTGTTGAATACTTTGGAAAAAACACCATATAAGTATGGGCAGTTAATCAAAATATGCTCAGTGGAATCCCAATCATGTAAACATATATAACATTGTGGACCCTTACCCTTTTATATGGGGATATGTTGTGGGTGTTTTTATCACAAAGATATAAAATAAAATTGAAAAAATATGACAAATTGACTTAACACTAAGGATTTTTTTTCATACATAGAGAAATCATCAACTACCTTTCCTTTTTGAACAACTGATCATAAGGTCAAGTTTCATTGCCTCCGATCGTGGTATCAAATCATTTGTTCTAAAACTATAACCCCTATCTCACCTCAATAAACACAACCTAAAGTACAACCTAGAGTGAGGAAGATCCTCGATGGCTCGGGGTTGGTATCATCATCATCAAGCTCACACACTAATACTAAACTTTTCTTGAGTTTGCAAAGTCTTCCCCTCAAAGTATTAAATAAAATTTTATGAAGGATAATAAGGTGAATTAAAAATTTGGTAAAATATAAGGTTAAAAACTCGGAATAAGAACTTTTTAGAATTAACTTATTATTATTATTATAATATATATATATATATATATATATATATAAATAAATATATAAAATGTTATTTAACATTAGATTTGGATGAAATAAATAATTTTTTATTGTATTTATTTATATATATATATATATATATATATCTTTGATGAAAGGCCATTTTAATTATAAAAATAAAAGCCCTTTACAGCCAAAAAAAAAGTGTGGGTGAAGAAAAAAGTCACACCTCGAATGTCACTAACTTATCCTAATAGCGGATAAAGAATGCAGATTGTGAAGTGATCATAGGCACAGAATGTTGGGAGGTGTACATATCTAGCTATTGCAATGGACCTCCATAGTCATGAGATCTACTCTAAGGAGGCTAACATCATGCACGATCAGGGTGTTGACGTGAACAAGATCTGGTTGGGTGAGGAGGTGAATGATCAAGGGTCTCTATATTGATAGCACAAGGGGTATCACCCCAATAATTTAGTAAATCCTACAAATGGTCCAGCTCCATAGCCACCTTTTAATCCTGGTCACAGATTTGAAATCACACATCATGAATAACTTCAAGCTTGTCAACAAATCAAAAATCCTAAGATGAATCAACCTGCTTGAAAAAAATCTTGTTTCTAAATTTCCAAATGTGAAATAGAAAGCTAATCTAAATATTTTCCACACTTCCCTCGATAGGAGAGAAAACTGAATGGGATCACCTAGAAGGACATGATGCCAAAAAATTTGCAGGGACATAAACAGGGTAAAGAAATAACCCACCCAACTCCAAGCGATACTAGCCCATCTACATGCCCAAGAAAGATGCATACAAGACTCAAGTTCTTGAAAAAATGGGCATCGGGACTCAAGCACCCTCATATAAGAAATTTTATGACAAAAGGGTAAACCTTGATACAATAAGCTCCAGGCAAAAAAAGCTTTCTTTGGCTCTAGATAAGATGCCCAGGCTGAATGAAATATGGTTTTCCACCTAGATGGTGATGAGAGAAGGTCCCATTTGACATTGATTTTTGGCACCATAGGTACAAATGGCATAAGCCAGTAATAACACTGTCTGGATCTATAGTTGAGCAAGGAAGTGCTCTTATACCAGGCCCAATATTTCCACCAGGTCTTCTGGGATCTAAAACCTAATTTTTTCCATACGGAGAAAGGTGTATGGTCCGAAATAGCATCATGTGTAGCCTTGTCATCTTTGGAAAACTGAAAAATCCTTTTAAAATATTTCCAAGGAATCCAATCTTTGTTTTCCCTAGAGTAAAAGTCTACAATGGCGGCAATGCCCCACTTAAAAAATTTCTAGGAATGGACCTAGGTAACTTGGTCCCCAAAGTCATAATGATCATACTACACACCCCTGACCAGGATGGGTAGTCATATCCAAGGTCTAAAGGGGTCAATGCACTTACATAATAACATCCCCAATCACCTTTGATTTCCAAAAGTCATACGTATTCGTACTACACATCCCTGAACAAGATGGGTAGTCATCCCCATGGCCAAAAGGATCAATGTCATTCACAAGCCACAAACCTATGAGCTCAACTTTGAAATATCAAATGCAAAATCAAATAATAGTGGTTATCACCACTATTCAAAGTCCTTGATCACAAAGAAAAAAACCATAAGAAAAAAATAAACAGTGATTTTTATCACTATATATGCGATCAAGTATCCAAACAAGTTGAGCAACCAAAAAATGCCTGAGCTTGAATCCCTGGAATTCTTAGCATTCGAAAAAACATCTAGGTGATCCTCATTATGGGTTTGGTAGATAGCCTACCTGACAATGATGGTATCCTAAATGCATGATGATATGTCTATCACATTAGCTTTGCATGTGAGCAGACCAATGTTTGTATGTGGATGAGCTAGCTTATGGTACCTTAGATTATCCCATGGATCAATCTTACTAAATAGAACGACAGAGTTAGTGGAGCTAATTAGGTGATCCTCAGTACAGGTTTGGTTGACAGCCTATCTAGAACTGGTGGTATCCTAACAAATACCACATAAATGAACTCAATTGCACACATAGGGATGTAAAATAACTTGGTCAAACTCAAGTCTAATTCATACCTTGTTTGAATGTCTTGTAAGATAAATGTAACGTCTTGGCTAGTTAGTTAAAACATTTGAATCTCAAAAAACCTTAACTACATTTTAAAACAACGGGTACATTTCATTACTTACATCACCATCAAAAAATACAAAAAATACAAAAACAAAATTATCACATGCAAAGTCATTCCACAATGCCATCACATAAGTACAAAAAGCCAATAAATCCTATACATTCTATGGTGCTATCGACAAGTTATAAACAACTCATTTCATTCATTCCATATTTATACATCATATCATTAGAAACATCACATTCATAATAACACATGCATACATCATCATAAATAAATGTGCATAAACAGAAAAAAATAAATCATGACAAGTGTATAACAAAAAAGAAAAGTCATGTATATATATATCATCAAAATTCCTGCAGGCTATAATAATTCGGTCCTCTGACCTCGCCAAACAATAACAAATACTCAAAAATCCTCGATCCTAGGGTGTCAGCAACCATGATCATGTAGGATCGATGCGACGAGAACTACCCCCCATGGTATGGGTCCTATGCGACCTCTTAGGGTAGTTGCTGCTAGGCCCTGCATCACGCCCACTAGCACCCCCCTCATCCAGTCGCCTATGACGATATGATGTTGACTGCTCAGTATCACTGTCTCTCATCTGACGTGAAGACCCACCTCCAAGTATCTTAGGTAACTACCCATCGAGGCAGATAATATCTACCTTCAAATCCATTTTATTCTGAAACCAATCTACCTCCTGTCGATGGTACGTAGCCACTACATCATCGTGCTATGCCAACTGAGTTCATAGGAGATCCCTCTCCTACGTAGCATCTGTGTCCCCATCCCATCGACGGTACATAGAAAATGCATTCTCTCACTCTACCAATTGCATCCATAGGAGATCCTTCTCCTGTAAATCCTCCCCAAGCTCCTCATCTTGTCTCCAAAGCAGATCCTCCAATCATGCTATCTCAGCGCGATCCCTCACCTCCACACCCTCTAGAACATCCTGGTGCATAGGCATATCTAGGACTACAGGCTGCTCTGACTCCCATTTCTTTGGGGCGTCCTATGTGTCCAGATACTCCAGAATACCAAAATCATCCCCCCAAAGTTGTCAACCTCCACCATGTTTGCATCCTCGAGCAAAGCCCCCAACCCTCTCTCAATGCCTTTGCACCCTCACCACCTACTACTACCGCCTCTGGACCCCCTAGAGGCCCCTTGCCTCACCACTGCCATAATGTCCACCACTGGTCGTACTCAGTGGTTGCCCCAACATTGTCCACATCAAGGACATCGATCACAAGATCTGACTCCTCACCAAGTGGCTCGATGATCAGCCAGGAAATAGTCCTCTCGTCGCCCCAATGCTGATAGATCAAGGGCTCAACAGGAAACCCCTAGCACACCCCAAACTATCACATCACTCGAACATACAGGAAGTACTCTTACTTAGTCTCATGTCTCCCAATCAACCATATCCCCCTATGCACCCACTGGAGCCATTCTCCAGCCTCAGGCCAAGATGAACAATCCAGGTATGGGCCCTAGAACACCTCCATTGGAGTAAGATGAGTGAAGGCATCAGCATAGTGCCCTACGAAACTTGCCCACCATCGACTCTGTCCTTGCTCCTCAGACCGCAACCATAGGGCTACATATCCTATCTCTTTGTCCACCATATCTACCTGAGTAGTCCATGGTAAACCCTGTGGCTGCTCCATAGCTATGTGCTACCACCCCCAGCACTGCAATAGGTAGCTGCACCCAATACCATTTCACCTCTAGCAGCGAACCTCGTATAGCTCATCATAAAGCTATGCCAAAAGCATTTGTCCCCACCTCATAATCAAAGGTGCCTCTGTCAAGCACTCAACTAATCTGAACACTACCTCCAACAGGTTCCATGGGAACCTCACACCCGAGGAGTCGAGCAGCAGCATGTTGGAGATGAGGGTCATCAGTAATGCATGCCTCACCCCCAACATGTCCCTCTCTAGCCACCACCACACCAAGATACCACTAATCAGGCAATCCCCCTCTACCCGCTCCACTAGACTATCCACCCCCATCTCCACCCCATGCTCGAAGCACCATATCAACACAACCATCCCTTGATCATGTGGCGTAGTCCAAAGTGGCAACCCGTCTATCAAAATCCATAGAATTCGATAGACATCCTCAAGAGTCACTATCATCTCCCATGTTGGGAGATGAAAGGTATTGGTTTGAGGATCCTACAAGTTGATCAGGGCCATCAGATAGGCTCAATCCCCCACCACAGGATCTAGTCGAGTCACCTGCTTGAGCCCAAGGGCATCAAGCCACTCCCAGTCATCCATAGTTAGTGCCTCCTGCTCTTCAAAAAAAATCGTAGGCACATGGTACCGACTCTTCACAACCTACAACAGAAAACAAAACAAAAACATTAAAACATGACAAAATAAAATGAAAAATTGTACAGCACTACAACAAACATACACACTATCTAAATACAAAAACATTTAATCAATGTACAGTACAAAAACAAAACAAAACAAAATTCAAAAACAAATTTGTCAGTTCCTAGGGTTTTTTTAACTCTAGTTCAAACTGATAAATCAACAAAAAACACACAAATTCAAAAACACATTTGTCAGATCCTAGGGTTTTTAACTCTAGTTCAAACTAATAAATAACTGACAAACAAAAATAGTTCACACATAACACTTTGTTAGTTCCTAGGGTTTTTAACTCTAAGTTCAAACTGATAAATAACTGACCAACCAAAAAAATATACAAACACATTTGTCAGTTCCTAGGGTTTTTAACTCTAACATCAAACTAATAAATAACAAAAAAAAGAGACAAAACATTTAAATACCAAAAACAGTTAACCTAGGGTTTTCATCCTAGTCTACACTAACAAAATACAAAAAAAAAAAAAAAATAGTTAACCTAGGGTTTTCATCCTAGTCTACACTGACCAAAGACAAAAAAAAAACAAACTACAAAAAATAGTTACCCTAGGGCCTGACCTTAGTCTAAACTGATAAACAACAACAAACAAAATAAAAACAAAGTGAAGTTTTTGACCTTTGTTTAAACTAGGGTTTTTTACCTTAGTTTACAAAAAATCAAAATCTAACCTAGGGTTTTTAAATTCTAGTTTAAAACAAAAAAAAATCAATACAAACAACTCTAGGGTTTATAATTCTAGTTTAAACTACAAAAAAATAAAACAAAATAACAACTAGGGTTTCTAACTCTAGTTAAACAAAAATAAAAATTTACCCTAGGGTTTTCATTTTACTGTCACCCTAAAAAATACAACACACAATAAAAGTTTTCAGTTCCTAGGGTTTAACATTCGTTTAAAACTAATAAACAACAAAAAACAACATAAACACATTTTCTTACGCTAAGTTTTCAATCTTAGTTTAGACTAGGGTTTTCTTTTTTTAGCTTACAACAAAAAAAAAACAAAAAGATGGTTTTAACTAGGTTTTCGATCATAGTTTTAACAAATCACTACAAAACATAAATTCACACAAAAATAACAAACATTTAACTAGGGTTTTCATTTTTAAATCGAAAAACAAATACAAAAGAGGAAAAAGAATTGTGGTTTTAAACTGTAACACAAACCAAACAAAATACAGAGGAGGATCACTTACCGATCTCGCTTAGACTTTGCAACTTGATGATCTAGTCCGTGAACTCATGGTGTCTGAGAAATGTGACAGCGCTCTGCTACGCGAACTTGACCTCCTCCTCATAGCTCCCAAACGCCAGGAAAAACAATTACAAATGAGCCCAAAACCTAGTTTTGGCCCTTAAATAGGCTTTTAGGCCTATAATCGTTCCCCCCTGGTATGATCTCTCTAGTTAGCACTCTTCCCACCCTATTACGATTACTAAACTGGTATTTTTCCCACCCAGGGACGATTACAGAGCAAGAAATTCAAAAACAACAAAAATTGCATCAAAATGCACAAAAAAATAGCAATAAACTTACCGATCAAAGGGGCCTTTGCGCCCATGATTCTTGGCATGCAAAACCAATGTTGAGGTCACAAATACTCACTATCATACTCCCTAGGAAGGCTATCATAGCCGTAAATCTCCACGAGAGGATGGATTTTTGATAATTTCATCCCCAAACGACGTTACAAAATGGGTCCAAACCCACCAAAAAATAGCAATAACATTGCCGAAAGAAGGCGCTTTTGCACCTGACCTTATTGGCATCCAAAACTGACATTGGGATCACAAATCCTCACTATCATACTCCCTAAGAAGGCTATCATAGCTATACCACTCCACGGGAAGACGAATTTTTGAGAATTTCATCCCCAAACGGTGTCACAAAAAGGGTTCAAACCCACCAAAAATAGGTCAAAATGTTCGAAAACTGCATAAGCATTCAACGGAAAACAACTGAAGGCACCCTCACAAAAGTCATCTTGGGTCAAGCGACTTGTCACTTTTCTCATGTTGTTCACTCCCTCATCGATTCATCGCTTGAGGGGGTAGTCACACTTCGTCACCAATCAACAAAAACACACCCAATCAAATAAATGACACGCATTCAAAGGATCATTGACAAAGACAATCATGCCCCTGCTTGGGGAAGCAAACAAGCAATAATCACAAGTTTATCAAACACTTTGCATTCTAGAATCATGAACTCAATTTTCTCGTAGATAAAATGTTGTGCCCTTTGCCTATTCATGACTGAACAATGTCCAAGATCAAGTAACACCTCATCGAAAAATTTTAACACTTGAATTAATCTCCTTAGCTCGTCAAAAGCAAGGATTCAAGAATGCATGCCCTTTCCATACTTAGAGCATCAAAATTTGGTTAGGTTACTAATAAACTCTAATCATTAGTGCTTTGATTATCTATTTTTCTCAACACTACGCCATGCACAACGCATCCCCAAAAGGGGCATATGTAGACGCAAAAACAACACCAATCTAATTATGTGACGACAAACACTACTCGCATTGACATACATAGCCCCTAGGGCAGCCCCTAGAGGTTAAAAAGTGGTCCTAACCACTCCCACAATAGTTTTGGAAGGTCAGAGGTCGATTTTGCACCTTTTCACCACTTTTCTCCCTACTCGTCCCACCTTGGGATGATTACAAATTGGTATTCGTCCCACCCTGGGATGATTAGCAATATTCACTCCAGGTTGGGGTGAATAGAAGGTTTGACTGAAAAAATTCAAACCTCGATAGGTCCGCCACTTAACTACAACTTTAGGACTTGCAATTGCGAGGAATGGCTTCAAATCAGAGAGAGACTTCAGTTATGCATGCCTTGATTTTTGGAGGCCTCATGCAAGGAGACTCTAAATCAGGGAAGAATATTTTCTCCCAAAATAGGACAAGCAACTCAAGTGGTGCCCTCACATGCACATTCAAAGAGAAAGACCCTAGGTCTATAAATTGGTGAGTCTTCTCACCACAATAGGAGAATAGTGAGGAGAATTTGGAGCAACGAAGTGCTGCCAAATTACATCCTCACCCATCATTTGTGCTTTTACATCCTTGATCTCTCTTTTGGAAGGGAGGTTATTGGGTGATTATTGGAAGTGCAATCCGGACCCAAACCTGAACATTTGGCCACAATACCCCACCAAATTTCTTGACACAACTCCATAAGAGGTTTTGGACCCATCCCAAGTGGATTGGTGCTAAAATTGAGTCACAAACAGTGGCGTCCTACCCCCGAGAACCCCCCGCACTGTTGTAGTTATAATCATCCCACCCCAAAGTGATTAGAAATCTGTGGCATATTTCCTTGATTTTTATTTTGCGTTTGATTTTAGGTTACTTACACATGTTGTCATTTAAATTTCATGTGATTCTAACAAGTTTTGGCTATGATTTTATCATTTCTCACTTTCGCTAATATACAGTGATCGTCATCATATATAGGGCAATCAAGGCCGAATTAGCCAAATCCTACCATCTGGATCATCCCAAAATGCCCTGTTTTACCTAACCCTAACTTTGCAGGTGTTTTGGAGGCCTCTGGACTAGACATTTAGGAGGTGGCTTTTGGACAGGTTATGACAGTCCTAGTCGTCCCACCCCAGAGCGATTAGAAATCTATGCAATATTTTCAAACTTTTCCTTTTGCAGTGGCTTCCTGATAATGTTTTATTTTTTCTTTCAAATTTTCAGCTCATTCTGATATGTTTTAGTTATCATTTTATTTATATTACGCATGCACTAATCGTAGGCTTTGGGGATCGCATGTTCTACTTCATCTACAGGTGCTACTAATCCTTTTTTGTCTCTCTGAACATAGGATCTCAACACTGGAGGAGCAGTAAGGAATCAAAGACATATTTACGTAAGCGACGATGACGTTTGGTCCACCCATTTTCAATGTGGGCACGCGAAAGATCTCAAAGGGGAATATATCATTCATGGTGTAATCAAAATATGTCCGACACTCCTAGCCCCTGAAAATGGAGGAGATGTATTGTAACACGATTTGGAGAAAATCAATAAAATAAAGGGCCACACTTTTACACTTGCTTTTAATCTCGTTTCAGTTCGTTGGTTTTCCTTCTTTTCATGCATTCTCATTCGTAGGACTTAGCATTGCATTTTCCCTTCTATTTTGCTTTTGTATCCTCGTGCTTTCAAAAAGAGCCATGTATATATACATATATAGTAGTCACAGTAAGTATTGAATGCTTTCAAGTGTATTATGTTCATTGGCATAGGTTTTTCTACTCCCCCTAGCTTGGGAAGCTTATGACCAAAGGGCTTAAGTGCCTTTGGAGCTTTTTGAAAATTGAATGTGACCAAAGGGGTTAAGACCTTTGGGGCTTTTTGAAATTTGAATGTGACCAAAGGGGTTAAGTGCATTGGGGCTTTTTGAAATTGAATGTGACCAAAGGGGTTAAGACCTTTGAGGATTTTTGAAATTTGAATGTGACCAAAGGGGTTAAGACCATTGGGACTTTTTGCAAATTGAATGTGACGAAAGGGGTTACGACCTTTGGGGATTTTTGAAATTTGAATGTGACCAAAGGGTTTAAGTACTTTGGGGCATTTTGAAATTGAATGTGACCAAAGGGGTTAAGACCTTTGGGGATTTTTGAAATTTGAATGTGACCAAAGGGGTTAAGACCATTGGGGCTTTTTGCAAACCGAATGTGACCAAAGGGGTTAAGACCTTTGGGGCTTTTTGAAATTTGAAAGTTACCAAAGGGGTTAAGACCTTTGGGGATTTTTTCAAATTTAATGTGACCAAAGGGGTTAATACCTTTGGGTATTTTTGAAATTTGAATGTGACCAAAGGGGTTAAGACCTTTGGGGCTTTTTGAAAATTGAATGTGACCAAATGGGTTAAGACCTTTGGGGATTTTTGAAATTTTAATGTGACCAAAGGGGTTAAGACCTTTGGGGCTTTTATAAATTGAATGTGACCAAAGGGGTTAAGACAATTGGGGATTTTTTAAATTTGAATGTGACCAAAGGGGTTAAGACCTTTGGGGCTTTTTGAAAATTGATATGTGACCAAAGGGGTTAAGACCTTTGGAGCTTTTTGAAATTGAATGTGACCAAAGGGGTTAAGACCTTTGGGGCTTTTTGAAAATTGAATGTGACCAAAGGGTTTAATACCTTTGGGGCTTTTTGAAAATTGAATATGACCAAAGGGGTTAAGACCTTTGGGGATTTTTGAAAATTGAATGTGACCAAAGGGGTTAAGACCTTTAGGGCTTTTTGAAATTGAATGTGACCAAAGGGGTTAAGACCTTTGGAGATTTCTGAAATTGAATGTGACAAAAGGGGTTAAGACCTTTGGGATTTTTGAAAATTGAATGTGACCAAAGGGGTTAAGACCTTTGGGGATTTTTGAAAATTGAATGTGACCAAAGGGGTTAAGACCTTTGGGGATTTTTGAAAATTGAATGTGACAAAATGGGTTAAGACCTTTGGGGCTTTTTGAAATTGAATGTGACCAAAGGGGTTAAGACCTTTGGGGCATTTGAAAATTGAATGTGACCAAAGGGGTTAAGACCTTTTGGGCTTTTTGAAAATTTAATGTGACCAAAGGGGTTAAGACCTTTGGGGATTATTGAAATTGAAATGTGTGACCAAAGGGATTAGGAACATTTGGAGATTTTTGAAATTGATATGTGTGACCAAAGGGATTAGGAACCTTTGGAGATTTTTGAAATTGATGTGTGACCAAAGGGATTAAGACCTTTGCAGCTTTTTGAAATTGATATGTGACCAAAGGGGTAAAGACCTTTAGAGATTTTTGAATTTGATTGTGACCAAATGTGTTAAGACATTTGGAGCTTTTTGAAATTTATGTGTGACCAAAGGGATTAGGAACCTTTGGAGCTTTTTGAAATTGATTGTGACCAAAGGGGTTAAGACCTTTCAAGATTTTTGAAATTGATATGTGTGACCGACGGGATCAGGAACCTTTGGAGATTTTTGAAATTGCATGTGACCAAAGGGGTTAATACCTTTGGAGCTTTTTGAAATTGGTATGTGATCAAAGGTGTTAATAACTTTGGGGATTTTTGAAATTGATATGTGAAAAAAGGGCTTAAGTGCTTTTGGAGCTTTTTAAAATTGAAATTTGATGTGACCAAAGGGATTGAGTCCCTTTGGGGCTTTTGAAAATGGTATGTGACCAAAGGGCTTAAGTGCCTTTGGAGATTTTTGAAATTAGAATGATGTGGATGACTAGGAGGATGTGATATCCTGAGAGTCCACGCTTTCCTTGGTGATTAAGTTGATATCGACGTCTTGATCAGATGAGTTAGTTGGACCATTTGGGATGAAGACTTTCAGATCAATAAGGTCTTGGAACACATTTTTGAATACTTTATAGTTGTTGATGTCATGGCCTGCTTGTTGATGATAAGGACAATACAAGTGCATATTGTAATTCTTTGCATATTTCTTGTTAGGATCACTTGATTTTATTTTTGGAAGTAGAATCTCTTGTGCTTCATAAAGACTTTGAAAAATGGTTGCATAGGATTCTGAAAGTCTTGTGTAGTTGCGATGAGGATTTTTGGGGCACTTCATGCTCATGTCCAAGTGTTTTGGACTTTGAATTTGTGGTACAGGTGTAAAAAACTAAGATTTGGGTTGTGAACTTGGATGTTTCAACTATTGTGATTGCTAACACTAAATATGGCTCAATTGTCACTCAATTTTAGTTAGTCAAGTTAAAATTTATGGTAGAATTTTAGTGTGTTGACAATTTGAATGTAAGCCTTGGTTGGCTTGTTGAGTGATTTGAGATTTGATGAATGGATTAATTAATGGATGAGATTGAATGTGTTGTTGGAGGTGTGATGAATTGGGGATCATGGAATGAATTTGATGATGATGGGGTTGGTGAGAAAATTATTGTGAATGAATAAAAGGATATGATGTATGAGGACTATGGATGGGTGGACTCATAGAAATGGAATGGGTTGATGGAGGCATGGTGCAATTTGCATTTGATGTGACAACTTGGGGGTTAGGAAATTGTGAGGCAGCATTGGCATGATCCTCATACAATGGGTTGGAATAGGTGGATGTGGAGTAAGTGTTTGGAACACTTGGGATTTATTGCGATTGGCTTGTGGAAGAAGGCATACCATATTCGTAACCCAAATTATGATATCCTTGGGTAAGGTAGGAGGTAGCCAGTTTGGGTTCTTCAAAACCCTCTTGGCTAAGGGGCTCTAAGATATAGTTAGAAGACTTGAATATATCCTTCACTTTATCCATGTCTATGTAGATGGTGGTTGTCTCCACATTGTGTGAATGTGTATCTACTTGAGAGTGGGGTGGATGGGATGATCCAGACAACGTAGTCTTAACCATATTGGATGGGGCTACCGAAGTAGCAGAGGCATGGGAAATATTTTCCAATAAAAAACTTTGATTTATTATTTTATTTTTATGTCTCGTTAGTACCATAAAATAATTAAACCAAATATTCAAAGTTTAATCTAAATCACACAAACTAAAAACTTTTCAGAATTTAAAGTAAAGAAAAAAATCAATCCTAGGGTTCACCATGATCACCATTTGTGAAGACAAGGACACGACACTAAAATAAAATAAAATAAATCAAATAACACAATGAGATACAAGATTGCACAAAATAGATAAATTTATTCAATAAGTGGGGGGAGCTAATAAACTCCTTTGATACAATCTATCCTCAATGAGGGTATTTGATACAATGTTTTACAAAAATACTAGGGTTCTCTGAAACCCTAGCTATAACAATGAAGTATCTTCATATTGATGTGTTCTTGCTTCCAACAAGGTGAGTGGGCTTTGGATATACTATGGCGTGCCACTCCAGCTTCAATAGTCATTCAACAATATGTGAAATCTATAGATCTACACACATAAAAATAGAGAAAGAGATTAATAATACCTATGAGGGTTCCATAGTGTGAGGCCCTCAGACATCAGTAAACCCTAACTAAAAAATTGATAAAATGGCATGCAAAATCTATAAATCATGTAACATAATAAAACCAATAAATATATACCTTATTTTCATTTTGTTGTTGTAGTTGGTGTGGTGTAGTAAGCTCAGATTCGTGTTTCTATGGTTGCAGTAGGATTGGATGTGCACTTGGCAGGCTCTGGTGTGAGCTTCATAGGCTCTGGAGTGATATTTACAAGCTCTAGAGTGAGCCTGTGATACAACAGGATCTGGTGAGCGCTTAGAAAGCTCTACAACAAGATTTGTAGGCTCTACAACAAGCCTGGTAAGATCAGGAGGGTACCTTTGAATAAGGATAAATCTGCAAAAGTAGATCAAGAGGGTGGCGATGAATGCGGTGGATGGATGGGGCTGTGACAACAATGGAGGATGAATGGGGGATGACTAGAATAGTAGAAGTCTTGTTGACTAACTAGGGCATTATATCTTTAGACTCTATCTCTTTGCTTTGCTAGGATTTCAACAATGACTCCTCTAGGGTGCAACTTCTAATCTCAAGGTTCCAGTCATTGAGCATATGCAAATGCCCCTATTTTATAATTCAACCTAAGGTTTTCTTAGGGTTTCAACTTTTCACTTTTAATCGTATGGCTGAAATTAAATTACATGCTAGGTTTGAGATTACTTTTTGCATGTGGCATGGATTAATGAAGATGGAGGGTGGAGATTAAATTGGAATGGATGGCTAAGGTTAACTGAGTTTAAATATATATATTTTATAATAAATATATTAAAATATAATAATAAAATATTATATTAAATATAAATAATATAAAATATATATAAATTAAATCAAAAGGGGTCGTAAAGTGGCAAGAAAGGTCTAAAGTGGTGGGAAAGGTGGATTTGGGCCAAATAATTGGCGGGAATGGTGTATGGTGGACTAGTGTGTGGTGGAATGGTTAGGATGGAGGATTAGTGGCTGTAATTTGGTGTCTACAAAGATAATTTTTTGGGTGGATATATAGACTGTTAAAAATGGATTCTAGCTTCTACTAGGATTTTTAGGCTTCCATATAAGCTTACCAATAAGGAGCTTTTGAAAAATATTGGTAATACTCTAAGGGAGTTCATTTAGGAGATACCAATTACTAAGGGTAGAAGACATGCTAAATACACCCAAATATATGTTCCCATGGATATTTCAAAACCTTTGCCATAATACATTAGGATTAAATATGAATCAAGGAAATAGGAGCAAGAATTGGATTATAATTATATTGCATTTTAATGCTACAAATGATATAATACTAGACACATGACAAGATATTAAAAAGTGAAAATCATGGAGAAAGAGATAGAAAATTTTGGACATGAGATAAGCTTCAATATGAAACAAGGATTTGATATAAAATTAGAAATTGGATCAAATCAAGGATTTTCCACTCTTAAGAAAATGGCAAATAAATCCTCTATACATCATCAAATGGAAATGTCTACCATAATTTACTCAAATCAACAACCAAAATAAAAAATAATACAAGGGATAGTAAAATACCATGCACAAATCCAAATTTAAGAGGGTTTAAATATTTAAAGGAATATGGGGAGTCAAATTTAAATTAAATGAGGTGAAAGAGGTCAATTTTAATCTAGGTACATCTTAACTTTTCTCATGTAATATTTAATACTCTCCTTGCAATAAAAAGGAATATAGTACATAATGTATCCCTTGTGTTTTAGGGTTTTAAAAGTATCATCATAAAGGAATACATATAGAGGATATCCATGGAAATTTGGTTTTTTAGTGTAGGATAATAAAGTTGTTATTATGGAGGATCATCCTAGTACATTAGGATTTCTAGGGAGAAAAATATTTAGAGGATAAGTATAACTATGAACAATATGAAAATTTTGAAGAGATTGATGAAGATGAAAGTGTTGGTGGGAATGAAAGTTGTAAGATTAGTGTAGTGGTAAGGGCTTTAGCCTCTATTTTTTAGGTCCAAGGTTCAAACCCCACTGACCATGAGGTGATAAGTACCCCTCATAAAACCTGTGTAAAATCATTGAAAAAAGTGTTGGTGGGAATGGGGAAAATGATATGAATACCTTAAAAGTAATAATATCAAAAAAAAGAAACTCAAAGTGATATTAAATTGGAAAACCAAAAAAAAATATCACGGGTGATAATAAAATGGGGGTTAATCTAACTAATAAAAGTAAGATATTATGATAAAAAAAGATATCATAAAATATTAGAGATATGAATAAGACCCCTAAAATATATTAGTAAGGAATTGATAGGTTGTTATAGTCCTTAGTTTATTTTACTACAAGAAGTAAAATTAAGTAGTTCAAAATTTAAGGATTCATTCAAAAAGATTTGGATGATAGGGATTGTCTAGTAGTAAGTGGGATAGGGTTTGCAAAGGAAAAATATTGGAGGGGTAATCTTGTGGAATTATAAGCTTATGATTTTAATCCTTGTCCTTTTATTTATGGACATTTTGAGTCAAAGTTGTCATTGATGTCAAGGAACGAAGTTGTCATTGATGTCAAGGAATAAACTACCGTTGATGTCAAAAGGTCAAAAGGAACAATGCAAAGGTTAATGGCAAAAGAGCTTCATAATATTTTTAATATTATGTGGAAGCATAAGCAGGAGGGTTTTTATTAAAACCATGGATGAGCAAAAATAAAAGGTTTTTCATAAAAACCCAAGGAAGCTTTTAAATTCATGTTAATAAAGCCCAAGGGAGTTAAATATTAATTTATAATATTTAAATTCTAAAGAATTTAAATAATTTATAAATTAATTATTTAAAAAACAAAGGCATCGACGTTCAAGTTTAAAAGGTGGCAAATGGTATATAAACTATATGCCTTAGTGGCATTTGAATTATCCTTCGTTCGAACAAGTGAAAGAGGCAAGCGTGTGTTGTGAGAATTCGTGTGAGGAAGAAGACAAGATTCTTGTCTTAAGCACCAATGAAAGGGGATAAGATTATCGAGGGCTAATATCCCATATCCACCTAGGCAGTGTGGCCTAGTGGCAAGTGATCGAGGGCTAAGGCGTTTGGGTGCGGAGTGATCCACGATCGATTCACGATAGCAACTTTTTGGTGTGTTGTGTTTGAGGCATCGAAGGAAGCGATGCGTGATTTTTTGGCTTAGGCGCATTAGGGGAGAAATATAGAGCACGTGGTGCTCTTTGCTCCCTAAACGAGCACCTAGCTCATGCGGTGGTTGGAGCCATGGCTAGGGCACTGGTAGAGGCGACGTCGTGAGTTCGAGTCTCACCAAGGCAAAGGTAATAAAATTTTTAATATATTTTTGTATTGCCTAAGGTTTTGACATGAGGTCCTAGGGAGTTAAAAGGGGTAGATAAAAAGTATTTTAATTAATCATCATTTTGGTTAATTGGAGGAATAAGGAGTTAGCTTTATTTTTAAATAAAGTATTTATGACATATTGGTTTATTGAAGATTAAAGTGTTGGTTAAATTTTGAGAGGACTTCTTGCCATTGAGTTATTTTGTGAAGGTGATTTTATTGACATTATTCTTGGTGTTGGATATTATTTTAACTGGGAGATTATAAGGTGTATTTGGTCAAATATTTTTGTATATGTTGATGGATGTTTTCTTAAATATGGAGTGATAAGGTGTATGTATGTTTTGATATTTACATTGTATTTTTGAGAGAGTTTATCATCTTATAACTTCTTTGAGCTTGGCAAAGAAGTGTTTGTGGTTGTGGCAGATTTTTGAGATTCCTTCATCATCAAGAAAAAGGTATGGGCACATTCTTCCATAGTTGAGTTGATTGGTTGGTTTTCTGGAAAAACAAGTTTGGAGTGAAAAGGAATTAATTAGGTTTCCTTATTGAGTGTGTTGAGTTAATGCTTCAAGGTTTTCTGGAATAAAGAGTTGATATTAAAACCTTGTTTGATAAGCATTGTTGTTGAAGCCATTGGTTAAGTAAAGAAATTGAACTAGGGTTTGAAAAGAACATGAGTATCATTGTTATGTGAGATTGTTTAAGCCATTGGTTAAGTGAAGAACTTGAACTAGGGTTTGAAAAGAACATGAGTATCATTGTTATGTGAGATTGATTGATAAGCATTGTTGGAAATATTTTGAGTGAGTGTTTATATGCTTGGACTAGGGTTTGTAAGAAAGGATTGTTTCATTGAGTGATTGGTTGAGTAGAGTTGGTTGAGCCTAGTCAAGTGGATGTGTGAAGTGATTGTTCAAGTTCTATAAAACAAACTATTCTATATTCTGAATTGATTTGAGAAAGTGATTGAGCATTGAGGTAAATGTGAAGCATATTGAGTCTCTAACAATTCTCTGTATGTTTCTAAAAGAGTGATTGAGTATTGTGATGAGTATAGAGCATATTGAGTCTCTAACAATTCTCTTTATATTTCTATGAGATTGGACAAGTTCTAGTGTGGACTTGTTGAGCAGATTTGAGGTAAGTCTTTGAGAAGACTTGTGGACATATTTGGGTAAGATTTTGTGGAAGCTTACAATACATATTGAGAGCAGATTTGGATAAGTTCTTGTGAGAACTTATTGAGAAGATTTGGACAAGTTCTAGAGAGGACTTGTGGACAGATTAGTGTGAGATTTTGTGGAAGCTTGCAAGGAAGATTTGAGATAAGTCTTTGAGAAGACTTGAGAGAAGAATTGATTGATTTGTTCAAACCTTGAGTTAAGGTTTGGGATAGATCCAATAGAGTTGATTTGAGATTGAGTCAAGCTTTGAGTTAAGTCTTGAGGAAAGATATTGAGTAGATTTGTGCTAGACCGAAGGACTATGTTTAGTATAGATTCGAGGATAGAGTTTGGTGTATATTTGAGGATAGGTTTGTGCCAGACTAGAGATAGATATTGAGTAGATTTGTGCTAGACCGAAGGACTATGTTTAGTATATATTTGAGATAGAGCTTTGGAGGTGATAGAGTATAGAGGATGATAGTCTCTAGTGGATAGAGATCCATTAAGCCAGGGCAGTGAGGACAGGTGTCTTCAGTGGATAGAGATCCATTAGCCAGAGAAGTGGGGGTAACAGTTCTTCTAGAAGATCACCAGCCAGAGCAAGAGGAGAAAGGAGTTCTCCTATGGATAGAGATCCATGAACTTGATTAGGGGATTGGTGTCTCCTTTGGATAGAGGTCCATAAACATTGTAATAGGGAAAGGATTCCCAAGAGATTGATTGAGAAAGTTTTAGTAAAATATTTTCTCCGTGGAGTAGCCCACATTGGGTGAACCATGTAAATTTGGTGTCTCTATTGTGTATGGTGATTTGTGCATTGCTTTGATTACTGCTATTGATATTGCTATCTATACATTGCATAATATTGATTGGGAAAGAAAAGTAAAAAGTGGTCTTATATTGTTCACCCCCCTCTCAGTATAAGCTTGTGTTCTTCAATTGGTATCAGAGTGGGTTCCTTCAGAAGAGTTTAACAACTTGAAGGAAAAGCTTACAAGAACACAATGGATTCTAAGAATGGATCATCAGATAATTCAACACCAATATTTGATGGAAGTGATTATATATATTGGAGTTTGAGAATGAAGATTTACTTGATGGCTCTTGGCAATGAAATTTGGGAAGCAGTTGAAAATGGATACGATCCCTCAGTTGATCCACCTACAGATAAGGAAGGTAAGCTTCTACAACATTATAATTCAAAAGCAATGAATGCAATTTTGAGAGGTTTGCATAGAACAGAGTCCATAAAAGTTATGCATTGTCAAGATGCAAAAGGAATGTGGGATAAGTTGCAAAGCATATATGAAGGAGATAAAGGTGTCAAGAAAGCAAAGATACAAAATCTCAAAGGACAACTTGAAGAGTTAAGAATGAAGGATGAGGAAAACATTAGTACTTATCTACTTCGAGTTGATGAGGTTGTTAATGCTATGCAAGGACTTGGACTTAAGGTTGAAGAATCAGATGTTTGTGATAAGATCTTAAGATCTCTTCCAAAAATATTTAGTGAAAAGGTTTTTGCTATAGAAGAATCAAAGGATGGTGATTCTTTGACAAGAGATATGTTGCTTGGTATTCTTACAACTTTTGAGTTAAGAACAAAAGAACCTAATCCCTAGAAGGAAGCAACCTTCAAAGCAATCAAGAAGACAAAGGGTAAGAAGTCAGAATCAAGCAATGAGTCATCCAGTGATGAAGAAGAAAATTATGGTAGAAGGAATAAGGATTCAAGAAGATTTAAAGATACAAAATCTATTAAATGTTTCAATTGTGGAAAGTATGGTCACTATGCAACTGATTGTCAAGAAGCTAAAAATAACAATGATGAAGAAAAATAGGATCACAGAAATAGGGAATCAGAAAGATACCAACACCAAAAGAAAAGCAAGGATGGACAAAGCAGACAAGGAAAGAAGTTCTTTCAAAGGTAAAAGAGGAGCTACTATGCAGATAAGGCAAGTAAGTACTCAAGTGATAGTGATGCTAGTTTTTCAGATAATGATAGAGATGAAGTCCTATTTATGATTGAAGAAAAAGAGGTCAAGAAAAGGTCACCAATAATTCTCAAGTGTTTTAGATGTGGTAACTTTGGACATCTTGAAGATAGTTGTACAAGGAATGGTTATAGTTTCAGTGATGATGAATATGAGGATGCACTTGAAGGACCAGAAGAGAATCTTCTAATGGCACTAGAAGAAGAAGAAGGTGATCCTATAGAAGACAAGTCAAAAGAAAATGAAGATGTAGACAAAGGCAAACAAATAGAGGAAGAATCAGATAAAGAAGGATATGATCTCAAGGGAGAACTTATTTATGCTCTTGACATAGTAAAAAGGGTAAGAAAGCAAAACTCTAAATTAGAATCTCAGTTTCAAGAATGTGATGAAGAGAGAAGAATGCTTATAGAGGATCTGGACAAATCAAAGGCTAAGACTAAGAAGTTCAAGGAGAAGTTAGAAGCTAAGGTTCTAGAATGTAAGAAACTAGAACAAGAGGTAGCTTCATTAGAGATGGAAGTCAAAAACTCCAAAGTCAAGCTACAAGGGTTCAAAAATAGCTCAAAGAACTTAGATAAGTTCATCAAGATACAAAAGCCTACATCAAGCAAGATAGGTCTTGGATTTGAATAGGAACAAAAGAAATGGGAAGGGAAGTCAACCTCAAGTTCTGAAGGAGAAGAAACTTTAGAAGAAGATAGTGTAAGAGAAAGTGAGACATCTGAGGATGAGTTGGACAATAGGAAGTTCAACAAGAACAGGAACAATGCACCAAGGAGAAACAGATGGAACAACAATCAGAATTGGTTAAGAGAGACTAAGAGACCAATGAGGTCAAGACAAGGAAACTTCAATGGAAGATGTTTTTCATGTCACAGGTTTGGGCACATGGCTTCACAGTGTAGGACACATGAAAGACAAGAAAATGGAAATTTTAGAAACAAGCAACTTTTCCATGGGTATTGCTACTCATGTAATCAGTTTGGTCACAAGGCAATGGATTGCAGGGTTCATGAAAGAAAAGGATATGGCTTCACTAGGAGAAATCCTAAGACATATGCACCTCCAAGGAATAATAACATTAAGTGTTACAAGTGCAATAATGATGGACATACAACAAAGTGGTGTAGAGCAGACATTCCAGAACCAAGCAAGAACAGGAACAAGAACATGGATATGAACATGAACAAGAACAGGAACAGGAACAGGAATATGGATGTGGACATGAACAGGAACAAGAACAGGAATAGGAACATGGACATGGAAAGAAACAATCAAAGGAATCAGAAGAATCAGATGAGAAGAAAAGAGGATAAAGGTAAAGACCAGTGCTTGTTGGGAGTAGAAATACTCCCACCCCAAAATTAACCACCTCAAGAGGAGGTGGGGGAGGGGCTAAGCTAAGAGACTCATTCTTAGCCCCGAGCCCCAAAGGTGACCCTTTGCCATTGATGTCAAAGGGGAGAGATTTGAGTAAGGGGGAGAGATTTGGTATTTGAGTAAAGAGGAGAGATTTGAAGAGAGCACTGAGCCAGGGGGAGCAATGTCCCAGGGGAGTAGAACAAAGAAAAGGTTAAGTTTTTGGTAAAAATAATTTGGGTTGCCATCAATGACAAAGGGGGAGATTGTTGGACATTTTGAGTCAAAGTTGTCATTGATGTCAAGGAACGAAGTTGTCATTGATGTCAAGGAATAAACTACCGTTGATGTCAAAAGGTCAAAAGGAACAATGCAAAGGTTAATGGCAAAAGAGCTTCATAATATTTTTAATATTATGTGGAAGCATAAGCAGGAGGGTTTTTATTAAAACCATGGATGAGCAAAAATAAAAGGTTTTTCATAAAAACCCAAGGAAGCTTTTAAATTCATGTTAATAAATCCCAAGGGAGTTAAATATTAATTTATAATATTTAAATTCTAAAGAATTTAAATAATTTATAAATTAATTATTTAAAAAACAAAGGCATCGACGTTCAAGTTTAAAAGGTGGCAAATGGTATATAAACTATATGCCTTAGTGGCATTTGAATTATCCTTCGTTCGAACAAGTGAAAGAGGTAAGCGTGTGTTGTGAGAATTCGTGCGAGGAAGAAGACAAGATTCTTGTCTTAAGTGCCAGTGAAAGGGGATAATATTATCGAGGGCTAATATCCCATATCCACCTAGGCAGCATGGCCTAGTGGCAAGTGATCGAGGGCTAAGGTGTTTGGGCATGGAGTGATCCATGATCGATTCATGGCAGCAGCTTTTGGTGTGTTGTGTTTGAGGCATCGAAGGAAGCGACGTGTGATTTTTTGGCTTAGGCGCATTAGGGGAGAAATATAGAGCACGTGGTGCTCTTTGCTCCCTAAATGAGTGCCTAGCTCATGCATAGTTGGAGCCATGGCTAGGGCGCTGGTAGAGGCGGCGTCATGAGTTCGAGTCTCACCAAGGCAAAGGTAATAAAATTTTTAATATATTTTTGTATTGCCTAAGGTTTTGACATGAGGTCCTAGGGAGTTAAAAGGGGTAGATAAAAAGTATTTTAATTAATCATCATTTTGGTTAATTGGAGGAATAAGGAGTTAGCTTTATTTTTAAATAAAGTATTTATGACATATTGGTTTATTGAAGATTAAAGTGTTGGTTAAATTTTGAGAGGACTTCTTGCCATTGAGTTATTTTGTGAAGGTGATTTTATTGACATTATTCTTGGTGTTGGATATTATTTTAAGTGGGAGATTATAAGGTGTATTTGGTCAAATATTTTTGTATATGTTGATGGATGTTTTCTTAAATATGGAGTGATAAGGTGTATGTATGTTTTGATATTTACATTGTATTTTTGAGAGAGTTTATCATCTTATAACTTCTTTGAGCTTGGAAAAGAAGTGTTTGTGGTTGTGGCAGATTTTTGAGATTCCTTCATCATCAAGAAAAAGGTATGGGCACATTCTTCCATAGTTGAGTTGATTGGTTGGTTTTCTGGAAAAACAAGTTTGGAGTGAAAAGGAATTAATTAGGTTTCCTTATTGAGTGTGTTGAGTTAATGCTTCAAGGTTTTCTAGAATAAAGAGTTGATATTAAAACCTTGTTTGATAAGCATTGTTGTTGAAGCCATTGGTTAAGTAATTGACTATTTAAAAAAATTCATTTTTTTTAAGCCATTGGTTAAGTGAAGAACTTGAACTAGGGTTTGAAAAGAACATGAGTATCATTGTTATGTGAGATTGATTGATAAGCATTGTTGGAAACATTTTGAGTGAGTGTTTATATGCTTGGACTAGGGTTTGTAAGCAAGGATTGTTTCATTGAGTGATTGGTTGAGTAGAGTTGGTTGAGCCTAGTCAAGTGGATGTGTGAAGTGATTGTTCAAGTTCTATAAAACAAACTATTCTATATTCTGAATTGATTTGAGAAAGTGATTGAGCATTGAGGTGAATGTGAAGCATATTGAGTCTCTAACAATTCTCTGTATGTTTCTAAAAGAGTGATTGAGTATTGTGATGAGTATAGAGCATATTGAGTCTCTAACAATTCTCTTTATGTTTCTATGAGATTGGACAAGTTCTAGTGTGGACTTGTTGAGCAGATTTGAGGTAAGTCTTTGAGAAGACTTGTGGACAGATTTGGGTAAGATTTTGTGGAAGCTTACAATACAGATTGAGAGCAGATTTGGATAAGTTCTTGTGAGAACTTATTGAGCAGAATTGGACAAGTTCTAGAGAGGACTTATGGACAGATTAGTGTGAGCTTTTGTGGAAGCTTGCAAGGCATATTTGAGATAAGTCTTTGAGAAGACTTGAGAGCAGAATTGATTGATTTGTTCAAACCTTGAGTTAAGGTTTGGGACAGATCCAATAGAGTTGATTTGAGATTGAGTCAAGCTTTGAGTTAAGGCTTGAGGAAAGAGATTGAGTAGATTTGTGCTAGACCGAAGGACTATGTTTAGTATAGATTCGAGGATAGAGTTTGGTGTAGATTTGAGGACAGGTTTGTGCCAGACCAGAGACAGAGATTGAGTATATTTGTGCTAGACCGAAGGACTGTGTTTAGTATATATTTGAGATAGATATTTGGAGGTGATAGAGTATAGAGGATGATAGTCTCTAGTGGATAGAGATCCATTAAGCCAGGGTAGTGAGGACAGGTGTCTTCAGTGGATAGAGATCCATTAGCCAGAGCAGTGGGGGCAATAATTCTTCTAGAAGATCACCAGCCAGAGCAAGAGGAGAAAGGAGTTCTCCTGTGGATAGAGATCCATGAACTTGATTAGGGGATTGGTGTCTCCTTTGGACAGAGGTCCATAAACATTGTAATAGGGAAAGGATTCCCAAGAGATTGATTGAGAAAGTTTTAGTAAAATATTTTCTCCGTGGAGTAGCCCACATTGGGTGAACCACGTAAATTTGGTGTCTCTATTGTGTGTGGTGATTTGTGCATTGCTTTGATTACTGCTATTGATATTGCTATCTATACATTGCATAATATTGATTGGGAAAGAAAAGTAAAAAGTGGTCTTATACTGTTCACCCCCCTCTCAGTATAAGCTTGTGTTCTTCATTTATCTCTAATTAAAAGTAAAAACCACTGGATTTGGAATTTCTAGCTTGTAAAGGTCTAAATAAAATATTATATGAATGTGAGAAATAACTCCAAATTATGGATATCTATTAGTAACATGGTTGTAGAAGAAGAAAACAAATAAATAATAGATAAGGGTTGAAAGAATCTTCAATACTTTTATTTCTCAATTTTTATAGAAAAAGGACTATTTTGATTGGGATCTATCAAAATATGGTGGATACTCAATCAAATTGGGTATAAGTATTTGGAGAAATTATAATTTCCTACTCTCAATGATTTCCCTTGGAATAATTTTTAGTCACAAGAATCCCTTCTCATGGGCTCAACACTCCTTTGGTTAGTAGTTCAAAGCAAGATTCTTATATGATAGAATCTAAAAATAAAAGGATATAATGTACCTTTTAGTTGTGAATTATGTGAGAATGATATAAAAACATCAAACCATTTACAATTTTATGGTCCCTTTCCTTACAAAATTTGATATTATTTTTTGAAAATATAAAAATATAGTGGGTAAATCCATTAACATTGAAAGATATGATGAAATGTTGGAATATTTATTTCAAAGTTAAAATATTATGCATCCTCTAGAGGATTGATCCTACTACTATTTTTTAGAATTTATTTCTCAAAATGAATAATATTTTTTGTAAAAAAATCTCAATATCATGACTAAGTTTGGAACCATATTATTTACTCTCTTGTATAATGTTTATAGACATGATACTCATCATAAAAAGTTTTTAGTGGTGGGAGAAAAGGTTCTAGCCTCTTGATTATATGAATTGAATATACATGGAATGGTCATAAATGACAATGGAGTTAATATGGTAAAATAAAAATGTCCTAAAATTGGGTTTATTGAAAAAATAATTGTGATGATGTTTCAAAAGGAAATCTAGGAAACGTTGGTCAAGGTGGTATTTTGTTTTTGAAACAGTGAAGGAAAATTCCACTAGGTTAGAATCATATGAACTTCAAGTAACAGCTATGTAAAGGCAAGGGTACTTATTACAAATATCAAAATTACAATTAAAAAATGATGGAAACATATTTTAATCGAGGGAGATTCACAAATTATTATTGATAGTATAAAAAAAAATGAATGGTAGGGTTGGAAAAAAAATAACATTATTTTTAGGGTTCAAAAACTATTGTTGAAGGAAAAATCCTAGAAATGTGATCATATGTATAGAGAAGGAAATCAGGTAGTAAATAATTTAGCCAATTAATTTCGTTAGTCTTGTTCTTGATGAAATTCAAATTTTAGAAGACAACTAACCAAGTGATATTTTACCTCTTAATAAAAATAATGGAAAGGAATTAATTGCAAAAATGTATTTTTTTTTTTTTTAATTTTGAAAAAACTTGTATTAGAACAAAGATCAATTACAATTTGGGAAGAGACTTTTCCTAGCCGAAGTCAGAGAGAACACATGCTTACAATAGTAAAAGAAGATTTGCAATGGAGCCAAATCTCTTGAACCATTAACTAGCTAATAGGGGGATCGGTTTGGTCTGTTGATGCAACTTGTTGCGATATCGTGACATTTTGTCCTTCTTCTCCTTTGGCTACAAAAATGCAACATGTCGTGATATCACGACACTTTTCTCCTTTGGCCGCAAAAATGCAACATGTCACGATATCATGACACTTTTCTCCTTTGGCTACAAAAATGCAACATGTGATATCATGACACTTTTCTCCTTTGGCCATGAAAATGCAACATGTCGTGATATCGTGACACTTTTCTCCTTTGGCCGCGAAAATGCAACATGTCGCGATATCGCGACACTTTTCTCCTTTGGCCGCGAAAAAGCAACATGTCGCGATATCGCAACACTTTTCTCCTTTGGCCGCGAAAATGCAACATGTCACGATATCGTGACACTTTTTCCTCCTTTGGCTACGATGAAGCAACATGTCACGATATCGTGACACTTTTTCTCGTTGGGCAGTGGCATTGTAACATGTTACGAAATTGTGACACCTTTTCCTCCTTTGGCCGCGACGAAGCAACATGTCACGATATCGCGACACTTTTTCTCACTTGGCCATGATGCTGCAACATGTCACAAAATCGTGACACTATGTCTCTTTCGGTCGTGATGAAGTAACATGTCGTGATATCGTGACACTTTTTCTCTTTTTGCTATGACGAAGCAACATGTCACGATATCGTGACACTTTTTCTCTCTTGTCTGTGATGTTGCAACATGTCACGAAATTGTGACACTTTTTCTCTTTCGGCCGTGACGAAGCAACATGTCGCGATATCGCGACATTTACCTCCTTTGGTCGTGATGAAGCAACATGTCGTGAAATTGTGACACTTTTTTTCCTTTGGCCGCGATGATGAAACATGTCATGGCAAAAATGTATTAATATTAGGAATATGAGTAATATATTTGATAAAAGGACAAGCTAGATATGGTTTAATTGACATGACAACAAATGTCATATTTTAGTATTTTGATAGTACTGACCCCAATGGAAGCTACATAAATATTACTAAAAAATATAGAAATAAGAGTACATAATCATATACATAAAACAACAACACGAGACAATATAAAAACCTTATTTGCATTAATGTAGATACATTGCTATTCCAAAAATATGTATTCTTCCAATGTTCATATGATATTTTATTTACAAGGTTTAACTAGTCATTGATTACTATTTCTAGATAGGTCCTCCTTTACACAATTATAAATATCTACTTAATTCTTTAAATATACTAACATAATAATCTCTCATATTGTCTCATAAATTTATTTTGTCAAAGATCCTAAAACCACCCCTAAACACATAATAAAAATATGGATCTTGACCACTATTCTCAATGTTATTGCTGATTAGGTATCCATTTATAATATTTGTCTTCATCAATTAATTCCCTCATGCCTCTATGCCATTGTACCCTTTGTTAGAGTTAGAGTATATTACATTATTTAAGTCATGTAAATGTACCACCTTTGGTACATAGTTAAAATAGGATATTACTTTAGGGGGAAGTTATCTAGTTACTTCAAGCAATAAAAAAAATGCACAAGTGTCAATGTGCAAATTGTTATGTGCAAGGTGTCCACTTGTACAACTAGGTAGAGTGTTGGCCAAGGAACTTATCTTCCTATATAAAGGGCCTCATAGAGATATATAGAAACATATCTCATAGGAAGCTTATATCAAGTGCATTACTCTTGTATGGATTACAATGTAGTTCTTTAACTGATATTGATGGAGTGACCATTACCTCTATATTGCATTGTATTTTCATGATTTCTATTTATAGCATATTTCAATCAATTTTTAGAACTACTTTCTTTCATATTTTTTGCATCTTATTAGGACCTATGTTATATATCTCCATTGAAAATATCCTCAAAATATAATAGTGGTATCATAGCCATGGTGAATCACAAATAGGAGGGCCTAAATCCATCATAGTTTCTCTTTACGATTTTACAAACCAAACTAGCTTTTGTGTACCACCATTTGCAAAAGTCATCATAAAAGAATTCTAGTAGATCAAGAGGAATAGGGAGAGTCACCATTACTACTATTGACCTGAATATTTACAAATTGGATCTAATATTGAGTGTCGCTGCATGCAAAATTTACCATTAGAAATCAATTAATAGAAAACTCCATAATAGTCAATAGGTTCAAAGAGAGTCACAAGTGAGGACTGAAATAATTATCAGCTACAGAAAGTCTAAGATTATATCTGGCTAGAGTCTTCCCATAGAGTTGTAGAAATACATGTGAAGACTAGGACTAAGCATTCATACCACTCTATTGACAAATCAACTAGTGAATATTATTATCTATAGAATTACAATTTCTTCAATTCTAGTTTCTAACAACTTGTTCCAAGAAAAATGTTGGAAATATTCCTACAAGATATTTAGGAATAATATCTTCTTAGAATTATTTCTAGCACTTGCAGCAACAAGGAAGAATATTTATGTTTTAAAAGACCTCAAAAAAAGTCCTATTATAAGAGTTACAAGCTTGTAAACTATATATGTGAAGAAAAAGACCACAATAGCCTTGTAGCAGACTCAAGGAAGAAGATAATCCAAAATTTGATTCAAGGAGAAGATAGGATATTTGTGATCTCCATTCAAGATAAATACCTGTAGAGTGCAGAAGAAGAAAAGGACACAAAATTCTTGATATAGAAGAAGAAGGCCATAGAAGCCTCGTTCCAAAAGAGAAGGCCATAGAAGCCTTAATTCTAAATAAAACTTCTAATATGAATTTTTGATTCATAAAAAGAATACCCAAATCAGAAGAAAAACTCTAGAAAGGATTTCATGAAGAAGACTCTAGAGAAGAGTCTAAGAAATAGGATATTGGTGATCTCCTTTACTGATTAAATATTTTCTTCAAAATAAGATGAATAGATGAAGAGAATATCTCATTGAAGGACTTCCATTCTTGGAAAAATAAGGACTAGTAGAGTCCTATTCAAATCCAGAAGCAACAAAATCACATTTCTAAGAAGAATATTTCATAGCCAACACTTTCAGAAGTAGAAATTTAAAGAAAAGGTCCTAAACCAGAGAATATACAAGATAGAAGACCTTGGATAGGTATCAAGGAGAAAAAAAAGTCTTGGAAAGCCTTGTTGTAGACCTTGTAGAAGCATCATAAAAAGAGTTCCAAGAAGAACTCATTGGAGAAATCCACTACCAAGGAGAAGCTCTTGATAGTGAAGGACTCAGGATAATTGTTGTCATCCAGCAACAAGCCCAAGAGAAGAAAAAAATTGGTAAGGATTACCAAATATAGAAGAATAATCCAATGAAGACCTCAAGACATTAAAAATCTAGAGAAGAAGAACCTGTTTGAAGTCAAAATTTGACAAGAATATTGAAGGAATATTTAGATAGAAGAAGCCTACCAAATATAGGATATTTGGAGATTACCTCTCATAGCAAGAAGGCATAGTTCATAGAAATGATTTCTCTAAATCTATAGTAGAAAGCAGAAGATAACTTGAAGGATCAAGCCACCAAATCCATGCTCAAGATAGAAAGCTCAAGTTTATAGTTTGGTGAAGTGAAAAGTTGTTCTAGATAGCCAACAAGAAGTTGTGAATTTATCCATTATAAGGAAGCAAATTTGTGAATCAAAAGCACCAAGATCTACATCTATTTTAGAAGCCATAAAAAGGTAAGAAACTAAGGAGCAATCAGTTGAGCTTCATATTAGGGTTCATTATCAAATTTCTTTAAGCACCATATTTGGATTAAAGTTACAAGGACTTATTTTATAATAATCAAGAAAGTGCAAAAAGGAAAATTCATTTTAAGGATTATTTAAAAATTAAATAGGAGTTGGATATTTTTGAAAGAAATAAAATTATCATCTACCTATTTGCTATTTATAAAATAAGAATATTGTATCCTACAATATTGATTGTAGGGAAATATTGCAGAATATTCATTAAAGGTTCATTACAGATTACTATTAAAAGTTGTAGATATTATTAAGTGCATTTGAAATTATTTTGAGAGTTTATTTATAGAAGCAATAAGGTGATATTATTGTTGCCATTAAAAGTGAATTATTAATCCATTAGCACTATACTAGTATCCTTAACTAGTTACTCAAAAAAAAGTTAGTTTATGTTTTTTGATTGTTGAAGATCAAGAGCATAAAACTAGCAGATTATCAAAGTGTCTAGAGACACTATTTGGTGCATACAACCTAGAGCATTTCATAGCCCAAAATAAGACACAAAAATCATATCATATTCCTCCAAGGAGTGGAGAAGAAAGCCACCATCAAATCAGCAATAGAAGCTTCAAATCAAAATTTGGTGAGTCTAAGATTCAAAGTGCACTAAATACTATTTACAAAAATAGTGCAAAACATACTTTTAAAAAAATATCTTATATCTATGTGGTTATTAGCTTGGGTTTATTATCAAAGTCACCAAGAAAGGAGAGATATTTCTAGTAAAAGTGGCAACATCAAATCAGTCATTGCCTACTTCAAAAGCTACCATAAAACCAGAGATTGTAAAAGAGGTGCAAAGAGGTATTATATTCTCAAAAATATTTATATTATAGTGCACTAATCTAATATTCCCTATGTAGGAAGAAGGATAGGTTTTTGGTACCAAAATGTAACAATATTAACAAGGAGAAATATAGTCCAAGGAAACCATATAGAAGCATTCTCCAAGCAAGGCAAAATAATCCTCTCTCATCCATGGTTGTGAATAGTCGTATCAAGCTATTTGCAAGCATAACATAAGGAGAAGAATTATCTACAAAGGTAACTATAAGGTAGGTTAGAATAACTAATAAAAGCACAAGGTAAAATAAGGAAATACCAGAGCTATATGTATGTCAAGGAGTAGAGGTCCAAGGTTCAAATCTTAGGCCTCATCGAACTGAAAACTTGTCCCTTTTATAATGCTTTCATTAGTGTAAAATGTTTAAAATGATTATGGTATGGTGGTTATAGGGGTGGACTACATGAAGATCTGTGTGGTAGATTCTAGGGAAGATAGTAAAAAATACTATGGTAGGCATAAAAGCTAGATGGCCTGCTCAGATTCATGGTGGCTAATGATTCCACCATGTAAATTATGTGAGACAAGCAAAGTCTCCCCAAGATTGAAAAATGCTCCACAAGATCAATCACACATAAAAGAGATAAACCCACAACACAAATATTGAGCGGTAAAACCCTACTTCAAATTAAGAAGGGAAACATCCACTATGAAGCTCACTATATTACTCAATGATTCAACAGTACAAGAATGCTTCAATGTTATGCAACAATATGCATCAACATAAACTACAACACAAGTCAATATGACAAGATATGATAAGATATCATATGTAATATAAAACACCCCTATTTAAAGATAATATTTTCTACTACAACCCTAAATCTTATCACAATATAATATTTGAGATATGTGATAAGTAGCATCTATCAAATATTAGAAAGTGATTAGTTACTTTATAATATTTGCTAGAAAAGGTAAATAACTTTCTCCCAAAAAATTAAATATTCCTAGCACCCTTAATTTATTTATTAATTGTGTGGGAATATTTTACATAAGATAGAATTATATTCTAATTCAAATATTATTCTTTAGACTTTATATTTTAGCCTAAGAATAATTTACACAATGTTGCATTACATATTCCAACACTCCCCCTTAATGCAATATTAGGGAAAGGAATTATGAGACAAAGAAACATTCTCACTCTAAAGATACAAACGAGGATGAGAATCAAATGAGTAATATAGTTACAATGAGCTTCTATGACCAAGGATGGTCTACAATAAGGCACCAATACAAAATGGGCCAAAATGAGACTACAAGCCCCAAACGGAGTAGCTTCAGATATAAGCAACTTACAAATCCATCCATCAACCACAAGTGGTTGTAAATTACAAGAAGAAAACATCACAAGGGTGTCTTCAGTAAGCTTGCAAAATCCCAAATGAAAGTACCTGCAAGCTACAAGCAGCTAAACATAAGATCAATTAGATACATCATCATAAATATATTCACCACAACATATATGAATATCCAAATATGATAACAAAAACTGATCTAACAAATGGTGAACTATAAGTCATTACAAAAATATGCCAGTACATACTTATAGTCACGTGCTATATAGTTGATCAAAAAAATATCATGTAGAAAGTTGCATAAAGCAAACAAGGAATACCATGATAATGAAAAATCTAAAGTACCATGTACAAAAGTAGCACAAGGCTAACAAAAAAACACCATATACAAGAGTTGCATAAGGTATAAGAAAATAATAAAGTGTGCACACCGGTTGCATAAAGCCAACCATAAAATATCATGTACAAAAGTAGCATAAATGCTAACAAAAAAGTACCACGATAAACCAATTGCATGATGTCAACTACATAAAAAAAACATGTACAAAGTTGCACAAGGCAACAAGAAAGTACCATGTAAAGATTCACATAAATCAATTGCATCATATACCATAATTGCACAATGCCATCGACAAAGTAACATGTACAAAAGTTGCACAAGGCAAACAAAAAAGTACCATGTTCAAAAGAGATGCAAAAAACAATTATACCACCAAATATCAACTCATATATATAGCACAAAACACCTCATAAGGATTAAGTTGTCATCACACAAGTGTAACTACACTTCATTCCCCCTTGAGGACAAATTCACCAAACCAAGTGAGTCCCTCAGCTTACAAAATTGCTCCTTGGTAAGAGGTTTCGTGAACAAATCAGCTGAATTAGAAGATGATGGGCAATACTCTAACTGAATAGTCCCATCCAATACCTTCTCTCTGAAAAAATGGGCTTGGATTTCAACATGCTTTGTCCTTTGATGCATTACAATATTTTTAGCCAAGGCAATAACTGATTGATCATCATGAAATATTATCATGAACTACTATAACCATATTACAATAAACAACTATAACCATATTGCAATTGAATAAACCAAGATCAACTTGTAATAGATTAACTTGCAATAAGAAGGTAACTAACCATAACAATCATATTGCAACAAAATAAACTAACTTGAATTGAACCATAAAACATTTGATAAATGTTAGATAGTCAATAAGTTAGTAATTTAGTGTTCATTTAAGGTTTTTCTATAGCCTAATGAATTGTCAATTCATCTCACCCAAGGTCAACCAAGCTACCCAAAAGGGTACAGGTATGATGACCTAAAAAAGACTTGCTACTCATAGAGCAGATTCTTTTGGATTCAATAGGTGTTTAGCAAATATCAACTGTGTTGCAAGATTAAGTAAATTTTAATCAAATACTAAAGTTGTGGTTAGGAAGTTGATTCATTTTTAACCTTCTTGATGAATATGAAAATTAGTAAATTGCAAGTTAGTTGGTTAGTAGATTTTTTAGTAGCAAGGTAGTAGTTAGATTAGTTGAGATGCAAAATGTAAGAAAGATGAACAAGAGATAGTGGAGACACAAAGCAAAACACAAATACTCTCTCTCTCTCTCTCTCTCTCTCTCTCTCTCTCTCTCTCTCTCTCACTTTCATTCTCTTTTACTTTCATAATGAGAGATACAAGTTACATTAATTTACAGTATGTTTCAAGTAAATACTGGAGAGATATTAGAAGAAATTAATAAAAATAGGGGAAAAGAGTGAAAAAGTTGATCCGAAATTACCTTGTATACTCCAAAACATACTTGGATAACCTTGCAAAACAAGCAAACTCACAACAACCATTGTTAATGTGAGACAAAAAAATATTTCATTTTAAGGAGAATAATAATAAGTTTTAATACAAAAAATTACTTAAAAAAATGCAATTAAATTAATAAAATTTATTTTATTAATAAAAAAAAATGGCATGAAAAATTTTAAAGATTTTTTATAAAGCAAAACATTTAAAAAAAAAAACAAAAGTGTTTTTTTTTTTGTATATAAAGCAAAACTGTTTATATATATATATAGCCGATTGTTTTTTTTTTAATAAATAAAAAAAATGACTATATATGGAAATAGGGGTTTTTGGGTCTTCCGGACGCAACCATGGGGTCTGTTTGGCTCCAAAAACCTTTCCAGCAAAAAACTTAATATCAAAAAAAAATTAAATATTTAAAATGAAAATAATGTTTGCAAAAGATCTAACAACTAGATCTAAAAACATAATAAATCTATAAACCCTAATGGCATATTTGAAAAATATGTTTACATAGAATACACAAATATCAAATGCATGCAAAAAAAAAAATATACCTTAATGGGTTTTTCACCTCAAAGGATTGAACACACTTGATGGAGATCCCAACCGCTCTGATACCAAATGTGAGACAAGCAAAGTCTCCCCAAGATTGAAAAATGCTCCACAAGATCAATTACACATAAAAGAGGTAAACCCACAACATAAATATTGAGTGGTAAAACCCTACTTCAAATGAAGAAGGGAAACATCCACTATGAAGCTCACTATATTACTCAATGATTCAATAGTACAAGAATGCTTCAATGTTATGCATCAATATAAACTACAACACAAGTCAATATGACAAGATATGATATAATATGATAATATGTAGTAGAAAACACCCTTATTTAAAGATAAGTTTTCCTACTACAACACTAAATATTATCACAATATAATATTTGAGATATGTGATTAGTGGCATCTATCAAATATTAGAAAGTGATTAGTTACTTTCTAATATTTGCTAGAAAAGGGAAATAACTTTTCCCAAGAAATTAAATATTCCTAGCACCCTTAGTTTATTTATTAATTGGGTGGGAATATTTTACATAAAATAGAATTATATTCTAATTCAAATATTATTCTTTAGACTTTATATTTTAGTCTAAGAATAATTTACACAATGTTGTATTACATATTCCAACAAATTAAAAAAAAAAAACTTCCATCCATATCAACATTTTTAAAATATTGGGTACCACTAACCATAATTCTTATATTAATCTTTTAATTTTTTTGTACTTCTTTTACATATTCACGATATTCATTTTCTTTAGTTGACTCTTGCAAACAATATTCAAGACTTGTGACATATTAAAACAAGTTAAATCATATAGCCTTCATTTATCTTGGGATAACTTTCATCATTCAATATAAAAATTTACATTTATGTTTGATCCACTTTTATCTACAACATCGTAGAAAACACTTTAAAATTATTTTAAGGATGGAAAAATTTAAATGCACCCTCTAACAACATATTTAAACATTTTCCCCACTATTAGTATGATATCATTAAGATCCATATTATGGAAATCCATTATATTGTACAATATGACATGTGTCCCACCTCATTGACCCTAGGAATAGAATGTTAACCATCAAGGGTGATATTTGATGTTTATTTTAGAAATTTTCAATGATATTAAAATATTTTTATTAAGTTCTTAACTTTTTTCTAATTAAATATGTCTTCTCATCATAAAAACCAGTGATATTCCTTGTAAGGAATAACTTTCTAGACACTAGGAATAATTAATAAAGATTTTAAATAGCATCATGTGATTGATCAGATATGGAGTATTTTATAAAAAAAGACATGTAATTCAAGGCTAAATGTAATAAAAAATATATCATAAAAAATTTTAATTTATGAAATGTAAAATACATTAATCAATTTTGTGGTGGTATTTAATACTATCAAATTATTCTTAAATTATCACCTAATAGAAAGACTAGTCCATCAAATTTCAATGTAATGGATTCTGACTAGATGGACAGGATGCATCATTTTTAGTGGATGGAAGCTAAAAAGGAAACATCTAACAAGTGTAGACAAAAAATTCCGATCAAACAAGTTCTAAAAAACCAAAAAGCAAAAGTCTCAAAGGATGCAAGAAAGCTAAGTGTCCAAAAGTTGAAAGTTTATAAAATTTTGATTGAAGGGCAAAGGTAAAAGTTCTAATATACAAAGATCCATGGTCAAATGGTGATAAATATTTTAAGGTTAGAAGATGATAAAATCTTTGATGACAAATGGTGATAAAAATTTTGAAGACTAAAACCGCTCATGCTCTAACTTTGTGCTAAGGTATACAATATTTTAGGAAGTATAGTCTTTTCTTGTAAAATAATTTGGTGTATCTTTCAATAAGGATAGAAGAAACGTGAAATTCATAGAAAAATCACCCCTAAATCTAAAGTACTAAATATAGAAATGTTTTACACTAAGATTACAGGAATCTACAAAATGGATAGATGGAAATAATAATAGTAGCTACTCATCCAAATACTTAAAACCATTTGAAATTTTATGATTCCAAATATAGATACCTTAGGGAGGTCAAAAACTTAAATAGATGTGACCTGACATACAAAACAACAATCACCTTAAAATATTTACATGAGTTTCAAACATAATCCTCCTTGTAATCCATAAATAGCAGTAGCTTAGGCTTTGTAAAGGATTGTCAAGTTTGTATAAGTTTTTGCATATGTAGTTTGTATAATCTTTCCATTCATTTATCTTTACATAGTAGTCCATGGATTTTTGAGTGATCTTATGGGTAATCAATGCCCTATCCTTGGCATAATATTTTGTAAAAATATGTATATACATATACATATATATCTATATCTACGTCTATCTATCTATCTATATATCTATCTATTTATCTATCTATCTATCTACACACACATATATAAACTAGAGGCTTACATGTCTACTTTGATTCCATATGTGGACCTCATGCCATGACCCATATCCTTTATATGTATGTGTATTTGCATCTTTGTGGTTTTGTGCTTTAATATTTCAATGAGATGAAGTGTTCATGCCAACACATTACGGTTAGATTTGTTGTGTAGGGGGATATTATTTGATATTTTTCACATTGCCACCCTTTAGCTTAGGATTTTACTTTTTTTTGAATTTGTTTTTCTTTCTCTAACCCTTTTCTCCCCAATCTATTATATTAGGAGAGTGCACTTGAGATCACATCCTATAAAGGAGTTGACCTTTGTCAAAATTTAAAAAGCCTTGATCGAGCCAAACCCCATGCTTTTAGGACTAACCCTATTATGTTTCTCTACGTGAGGAGTGATCTACCTCATCTACTTAGTATGCATCATGTCCAATGGTCGAGACAATAAGAGATATAATATCATGAAATTCTTAATAGTCACAAAGATGCATCATTTTTAGTAAAAGGAAGCTAAAAATACATATTTTTTGCATTTGTAGTTTGTATAACCTTTTCCTTCATTTCCCTTTATATAGAAGTGTATGAATTTTTTAGCAATATTATGGGCAACTAATCCTCACTCCTAGCATTATATTTTGTAATACTCTTTTGCATATATATATATATATATATATATATATATATATATATATTATTACAAAATATAATGCTAGGAGTGAGGATATATATATCATAGAGGCTTATATGTCTACTTTGAGTCCATATTTGGATCTCATGTCATGAACCATATCTTTTATTGGTGTGTTTGCATATCTATGATTTTGTGCTTTTATGAATAGAGGAGAGGAAGTGTTCATGCTGACATATTACGGTCATTATTTTTGTGTAGGGGGGTTTTATTTGATCTTTGGTGCATCACAACCCTTTTATATTAGGATTTTACTATTTTTTTCATTTATTTTCCTTTCTCTAATCATTTCCCCCCAATCTATTAAATTAGGAGAGTGCACCTAAGACCACATCCTATAAAGGTGTTGGAATTTATCAAAATTCTAAAGGTACCCAATTGAACATGCTCTTAGGAATAGCCTTGAAACAAATAGAATGTTATTTTTAACTTTTTATTTTACAAAAAAATGAAGGTGTAGGTAGAAAACTCTTTTAAAACCATGAATATTAGGTAAATGCTTGCAAATATTGACATCAAAAGGATATCACATTTCAAAAAACACAACTATTTTAAACCATTTGATGGATTGTGACATGGTACACCACATCCTACTATGTCATATATACTACCAAACTAAATTTTAAAATTTTGTTTTAAGAAAACTATTTCATAATTCATAGGATAAAGGTAGAAATATAAAAGTTTTGATAGTTGAAAGGAAACCTTATTTATACATTCTTTGTGCTATACATACATTGTTCAAACTTAAATGATCATGATTTTCAAATGCTCAATGCAAAATATTTCTATTCATAAGGATGAAACTCTAATACAATACTTAAAGTATCTTCCAAACATCTCTTTTTGGTTCCATTTGAGATACTTTGGAAATATCATCATTGGTGATTTATGACCTCTTTCTAGTTAACATAAGGAAGTTGGAAATATCCTAGCTTGGATTAAGAGCCTAAATATAATTTATGGTTAGGATCAATGACATGGAGTAACATTGGATAGTTTTTAATTAAATATTATGTGTTGGGTTTTTGCTCAATTTATGATCCAAATTTTGCTTCTAAAAAATCTCAATTCTTGGATTAATTAGGGATTAATTTTTCTATCTCTAATTGGGTCCTTATGGTATATTTTAATATTGTGGATTCAAATAGGAATAGAATATGGTATTCTTACTCCTTGCCTCTTTCTAGTAAGCAATTTAATAATTGCGTAGTTTTTAGGAACAACTTAGGGTTTTAATTGTTTTTAGATGTCCTTTTGAATCATTTTGTGTGCTTTATATATTTTATGGTATGGTAATGAGTTAAAATTTAGTAGGCATAAAAATATTTATACTATTGAGGTAAGGAGTAAGAATACCATATAATATTATTTCAAAAATTCGACAATATTTTTTATAGAGAGGCAAATGGATATAGAAGTACAAACATACACTATTGGTAGTTGTGAGTGTGTTCAATGAACCATAATGAACTTCCTCCAAATATGGGAAGGATCCCATACTAATGCATCCATCATATATTTACCAATATCTAATTAGGACCATTTTTAAACTAATAAATAAAATGGCTATGGTTTTTTCTAATGTAGATTTCAAATTTGTGGATATTAAAGCATCTAATGGTCATATATTTCAATCTTCCATATTTATTGTATACATATCTAATCCTAGAATTCCTATGCAATTCTTCAACTTCTATAGGGTATATTTATCCTTAGCCATGGTTTATGAATCTCTTTTTAGTACAATACATCTTATTTAAGATATTTGAATTGATTCCATTGGTATGATTCTCAAAGTAGTTGAATGAATTAGAGCAGCAAACTAAGTGCCTAGGACAAGTAGAACTCACCAAACAAGCATCAATTTATGTGTGAGGCTCTTGGATATATAATCACTCTATATAAAAATTATCAAACTTGCTATATAGATGCAAAATATTTTATTGGATGACATCATAGAGGATTTCTTTGGCCTTCAATTATTGCTAAATATTCTCTACAATGTTATTGTATTACTTCTTGATATTGTCAATACTTTCTATGATTGGGTATAATAGATGTATACACTTTACCTACAACTTTTCCATACCAATATTTTTAGAATGAATACTCTTGTATTTTACTTGGATGTTATTTTATAACTTCTAGCTTTGGTTATTTAATAGTTCAAGCTCTTGTAGATGTTGGTCAACTTGTTCTAGCTCTTCAGTATTTCTCATATTGGATAGAGATGAAAATGTTGGAGCATAAATTGCATTCATAATTCTTCACTTGTAATAAAATAAAGGTATAAAATTGTTGTAGTGTAATGGAGGTATAATTTTCAAAGTATTATGGAAGCTCTTCACTTATGATAGATATTAGCTCTTTGAATGTGATGGACACTGTCTTTGATAACAATTTTACTTGTAGAAAAATGAACACACCACTTCTAAAATTAATACAAATTGGTCTATGCATAGAGGGTTTAGAAAAATGACATGAAGGAAAAACCACCCAACCATCTAGTCATGCATGTTGGTAACTATAAGTAATAGTTAGAGTAACATTTATAGAAGTTATGACATAAATTATTTCTCTAAATGTTGGTGCACTATGATAATGGGTATTATTTATTCTAGGGTAAAGGGCACATATAATTACTTAGGATTTCACTAAACAATATATCATAGAAACTTATGGCACTAAAATAAATTATATATATGCTAATATAGAATTCATAAGACAAATATACAAAAATGTAGACACTCAAATGAACACATATAAAATATATAAAATTGAGACACTAAGATAAATGATAATAAGCATAATATAAACATTAGTTATGCACATAATATATTAAGTGCAAAAGCATAAGTGATTATGAGATCATACATGAAGGCATCAAAGGCATGAACAATATTTGTGTATAGTTATTTGCTATGGTAGGAAGCATTAGGACTATGAGAGAATATAAATAATAATAAAGGGCATGAAGGGATGTATTTATTTATAAGTGAATGATAATGGGTATCCATGAATCACATAGATTCTGTATTATAAAATAATAGTGCAATGGCCTCCATGAGAAGGGAATACATACATATATATAGGAAGAAATAAATAAGTGTAATAAAGTGAGAGGATATAGTCCATATCTCTATGTAAGGATGTGAAATTGACACAAATCATATTATTGAGGAATGTGATGGCATTGGTCATATCCCTATATAGAGATCTATTGATATTGGTGTAGCCTTGGATGCAAGCGCTTGTCTTGGTGAGGTGTAGTGAGGTGCTACTAAAAGAAATTGAGATATGGTATATCATATAATAATGAAATCATTGATATCAATGAGAAGGAATGGTATAATGCATCATGTATGCTTGCTCTCTCAGATACTTTATGATTATTCCCATGACCAAATTAGTATCTTGTACTACACACTCTCTTGTAAAATGTTTTTAAAGAAGAAGCTATCCTATTTATAGCATGTGCAAATTTATGTAAGAGTTAGTATGCAACATTCCAAATTCCAATGAGTTTTGGAAGAATAAAAAAACAACCAAGAATGTGTGCCTTACTATTTATAAAACCATATGATAGTTCTTGAAGTGTAAAAGTGGGTAGACTATTTTAAAACAATTGATTTAGGATTGTAACGATCATTAATTGATTATGTGTGGTGTCAAAATTAGTCATTTATTATATTTATATAGAAAAATAATAATATCTATAGTTTTAGGATGGCATCAATCAAATGGGTTCTAAAGGGCTTGGCAATAAAGTAGTTATAATGCCAAAGTATCTATGGGTGACAAAATATTGGGAATCAAATAGAAAGGTGCCAAAAGGATGGGATCCAAAGGTTGTGGTGGTAAGGTAATTATGGAACCAAAGTGTGGATTAGCAGCAACTTATCTAGTGAAGAGTTCAAATGGGAACCAAAGTTGATGCCTAGCACTAAGTCTACTTGTGATGGCACCAAGTTTAGAATTTTAATCTACTTGTATAAGTTCCAATGATAAGGGATTGCTCCCATTTTGTTGGTGTTGGAACTAAGGTTGAATGATAGCATTGATGTTGGAAATTTTTGTTAGTACTAATTTTACACATTGATGGCACTAGCACTAATGTTGCTGCCAATGTTGAAAGTTGGTGATAGTTATAACATTGAAGGATGGCATAAAATACCTCTTATGCATGTATACGGTACCTCTACACTTAAATAAATTTGTTTTAACTACATATATATTTATTTGTTAGTAATATTTGTTAATAATTATTGACATGAAGGTCTAAGGTGTATACCAATTGGTTTGACCAAACCCTATAAGGGGGGTGGAGATCCAAGGTTAAAATCTCAGGCCTCACCGTACTAAACGCTTGTCCCTTTCCTAGTGCTTTCAGTGGCATAAAATGTTTAAAATGACAGTGACATGGTGGTTATAGGGACGGATTGTGCGAATATTTGTCTGGAAGCTTTCAGGTGGACAACGCAGAATATTATGGTGGCCATAAAAGCTGGAATCTTGCTCGAATTCGTGGCAACTACCGATTCCACCATGTAAATTCAAAAAATAATACTAATAATTATTGAGATAAGTGGTGTTAATTTTCACATACTACTATGATTAACATTATATTTTATGTATTTCCCTCTAGATCCATAAACACCTTTATAGGTGAATTTATTTTAATTTTATGTTATGACTATTTTGGTTGGTTCTTTTACCTCGATCTATGGAAACTTGTAATCTGGATATTTATATCCCATTTATCCAATATTTTTTATTATTTGTAGATAATTATTTTATTTGGTGTCCAAGGACATAATCCACATCTATGTGTTGTTCATCTATGATTGATTTTATTTACTAAATAAAGTGTTTATTGCAATTATAACTTAATATATTTGCAATATACTTCATGCTATCAAAACAAGTGTGAATATTTGTTACTCAACCTTGAATTCTAGCTTGTGATTTTCTATAGTGTTAATAGGAGTAATATGATTTTGGAAAATAGTTGTAGAAGCATTTGAGAGTATAATAGTTTCTTTAGGTCTTCATCCAAAACTTTAGTTGGATACTATATTATGATATATATTTTGTTCACCTTTGACTTAGATTAAAATTTTATCGATATGTTCATCGTATTTTTCCTTCTTTGATATTCAATCCATTTGATTATATTATTTATCTTGTAATAATTTATTTCAATATTTCCCTAATTAATTAAGGAGTAGATATGCTTCAAATTGGTGGATTGATTTTTTTAATGTCTTTTACAAGCCTTATTTGATTTAGGTATATGGAATATCCTATCTATCTTGTTGGGGTATAACTCTAATCTTGTGACTCCATCTTAAGCTATGGAAAAATCCTCAAAAATATTAGAGGAACAACAAGAAATCCTAATAGGAAAACTTATCATAGATGAAGTTCTAGAAACTACATAAAGAATGCTTGAAATCCCTCAAAAAGGTAAAAAAAAATAATTACTAAAAGCACTAATTTGCTATTTTTAGAATTCATAGTAAAAATTTATGTGTAGCCATGTTGACATATCAACAGAGGATAAAAACACAAAAGTACTAGTTATACACATGTATTTTCATTTAATATATACATAATTACACATGGAAGGTAAACCACAAGATTTGCATGTGGTTAAAATTCAATATTCGACACACTAGATTTCCAATCCACCAAATATTGTATAAAGATACATGTACCCCCTATTATAAAAAGCATGCACAATGGATGCAAATTTATAGCCTCACATATCCTTTTTAAAAATGCTTGAATTATACACTATTTTCTTAGCAATATGATCCTTTTAGTATTTTTTCATATTTTTATGTCTTCTAATTTGTTGTACTTTATTATTGTTTGAATTGCACTAGTTGTTAATTTTCCTAATCTTAAACTCTAAGTTTTGGATCATTGGTATTAGAGTAATTTCTACTTGACATATATATAAATGATATGTGATTAGGATGTAAAAATATCAATTATGAGACTCAAAATAGTTGTAATTAATTCCCTTTTCATTTCAAATGATCTTAAATATTGAATAGAATAAATAACATTGAGACATTTGTACTTCCAAGGACATGTAAAATTAAGGCCCTATGAAGTATAGAAATGAGATATGGAATATTTTTCTAAAATTCTTCAAAAGAGCCCTATTACAAATTCTAAAGCCTACTTTGTACAATATCTCACTACCCTAGTACCTTTATATGATCCCACACCTTTAATTTATAAGTAAATTTTGATATTCTCATTTTTTAAGCAAAAAGTAATGTTGATGTGATAGGAATTTGGTTGTATTCATTATCCTCATAAGTATATTTAATTAAATTAATTGATATTGAGAAAATTACTTTGCATTTTAAAAGCTTTATTACCTGTTAAAAAATGGTAGGAATCATATAGTAAATATTGGTTTTTAAGCCTTACTACCATAGAATATCATAGGTCCCAATATAAAGAAGCCACAATATTAAAGGTCTAAATATTAATAATGAAGAGTAGAATAATATAAATGAGCAATCAAATATATATCTAGGCCAATATAATAATGAAATAACATTCACTTATAATATCAAATATGAATGTAAATGGCCAAATAATTCATCTATTATCCATGAAGAATGCTTACAATATGAATTGCTCAAAGTATACAAGCTTCATTCACTTTAATAGTTTCTTTTACAATAAGATGTTATTTCATGGAGTTTTGTCTCTATAATATAGACATAGTAATGTGAATTTTCACATACTTAACTATTGCTCTCCATGTGACAACTCTTATGTCCTTTGGTTTGTCATATTACCACTTGTATATTAGACTCTTCACTCTCTTATTACATGCATATTTGACTCTATTACACTTTCACACTTCTATATGACTCTTAATATCCTACATGCACTCCTAATACAAAAAACAGATGCATTTCATGCATATATTAATTTTTCAAATAATGTAATATTCTCCTGCACCCCCTATATTACATTATTTAATATGAACTTATCTTGATGTACATAGATGACTTTGAAATATTTGAAATTTGTTTTGACAAAGTGCTTTCATAAAAATATCTATAATTTGATCTTTAGTAGGAACATATTTTAACTAGATATGATGATTTTGAACATGATCCCTAATAAAATGATATTGAGTTTCAATGTGTTTTGTCCTTTCATGAATAATGGTATTTTTTATTAAATTAAGTGCTCCTTGATTATCACAATTTATTATTGTAATATTTCTTCTGATTCCCATGTACTATAACCAAAGTGCTTCACAGACTACATATTTTGTTGCATAATATTCTACTTTTATAGATGAAAGTGCTACTATATGTTATTTTTTACTGAATCAAGAAATAGGTCTATAACCAAGATAGAAAACATAGTCTGATGTAGATTTTCTATCATCTATAAATCTAGCATAGTCAAAATCTTAATATCCCTATAGGCAGAATTTATCATCATATTTTTTATATGTCAATCCATATTCTATAGTCTTCCTAATGTATTGCAGTATTCCTTTTATGGCTTTCCAATGACTTTCTCTAGGATCTTGAAAAAATATTGAAAGATAATTTACAACAAAAACTATATCTATCCTGGTATTTGTTAAATATAAATGAATTCCAACTAATTGATAGTAGATAGTGGCTGAGATTAGAGTTGTCTTATCATATCTAGACAATTGCAATCCTTGATCCATAGGATTATATTTGGGCTTATAAATTTTCATCTTGTATTTTTCAAGTAGTTATTTTGCATACTTTATCTATGTTATTGTGATATTATTTTCATTTTGAAAATTTTTAAACAAAGATAATAATGAAGAAAACCCAAATCTGTCATTTTAAAATCCTTTTCTAGAATCCTTTTAAATTCATCTATAAATTTTTTTTAGCTTACTATGATTACTATATAACAAACATATACTATAAGTATTATTATGTCACTTACAACATTTTTTGTATAGATATTTGGATCTAACAAACTTCTTTTAAAATTATGCTATAATAAATTATTAATAATTCTTATATACCAAGCTCTTGGAACTTGCTTTAGACCATGTTTATATTTGTTTATCTTGAAAACCTTTTGTTCTTGTCTTTTGATCACAAATCCTTCTAGTTGTGACATATATACCTCTTCTTCAAGATCACCATTAAGAAATGTACTTTTTACATCCATTTGATGAAGTTTCCATCCAAAATGTGATGCTAAAGCACACATTGTTTTAATAGTAGTCATTATTTTTGTTGGTGCAAATGTTTCTTCATAATCAATTCCTTCTATTTGAGTATATAATTTTACAACTAATCGATATTTGTATTGTCCAAGAGAACCATTTTATTTATATTTGATCTTCTATATCCATTTACATTGTACAATTGTCTTTCATTGAGCTAAATCAACTACATTCAAAGTTTTATTTTACATTAAAGTTTCTTATTTTTATGGCTTCCTTCCATTCTAGATGACTTAAAGCATTTAGAGTAGTTGGTTCTACTAAAAAAAAATCAACCCTCTATTCATTCTCATTATACTACGAGTTTGAGATATTGTAGTAATGAGATCTGGCATTTGCTATAGTTTTGAGTCCTTAAGTGTTTCTTTAAGCCATGTTGGTTATTTCCTTTGAAGTTTTGTAATAGTCTCTAAGTTCTCAATTTGTTCACCATATATGTTTGATTTTGAGTCATCACTTGATGAGTCTTCTTCTTAAAAAAATAGAATTGCCCTAAATCATCCTTTTGTTCCTTAATAACAATTTTGTTTCCTTCATCAAATACTATAGCTCTGCTTATGTAAATTTTCTTTTTAGTTGGATAAATTACTCTATAAATTGTTGAATATTCATCATAACCAAAAACTATTCCACACATATTTTTGTCATCTAGTTTAGTTCTTCTTTGCTTTGATATATGCATGTATGCATTACACCCAAAGGTTCTTAACTGGTCTACTATGGGTTTTTTTCCTAACCATACTTCTTTAGGACTAACATTTTTTAGTATCCTTGTACGTGATTTATTTTATAAGTACACAACTATTTTAATTGCTTCACCCTAAAATTGATGATCAAGATGGACTTTTTTTAACATGTAACGAACCATTTCTATAATTAATCAATTTCTTCTTTCTATAATACCATTTTGCTATGGTGAATATGTTATTGTAAGTTGTCTTTTTATATCATTAGTTTCTAAAAAAAAGTTAAATTATTTTGATAAAAATTTACCTCCTCTATCTAAAAAAATATGCTTTATTGATTTTCCCATTTATTTTTCTACTAGTAGTTTGAATTTTTTGAAATAATTGAATGCTTTGGATTTGAATTTCATAAAATACACACATATGTTTTTGGAGTAATCATCAACAAACAACTGGAAATATCTATATCCTCCAATATGACATCCAAGAAAGAATTCTAACCATTGATAATATGATGCGTAAAGGTATTTGTATCACTAATCATTGTTAACTTTGCAGGGCTAATTGGGAGACCATTTATCATATTTTCCTTGAGTGCCCTTTTTCCCTGACTTTCCTAAGTGGGGTTTTTCAGGCCTTGAATATATCCTAGGTTAAACCAGCCATCGTACTTGATTTGTTCGTCTAGTTGCCTTACCACTTTTCAAGCCAAATACTTAGATACATGTGGAAAATTTATCACAATCACTATCTTTGGCAAGTGTGGTTATAAAGGAACCATAGAGTCTTTAATGAGTCTATCCATGATCATAAAACTATTATTTCCAAGATCCTATCCTTTGCCAATGAGAATGTGAACCTTATCCCTTTTGATAGTCGTAAACCTCATCTGCAGGAGACCATGATTGCTCAATATTTAAGCTTAATCTTGTTAGATGAGTCTGTGCCTAGGTTATTCAACCCTAGAGCCAATGTTAAGTGGTCCCCACCTCCTATGGTTTGGTTTAAGCTTAATTTTGATGGAGCGACTAAGGACAATCCTGGAAAAGCAGGTACTAGTGGCATTGTGCGAGAGCATAATGGGAATATTATACTTGCATTTTCTAAATATTTGGAAACAAGGACGAACAACAAAGCTGAAGCTAGAGCTATGTGGAGAGGCCTTCAAATGACTCAAGACTTAGAAGACAATTTGATCATAGAAGGAGACTCTATGCATGTTATAAATCTCATAAATAATTGGAAAACACCTCCTTCGAGGATTAAAATAATTGTTGAAGAGCCTAGGATACTTTTCTAGGGAAGAAATGATAGAAAAGCCCAACGTGTCTTTTGGGAAGCTAACAAAATTGTTGATAAGCTGGCCAATTTGGGTGTCGATGGTGACCAAATTTTCAAATGGGAACATGGTGTCCCGAGCGAAGTAGAGGAGCTTATTCAACAAGAATGCCAAGAATGATAGTCGAATTTACCAATAGGTAAGGCACTGTAAGTTCAAATGCTAGGAGTATTCTCACCTCTTTTTTAAAATTGACTCACAATAAAAATTATCCAAACTGTCAGTCTTCGTGGATGCTACTTGGAAATACCACAAAGACTAATGGGGACAATCACATGTTAGATAACATGGCTCCTAGTCATATTAGTAATTTGAGGTTGGTTGATAATCATAGGGCAGGAAAGAAACAACAATATAAGACTTCGAACTAGAGCCATGTGGACCACCAGATAGCCACTACCATAAATCTAGCAAGTAAGTTCACTTCTCCAAGGCTGATTGGCCAAGACGGGATGTGATCCTAAAGCATGTCATATATGGAAGAAAGTAATTACAAAATAATTATTAAGAGTAACTATTAATACAGATCTTGTGGGAGTTTTTTTAGTACTCTGCTATGTGTGTCTACAGCTTTTTGTTTCTCCACTGTTTCAAGGAAGGGATCCGTGTCTATTTCTTTTTTTGTAATTATGATGCAGGTGTTTTTTCTCAAGGTATACCCAAAATATTGTATGGGAAGTTTCTTTTTTATAGCAGGCTATGTGCCTTACCGAATGTAATGGCTTTGGTGGCATGTAGATTTTACATATATAGGATCCTTAGTAAGGACATGTTCATCAACAACCCTAGGATGATTTTTGTAAAAGGTTTTGGGTCAACCTATAAAACCTGGTATTAATGCTATAGTATCTTATCTACCAAAAAAAAAAAAGTTCATTGGACCACATAAATCTATATACATTAATTGGAATGGTTGTTTAGTTCTATGTTGACTGGGTTCAAAAAGGTATTTTATGCTATTTTCCTACTAGACAATCTATATAGACTATAGATTCCCATGAAACTTTAGGTAAATATTTAACCATTTGATGTTTACTCATATCATTTAATGAAGATTTACTTATGTGTCTAAGCCTTTTATATGAAAGTTATCTTTTTTCTGATATTCCTACTAATAGAACCATATTTGATGAATTATATAGAGTAAAAATACTATTTTTATAAGGGCTAGAAGATATAACTCTTCCTTGTTTGATAATAATACAATTTTTTGTCTTTAATAGTTTAGAGGAGAAAAATTGCCTTGTTTCATATTATTCTCGATTGGATCCATTGGAAGTTAAGGTGATCGTGGGAGTGTGTTATATTATTTACACTCAGGGCTTAGGGATTGAAAGGTTCACCAGGAATGGTTTAAGGACTCAATCCAAGTTTGGGGTGCAAATGTTTTTTGTGTATATATTCTTTTGATATATTGGACAAGGGGCTTTTGAAAGGGATCCCAAAACCTTTTACATATAACAAACCAAAAGGAAGATCCATCTAGAATACAACTAGATAAAATACATAAAATAAGGGAAACATTAAAGGTCACCCTAAAGGACCGAGAAGGAGTAGTACTCAAAAATGGAGAGTCTCCAAGAGACGCCATCCAAGCAAAAACTAAAAGGAAAATCCCAGAGAGACCAGTCAATAAGGTGAAGCCTCAAGCATATAAACTTCCTAATATGAATCATTGATGGTATTAGGAGCCACATCAATGGCATGGGTATCGGTGTCTAAATACAACATGATGTATTCCACCACCTTAGATTCATATTGAAGGAGGGTCCAAGAAGCCTTGGAAGTGTTATATGTACAGGCTAGTTTCATCCCAAGGGTAACTAGAGAAATGGATATGAACTTTGGATTGGTCCAAGCTGACAGTCTACACAAAGACTCAGAATTCTTCATGCAAATTAGGGTGGTTTAAACTTTTTTCCTCAAGGGAGAGGTTTCAATTTTCTCCTTCCTAGATATACCTTAGATATTTGCCTTCTAGGGATTTAGGCGGGAGGCTTCAAGAATGTTAGATTTATGCTTTCCTCTAGTAGATTTCCCCTGATAGAGCTATAGTGAGGGGTAACCTTGGAATACTAAGGGGTGTCACCTAAATTTTAGGTCAATTTTATGCCCAATATAGAAAAATTCATGGAGGTAGTCTCCATTTTCCACCTTAACTAGTGGTTTCCTTTCTAGGGCTATTTTGACTCAAGCTCTAACTAGGACCATGTTAGCCGTATCAATGGAACAATTCAAAACTATCTATTGGTTCTACTTTTGGAGGGTGTGCATGTACAAAATTAGGTGCAAGCCCTAGTGGATTGGGTTCAATGAATTCCCTTTCATAACACTCTCAATGGATATTTCCATTGACCAACAAAGATATTCAAAGATATTAATGGCCTTGATGTCCCTTATATGGTTCAAAAAGGCCAAATGGAAGCTTTGAAGGGGGGAATCAATTTTATCTATAGTGAGATAATGCATTATATGGATCATGACCTTGTTCCACATGATAGGGAGGGATTCCTCGATTATCCCACCTTTATATATACCTAGATTCCTACCTTTTTCAATTAATTAAGTGGCCTCCTCTTCTAGAAAATTCTTATCATGGTGGATAACCAAACCATAATTTGACAACTCTATCACCTCCACTAGCAAATGAAGATGGACTTTAAATTGAAGGCCTTGGATATAGACTCGACCATTGTTCCATGATTCGGTAAACTCATTTGAGAGCTTATAATAACTCTTAGAAAACTTCTTTAGTATGGGACTAAAGCCATGGTTAACCAATATTTCCTCAATCATAGGCTTCAACTGTAGGTATTCAGGTCCTAAAATGGCCATTTTATAGTAGAAAATAGGAGCTTCAAGGACAAAAAAGCACTCGCACCACTAATAAGATGGAAATTTTAGATTTGTACAAGCAATTCATCTACTCTTATAGGAGGATTTAAATCATTCTAGGATGATAGATCCATTTGAAACTTTCAGGAAACACATGCCAATAGTTCTAGAAATGATCATTCATCTTGTCCATTGATAAGCATCATACATAGAAATCTTTGGTTTGCACATCCGAATTGACAAGACGATGTCACAACCAATGGTGAGACTAGGAGTTTTTAAAGTGTGATAGTGTGCATATCCTAATTCATGCTCTTTTAATGTGGATCTTAGCCTTAGAGTGCCTTGGAAATGATTTTTTGAAAAGGTTCTCCTGAAAATAGTAGTCAGGATATTGGTAATCTAAACCGCACAAGTGGAAAGATCATCAGGGAAGAGTCAAAAGTGATAGGTAACGAGAATAGGATTTTCCACATCAATCATGAGGATGAACTGAGGGATCACAAATATGGAAAAATTATTGCATTGAGGGCCCACCTTAGAGAGGTGTGGAATTTTTTCTAGTTTTCATTACATTGAGAGATTGGGAAAAACTATCCCATCACACGTGAAGGCCTTAAATGAGATTCAGGTTGGCCATTGGATTGATGGATTTGTTAACTTCTCTAAAAACATGTTGGATGAAAATATTGCTATGGTGGGATAGGAACCTTTTGTATTCTTTGATTAGGCTAAAAACTCACCAAGTGGGAGCTTGGTTCCCTTTGAGATAGTTTATGATGTTCAATGAGTCTCCCTCGGTGATGAGATTTCAAGGATGATATTTTAGAATGGATAGCCCTTGGAGGTGATCTTTGACTTCAATTTCATGATTTTATTGGAAATCAATCTTTTCAGTGAAAGCAAGGATGAAATTTTCATTGTTGTCTCTAACGACACATTCACTACATGACTTACATGGATTATATTTCGATTCTCCATCAAAGTTTAATTTTAGCCACCCTTCAAGTAGAGGATTCCATCTGATATTGGCACTATTATTTGTAGGGATGAGGGGATAGGAGGGAATTATGGGGAGGTTAAGCGAGGCTACAACAAGGGACTTAGATCCAGGACTAGGGACCTCAGTGCAAGGGGTCAATTGGGCATTTTCAATGGTAGAAAATAAAAATTTGGTTCCTATAGATAGAGGATATTTAGAGATATTTGAAAAATTCACTATAGTTGTGTTCTAACCAAATTTACCAAAGGTAATACAAAATGCAAAAGAACCAGAGTGTTCTAATATGGTGGTTGGAGAAAGGGCTAGGACATTGGAGGAACATCTCTAATGGGGAGCCAAATTTTAACACAAAGAAAAAGACTCAATTTTCATTTAGAAGCATGGAAAGATTACAATTCCGAACCATGGAAGAATTACACAGTACAAAAAAATGCATCAAAAACCGTAGTCTTCGTCTTTTCCAGCCTCCGCAATCCTTCGAACAATCTCTTTTTATAATGACAGGCTCTTGCTGCAACCGCCGTTCGTAACTGTCCCTGTAACCGCTGCAACGGTCCCCCTGGAACTGCCATAACGACTTTTTGGAACTGCCAAATGTCGTTCTGTAATGGTCCATGAAAAAGTAGCATGTCGCGATATCGCGACATCTTTTTAACCCGCCTTCTCTTTCCTAGCCGGGTCGCGAAAACGCGACATGTCGCGATATCGTGACACTTTTTTGCCTTTTGTTCTCTTTTGCCAATGTGTCACGATATCGCGACACTTTTTCGTCCTTCGACCTTCTTTGTCCAGGTGTCGCGATATCGCGACACTTTCGTTTGCTCTCCCTTGCGTTCAAAGTTCGTCGCGATATCGCGACATCTTTTATGTCGCGATATCGTGACATCTGCATTTAGCTCTTGCCTTTGTTCTGAGTTGTCGCGATATCGCGACAACCTTTATGTCGCGATATCGTGACACTTGAGTTTTGCTCTCGCCTTTGTTCGGAGGTGTCGCGATATCGCGACAACCTTTATGTCGCGATATCACGACACTTGAGTTTTTGCTCTCGCCTTTGTTCGGAGGTGTCGCGATATCGTGACAACCTTTATGTCGCGATATCGCGACACTTGAGTTTTTGCTCTCGCCTTTGTTTGGAGGTGTCGCGATATCGCGACAACCTTTATGTCGTGATATCGTGACACTTGAGTTTGCGCCTGCCGTTGTTCTAAGTTCGTCGTGATATCGTGACAACTTTTATGTCGCGATATCGTGACACTTGCATTTTTGCTCTTGGCTTGGTTCAAAATGCATCGCGATATCGTGACACCTTTCAATACTTAGAACATTTTTCTTGTTTCTTTTGTTTTTTTTTTTCGGTGATGCAAGATTGTTGTGCTGCCACTGGATGCTCCTGCATCAGACACCCGGGGTAGATTGAGAAGTGATCTTCACTTCTAGACGGGCAGAGGAAAACCCAGATGATTAACCTCTATTTTGGACAACCAAGTTGCATCTTCGATAGGGCGGCCCTTCCACTTGACCAAATACTCCGAATATTGCCTGTTTTGGGTACTTCTGCCTTCGTGAGTGTCGAGTATGTCTTCGATTTCTTCTTTGTCTGGAGTGAATTCTAGAATTTTCCACATATCCAGACTGGGTGGCTCGCTGCAACTTCCTTCATGATATTCGACCAAGTCTGAAATATTGAAAATAGGTGAAATATTCAGCTCACTTGGTAGATCTACTTCATAGGCATTTCCTGAATCTCGTTTACCTATGATCCGGCATGGTCCAAACCTCTTCATCTTTAGCTTATTGTAGGTTTTTCTAGGAAAACGTTCCTTGCGTAAGTGAACCATGACTTCATCTCCTATCTGGAATTCCTTGAAACGCCGCTTTTGATCTGCTCTGGCTTTGTACGTAGCATTCATTTTACTGATATGCCACTGGACCTCTTCATGTAAATTCTTCATGTGTGCTGCAAAGTCTTCAGCTTCAGCACTGCACTTTTCTCCTTTATCTATCGGCCTCAACTCAGAAGCGTTTCTCGGGCTGTTCCCATGCACTATCTAGAATGGGGATTTACCAGTACTACGATTGACAGAATTATTGTAAGCAAACTCTGCCTACGGTAAAATCAGATCCCATCCCTTGGGTTTATCTCCTACCAGACATCGTAGAAGATTACCCAAACTTTTGTTGACTACTTCGGTCTGTCCATCAGTCTGCAGGTGGTACGTAGAACTGAATTTCAATTCTATTTTTAGCTTCTTCCACAGAGTTCGCCAAAAATAACCCACAAATTTGGTATCTCTGTCCGAGACAATGCTTTGGGGTAGACCATGAAGTCGTACTACCTCCTTGAAAAACAAGCCTGCAATATGAACATCACTTGTCTTCTGGCATGGAATAAAATGGGCCATCTTTGAAAACCTGTCAACAACAACAAAAATGGCATCATTTTCGCGTTGTGTCCTTGGCAGACCAAGAACAAAATCCATACTGATGTCCTCCCATGGTCTCTCTGGTACAGGCAATGGCTGATACATTCCTGTATTCTGGCTTACTCCTTTCGCCATCTGGCACACTCTACAACCCTGCACAAATTTGGTCACATCCGGCTGCAACTGTGGCCAATGGTAATTCTCACTAACTAGAGCAATGGTCTTATCTCGACCAAAATGTCCTGCTAGTCCTCCGCTATGTTTCTCTTTGATCAGATTTTCCCTCATGGAACTTCTAGGAATGCACAACTGGTTCTTCCGAAACAACATCCCATCTTGGATCATAAAATCCAACCACTTAGTGCGATCCACAGTAGTAGGAGACAAACATGCCATCCATGCCTCTACGAAATCTGGATCCGCTGGGTATAAACTCTTGAGTTCATCAAACCCAACAACTTGCACTCTCATTTCTATCAACAAATTATGCCTTCTACTCAAGGCATCTCGCAACTCTATTAGATTTGCCACTTCTATGCTTCAAGACAAAGGTATAACTCTACAGGAATTCAACCCACTTCAAATGCCGCTGGTTAAGTTTACCTTGACTATTTATATACTGCAAAGCTTGATGGTCAGTATATAAAACAAACTCTTTGGCTAGCAAATAATGTCTCCATTTCTTAAGAGCCTGAATGATAGCATAGAATTCTTGATCATAAACAGAGTATTTCTTTCTAGCATCATTTAAATTTTCACTAAAGTATGCAACAGGTTTACCTTCTTGGCTCAATACAGCTCCAATGGCACTGCCACTGGCATCACAGTCAACCTGAAACACTTTATTAAAATCTGGAAGTGCCAGAATGGGTTGTTCTATCACTTTCTTCTTCAATATGTCCATACTCGGTACCTGCCTTGGCAGTCCACTTAAATTCTTTCTTATCCCCTCTCATAGTTTCTGTTAGGGGTGCACAAATACTGCTAAAGTCTCTAATAAACTTTCTATAGAAACTTGCAAGACCATGAAATGATCTTACCTCTGTTACATTCCTTGGGGCAGGCCATTCAATGATAGCCTTCACCTTTTCAGGATCCATTTTTAGACCCTCCTCTGAGATGACAAATCCTAGGTATATCAACTCTTTCTGTACAAAACTGCACTTCTTCAAATTTATCAACAATTGCTCCTCTCGCAGCTTTTCAAAAACTGTCCGAACATGCAACAAATGCTCGTCCAATGTTTTACTAAAAATTAGAATATCATCCAGATAAACTATCACGAACTTTTCCAGGAAGTCTCGCAATACCTCATTCATCAGCCTCATGAATGTACTGGGTGCATTAGTTAATCCAAATGGCATAACTAACCACTCATACAAACCCTCTTTGGTTTTGAAGGTTGTCTTCCACTCGTCACCCTCTCGAACACGTATCTGATGATATCCACTCTTTAAATCAATCTTAGTGAAGTATTTAGCTCCACTCAAATAGTCCATTATATCGTCCATTCTAGGTAATGGAAATCGATACTTAATGGTAATCTTGTTAATGGCCCTTGAATCAGTGCACATTCTCCATTCTCCACCCTTCTTCGATGCTAGTACTGTAGGTACTGCACAAGGACTCAAACTTGCTCGAATCAAACCCTTCCTCAACAATTCATGAACCTCACGGTTCAACTCTTCATTTTCTATAGGAGACATTCTATGGGCGGCCTTATTGGGTAAGCTAGATCCTGGCATTAAGTCAATCTGATGACTAATCTTCCTCATTGGCGGTAAACCCTCAAGCACATTGTCTGATATAATATCAAGAAATTCTGCTAATAGATGTTCAACTTTTGCTGGAATGTCTGTAGTATCTTCTCTCTTTATAGTAGGAATTAATGCATAACACATTGAATCCCTCTTTAGACCATCCAAAAAATTTTTGCCATCTACTAAACAAATTCTAGCATTATTGCATACCTTTTCCTCAACCTCCTTCAATGGCTTCAGTTTGTGGTGCACTCCATATTTTGTCAGGGAATAGGTATTTGCATGCCCATCATGCGCCGCACGTCTGTCAAATTGCCATGGTCTTCCCAACAACAAATGGCAAGCATCCATCGACAAAATATCACACAGGACCTCATCCTGGTATCTTCCAATTTGAAACTTGACCAAGCATTGTTCACTGACCAATGCTCTATGGTCCTTCTGCAACCACGCAATCCGGTATGGATGCGGGTGCTGCCTTCTTTCTAGCTTTAACTTAGTCACCATTTCCTCAGAGACCAAATTATCTGTACTACCATTATCAATAATAATATTACAGATTTTACCTGAACATTTGCACCTCGTGCGAAATAGGCTTTTTCGTTGGTCTGGTTCCCTCTCTTCGTTCAACAAGGTTCTCCTTGTGATCATCACTTCTCCTCACTCTGCTTCTTTAGAGTGCTCAGATTCAACACCATCCTCAATGATCGCAGCTTGAGCATTTGCTTTAGGCCTTCTATTCGATGCTTCTTGGTGTTGGGGACACTCATATGATCGATGCCCCTCTTCCCCGCAATTGAAGCAGGTTCCACGAAATCTTCCTCTTCCATATCCGCGTCCACCTCTACCTCTTCCCCTTTGATAATCATTGTTCTGATTACGGGGACGGTATGCATTCTCCTCCTTCTGTTCCTGGTGATTGCTTGTTTCACCAGTCTTCTATGGGCCATCATATTTACCTCCACTTGTTCTGCCACCAGTTCTTCCACCACGACCTCTTCCTCTCTGTTTACTGTCAAATCTACGATTCAGTTTCTCTTCCACCTTCAGAGCAAACTGGTAAGCATCTTCAATGGTGCTCATTCGAACCAAACTCAATTCTTCTTGTACGCTGGTTCTCAACCCATTAATGTAATGGGCTACTCTCTCTTTATTTGCTTTCGTATGGCCGGTTCTGATGGAAATTTTAAAAAATTCCTCTGTATATTCTTTAACAGACTTGCTGGACTATCGCAAACTCTGCATTTTTTGCAACAGATCTAATTCGTAATCTGTCGAAATAAACTGCCATTTTAGTTTTTCAACCATTCGATCCCACCTGGTGATCTTTTCTTTTCCTCTATGATTTCGTTCCAGCTGCACTCCTTTCCACCATATGCCAAGCATGGCCTTTCAACTTTGTTCTTGCAAATTTTATTCGATTTGGATCTTCAACCTCCTCATATTCAAAATATTCCTCCATATCGTTAATCCAATCAATCAACTCTTCTGGATTTAAATTTCTAGAATATGTGGATACGTCAATCTTCGGCCTTTTCCCAATTTGAGAAATGGCTTTAATCATTCGAGCTTTCGCAGAACTCATCGCTTCTTCTTCTTCTTCTGACGGGTCATCAACTCCGCAAGCTTCATCATCGCTCTGGTCTTCTCCTCTTGGCTCTACTCCTCTACGCAATTCTTCCTGTAGGGCCTGCACTTGCCTCTGCAATGCTCGAAAGTCTCCTTCAGGAACCACGTTCCTTCCAGCACCACGATTTCTTCGCGATGGCATTCTTCTTCACTTTTTTTTCTCAGAACCCTTAACCCCAGATCCTGGTGCAAGCTGCCTCACGTTCGGCGCTCTGCTTACACACTCAGAATCTTCTCGCTCTGATACCACTTGATGGGGAGCCAAATTTTAACACAAAGAAAAAGACTCAATTTTTATTTAGAAGCATGGAAAGATTACAATTTCGAACCATGGAAGATTTACACAGTACAAAAAAATGCATCAAAAACCATAGTCTTCATCCTTTCCAGCCTCCGCAATCCTTCGAACAATCTCTTTTTATAATGACAGGCTCTTGCTGCAACCGCCGTTCAGTAACTGTCCCTGTAACCGCTGCAACGGTCCCCTTGGAACTGCCATAACGACTTCTGGAACTGCCAAATGTCGTTCTGTAATGGTCCACAAAAAAGTAGCATGTCGCGATATCGCGACATCTTTTTAACCCGCCTTCTCTTTCCTAGCCGGGTCGTGAAAACGTGACATGTCGCGATATCGCGACACTTTTCTGCCTTTTGTTCTCTTTTGCCAATGTGTCGTGATATCGCGACACTTTTTCGTCCTTCGACCTTCTTTGTCCAGGTGTCGCGATATCGCGACACTTTCGTTTGCTCTCCCTTGCGTTCAAAGTTCGTCGCGATATCGCGACATCTTTTATGTCGCGATATCGCGACATCTGCATTTAGCTCTTGCCTTTGTTCTGAGTTGTCGCGATATCGCGACAACCTTTATGTCGCGATATCGTGACACTTGAGTTTTGCTCTCGCCTTTGTTCGGAGGTGTCACGATATCGTGACAACCTTTATGTCGCGATATCGTGACACTTGAGTTTTTGCTCTCGCCTTTGTTTGGAGGTGTCACGATATCGCGACAACCTTTATGTCGCGATATCGTGACACTTGAGTTTTGCTCTCACCTTTGTTCGGAGGTGTCGCGATATCGCGACAACCTTTATGTCACGATATCGCGACACTTGAGTTTGCGCCCGTCGTTGTTCTGAGTTCATCGTGATATCGTGACAACTTTTATGTCGCGATATCGTGACACTTGCATTTTGCTCTTGGCTTGGTTCAAAATGCGTCGCGATATCGCGACACCTTTTATGTCACGATATCGCGACACCTTTCAACACTTAGAACATTTTTCTTGTTTCTTTTGTTTTTTTTTTTTCGGTGATGCAAGATTGTTGTGCTGCCACTGGATGCTCCTACATCAATCTCCAAGATAGTTTTAGGTTGGATCCATCCAATATCAAAGGAAGAGAGGAGGAATTTAAGGACCCAATAGGATAAAGAACACTTCAATAAGAGGTGATGGTTTTACTTGCATTGTAATTCACACATATAACAATTATTTGGAATGATCATTCCCCTAGCATGAGTATTTCTAGAGTTAGGATTTTTTTTTGAGCAATGAGTTAGGAAAAGAGGATGATTTTGGGAATCAGAAGATTGGACCAGATAAGGTTAATTTGGATTTGGTAAATGGATGCCTCATCATGAAGGAAATAGGCTTACTTTACCATGAATATGGCACTATCACTAGCCCTCCATATTGGGGAATTTGGGGGAGTATCATTAAGAATAACATAGGTTCTAAGGAGGGTGGCCAAATGATTTACAACATCAATCTTATTTTCCCTTAGAGTACCAAATGGAATCTCCTTACAAGTATGACCATTAGGAGACATTTTTAAAAATTTAAAAACCATGTCCCTAAATAGATGATCAGTGATAGGCTTTAAGGGCGCCAAGATGGATCATAAACCAGTGGTCAGTCACAAATCCATCACTCCTTCCAAAAATTGATTTGTTTTCAATTGTCAAGTTACCACCTAGAAACCATTCTATATAGGATTATGAATAGTGGTAAATATTCACAAATTGGGCTAATATTAGGATTTTCAAAATAGAAAATTGGTGAATATGAGGACCCTTGACATCGACCCATTCGCCTAAATGTTTTAGGACCAATGTTTTATTAGGGTTAATTCACCATAATATATATCCAAACATAGGCATATTTGTACTCGTTGGAAAGCTCTTTTTAAACCTGATATAATGATGGTGTTTGTATGAAGTTTTAAGGTGATTTAATGGATCAAAATTGGTCCCAAATATGACCTTACTTTTTAGGACTTAAAATACCCTAAATTTTGGTGTGAAGATGATTGATTTGATTTTTTTAGGATTCGCCTTGATTTTGATTATCATTCACTATTTTTTACAAGTACATTTTGAGTCCAACCCGTTATGCATAACCCTAATTCTAGATTAATGTTTTTTATTTAATGATTGTATTCTAGAATTTTGATCCTGTTGGGGGCATCCCATTTTCCATGAATTTATTTCTATGGAGATATTTTCTCTTGATTATTTAGACCCAAGGGATGTTGGCATTGGTGAAGATATTCCATATTTGCTTGGCAATGAGGGCCATGTTCATTTTATAAAAAATTTTGAATCCTAAGCCACCTTAATATCTTTGAACAAATCATGTCCCAAGAAACTAGGGAAAACCTTATTTTGTTCTTGGTCCTAGACCATAAGAACCTATTCTATATTTCTTCAATTTTATAGTAGATTTCTCAAGAAGCTTTGAAGATAGACATGAAAAAAATAGGAATGCTTTGGAGATAATGATGAATGAGAGTGGCCTTGGAAGCTTGACTAAGGAGAGCTCCCTTCCAACCTACGAGTTTTTTAGGAGTCTTTCAATGACATTGTTCCACATACAGTCAGTCAAGATGCCAATAAAAAAGGGAAGGCCTAGATAAGTGGAAGGCAGACTAGAGATAGTACATCCAAGGATACGAGTAATTTTTAGTTGCCTATCAATGGGATTGTTGAGGAAAATTATTTTTCTCTTTAAGTAATTGATATTTTGGTGAATGGCCTCTTCATAAAAATTAAGCATGGTCTTTAAATATTTGGCTTTAGGAATGAATGATAGAGAAGCTAAGATGAAGTCATCAAGAAATTTCTAATGGGTGATGGGGTTAAGGGATGAGGATGCTTTGATACCTAATATGGATCCAAGGAAACATGCAACTTTAAGATATCTTTTTAGGGACTTTTTAATAATGATAGACGGTGGGTGACAAAGGATCCCCTTACCTTAAGCCTCGAATGCTTTTGAAGTAACCTGCAACAACCTCATTGATGATGATAGAGAACCACTTAGACATGAGGTATTATTTTATGAGAGTAATCCATTCATAATGGAATTCAAAGTTGGATATGATAACAAAAATGAAGCTCCAAGAGACCCTATCAAAGGCTTTGTTCATGTCAAGATTGAGTAAAAATCTTGCTTTTTGATTTTGGAAACTGAATGCATGAGTTCATGGATAGTGATAATGCCATCAATTATGAGTCTACCTTGAACTGTGCTTCCTTGGCATGGGTTAATTATTAGTAGGAGGAGATCCTTTAATATATTGGTCATGAATTTAATAATTATTTTATATATGTCATTGCAAATACTTATCAACCTATAGTTAAACAAGGTTCTACTGCTAGGGAACTTTAGAATGAGAGAAAGAAAGGTCAAGTTGACATCCTTGAGGAGGAATTTTATTCTTTGGACTCCTTGGATAGCCTCACATATATATTTTTAAAAAAAAATTAGAAGCATTGGAATAAGTGAGGAGGAAATCTATCCAAGCCAGGGGCTTTATCATCTTGTATGGAGAAAAGGGTGTCCTTAATTTCATCATGAGTAAATAATTTGATAAGATGTAAATTGATCATAGGATAAATTAGGTATGGGATTTTTTTGATGAGAGAGTTATAATATTGGGTAAAGCAAGAGGGTTGGGGTACAATAATATTTTCAATGTGGAAAAAGGCTTTAGCACGAATTTCAAAAATATCACTAAGGACTGACTCATCACTCCTAGAAATCTCTCTGATCATATTGTGGTTGTGATGGATAAGAGTAGAGGTATGAAAGAAATTTGTATTAGAGTCATCTTATCTTAACCAAAGGTATCTTGACTTCTATATCCAAAAGACCTCCTATTATTTTGAAACATTGTGGAACTCTATCAAAAAATTTATTTCTTCTTCCCTAATATGAAGAGATGAATTTCTAGATTGGATTTCTTCTTAAATGATTCTAATTTATTCCTAGATGGACTATTTAGTTTCAAAGATGTTGCCAAACACCTCCTTGTTTCACACTTGAAGGTTCACCTTGATAAAACATATATTTTTAGATATTTGAGAGATGAGAGGGTCTGAGAATCATTGACTCCACCATTCTACAATGTGAGCTCTCATATCAGGATGCTAAAGCCACATATTTTTGAATTTAAAGGGAATTTTGAAGTAAGAATTAGGTTGAATATCTTCAAGGGTAATGGGATTGTGGTTTGATATAATTTTAGGAAGGGACTATAGAGAAGCATCTCTAAACAAGTGAATAGATTCTTTGAACAAAAGGAATTTGTCAAGACAAAGTTGAATGGGTTGGTTGCCTATTCTCCTATTTCTCCATGTGAATTTTATCCATTTGAGTTGGATATCCATTAACTCATTGTTGTCCATGAATTTAGAAAAGTTCTCATAGCATCTTGGAGTGATAGCCATACCTTTTCTTTTGTGAAAAGGATAGATAAGAGAATTAAAGTCTCTTACAAGCATCCAAGGTTCATCATAGAAAATGATTCTCATTTGAATGAGGGTGTTCCATAAAATTAATCTTCCTTGAGGATTATTGGGGTCATAGATATTTTAAATAACCCACCTTGATTTATTGTCCTTATAGTAAAAACAAATATTAATAATTTTATCAGATGAATATAAAAGTATTCCTTCTACTTTTTTGGGACCCTAAAGGTATAGAAGGCCTCTTGAGGCTTTTTGGGTTGGGATTGCGATGTGATCACAATTTATCCATATACCTTTGATAATTATTCTAAGATCACCTTCATCAATTTTTGTCTCCTAAAGTAACATGATACTAGGTCTAAGATCCTTACTCATGGATAATACCATCCTTTGTTTGTTGAGACTATTGAGACCTCTCACATTCCATGAGAGGATCTTCATTTATGACATTTGGAAGAATATTTTTCCCTCCTCTACCTTGATATGAGGGGGGTTTGGTTTATTTTACATCATCCTTAGGAATTTTCTTGATGGTGAGCTCAACAAGCATTGTAAAAAGTGTGGTCTAAGTGCCATTGGCAATTTTATCTTTAACTTCTTTCCTTCTCAAATCAAGAATGGAAGGCCTTCCTTTCTTCTTATCACTACCAACATATGCTAAGGATTTTTTTATTCTTATTGGTTAGCTTGGGAGGACTGAAGGACTCATTTAGGCCACCAGGGGAGGATGGGTCATTGAGGAGATCCAGATGGATTTGGTTAAGGGGAATGCTTGAGGGGCTAGACCTTGATGGGGATTAAGGAACTAGAATATATTATTGTTGGAAGTAATCAATAAAGTCTAGGAAAAAATCATTAGGATAATGAAAGTACCCAAAAAAGGGGCTGAAATAGGTAGGGAAGGTAAAAAGAGAGTATACCTAGTCTTGGAAGTCGATAGAAAGAGAGTGGGTTAACTGCTTACCTTTAGAATTAATATTCCTAGAACAATTATCTGCACCATGATTAGGAACATTGGTAGAGTGGAATAAGCTATTATGGATCTTCTTATGATCAGCATTAGACTAATGGTTCTTAGGAGCATCAAACTTATGGTTCTTAGGAGCATCATATTAATGGTTCTTAGGATCAAGGACATTTATTCAAGGGTCTTCCACTAGTTTTTGAGGCCAATATTATTCAATTTTATTTTTTGATGTTGCTTTGATATAAGGACATTGTTATCTAAGGTGTCCTTGCATAGGGCACTCAAAGAATAACACGAGCTTTTTCTCATACTCAATAGCTTGGTACTTATGATACGAGCCATAGACAAAGTCCATGTACATGGGTAGTTCTAAATCAAGGTTGACGATGATGCAAAGGTAATAAAAAACTATTTGGGTATTTTATTTAGTTGTTATATAAAAAGTGACAAGGTTACCTATAGTTTGATAATTCCCTCTTAGGATTTCTTCATGCCAAAATTGGACTGATAACCTTGAAAGTCTAACCCAAATAGGTGCAAAGTTTATGCTTTGTATTTGGTATCAAAATCTTTCCCCAATATTCTAATAAAGAGGCTCTAGATTTTAAAGAACCAGGGTCTACTAGTAAGAATGTGGCTAGTTTCTTCAGGGTTATTGAGTTTGATAAGGAATAATCCTTTGGGAAGAGCCACCAGATCCATGTTACAACTAGGTTACCATTTTGAAGAAGCCCATTTTTGAATGGATTCAATAACTTGATCAGATGCCATAAATTTTTCAACCAAATACAAGGAATCCAGAGTAACAAAAGAGTCCATGAAAGAAGAAGATATTATCAGTTATTTTTCATTTGGAAGGAGAGAAATGGAACCATTTTGGGAAGGTGGTATCAAGGATCCTGAAGACTACTAAACTATCTCTACAAAGGATATAAGTTTGGATATATGTTGGTTAGTTAGGGGGTTCCCCCTAATTCCCATGACTTACACACCCCTACCCAACCCATCCAGAGGGTTGGTATCATGGTCAACATCCCTGCCACTACCTTCCCTAGATTTATCACCATTATAAAATTCAAAATTCTATGATCCATCAAAGGTAACATATTAAATAGAGCTCATTGTAACTTGGTTTATGTGTATATTAAGCAAGAACCTATGTTTGGATTTTCTAAAATCTAATCTATAAAAATGAAAGAACAATGTAAGATAAACAATGATGCAATAAGACAAGCAGCTAACCCTAGAATGATTCTTGGTTTTCAATGATGACTAAAACCTAAATTGTAATAAAATGAATCCCTTTCATTTTTAGCAAGGTCTTAAGAGAATGCACAAACAAAATTAACCCTAGAATGTAAACTATATACCTTTTCTCTTTTAAGTACCTAGAAATATAACCAAAATATTTTTCCTTTATTTATGATCTAGGTTTGGAATAGAAATGGGAAAAAATAAAATAGCAAATAGACTAAGAAGTTAACTTAGGGTAGTTATCTAATTTAGTGGTTGACTTTAGTTTTAACGTGCATCTAGATAAATCCAACAACTTCACAACTTGCAAAACAACTTTATAAAACCCTAGAAAATTGGATCAGTATTTAGGGATTTGCTTAGGACATTGTGTGAGTAAGCCTAGAGGCAAAAAAATCAAGCTCCCTTGGTCATTTTAGTTGACCATTTGAAAATAAAAGTGATTTTTGAACAGTGCAATGACATGAAACTATACAAAAAATAAAATGCAAATAATAGTATTATGACGTGGATGAAGCATGTAGACACATATTGAAGGATTGGGACTAATATTTTTTTCCTAAACCTGATGAAACTAGAATTATACCCTATAAGGGATAATCATGGATTTGGGCCTTATCAAAATCATGCATTGTATAGATAGGGCATTTTTTTTAGCAAAAGTGCAAGAGCGAAATATTAATGCAAAATGAGATACAAAAATGCACAAATAATGATCTAAAACTGATAAAATGCAAGAAGGAACCTAGTGGTAGCAAAAGAAAATATGAAAGGATGAAGACCCCCACAAAATTATAGAATCCTCCTTAAGACTCCAACACTTATCCACAAAAATCAATAAACAAAAAAAGAAGAAGAAGTAGAAAAACACCAAAAGACACTTGATCTTGATAACTTAGCCCTTAAAAATCTCTTGGAACTTGAAAAGCTTCACACACTTAAAACTTCTAAAAATTGCTTAGGGAAAAAATAGGGTCTAGATTCTCTATTTATAAGATATTTGGAGGGGAAAATGATGGGAAAATAAAAATGTAAACCTAAGGGAGGGCCGATGTCCTAGACGTTGGCTCAAAATCTAGGTTTTCTAAGACAAAACACAAACTTGATAAAATCATGCTCCATAAGGGATGATCATGATTTTGGAAAAACAAGAAAAAGGGGGGTAAAGGAGGGGAATAAAGGCCCAAAATTGCACTATAAGATGTTTTAGGACACTCTTAGGGTTTCTAGGAAGATTGACCTACTTAGGTGGGTCAATTTTCCATGTCTACATTTTGCCCCCTCTCTAATGCATTTATCGTCTAATAAATGTGTTAAAGAAAGATGTAGACACCTATGGAGAAAGGATTATTGACACAAAAAATGGGTGGCTAGTTTAGAATAAAGGGGTAGTGCAAAAATGGTGTCATATTGGATACTTTAAAATTTTACATGCAAAATGAGGTGTTAGGGACTTTAATGCCTCTCAGGTTGGGGTGTCCCCTCAAGTTTTAGAAGGAATGAAAAAATCTTGAGAAAATTTTAAAAATACTAACACAAAAGAAAAGAGATAATAAAATAGAGAAAAAGTGCTAACATGAGAGAGAAAAATTAGGGGTATAAAAATGGAGGGTGAAAATGAATTCATTTTCACCATGCAAGAAGAAGAAAAGAAGCTCTATAGAAAAAGATAAATGACATTACTCACACATTGTTTAGCCATTAATAAGGGTGAGGTTGGTGCAATAGTGGAGTGAGTATGATTAAGGACTAAAATGCTTAATCTATACTAGGATAGATTAGGATTTTTAGTAAATTTTTAGTATTTTTTATCTTTTTAGAGGAATTTACCGTGTCCAAACCCAATGATATTTCAAGGCTCAACCATGATTTAGTTGGTTTTCCATGGTAACCAAAGTTGTTCCCTAGAATTATAGGATTTGACATCATGAATGCATGTCTCATAAGCATGGGGCCTAAATTTAGAAGAGAGAAAAGGATGAAATTATGCTACCTTAGCCACAAGCAAAACAAGGAAGAGAGCAAGATAGGAAAAGAAACTAGAAGAAGAGGAAAAAAAAGAGAGACAAGACAAGCAAGCTTAGGTGTTGAAATGTTGCTCTATGTTGTTTTTATTATTTTATTATATATTATTATTTTTTATATATAGAATCGATAAAAAAATTGTTATGTTTTTGGTTGCAACATAATGTACTAGAGAGCCAAGAGTGGCGATCAAGTTTCTTGGAGGTGGAACTACAAGGTATCTCACAGGAAGAGGGAGACATTAAAGAGTAGTGGGGATACAATACCTATAAAATATGCCTTGAGTGGAGGTAAACCAAGTGCTATTGATATTGTTGGTAGAGATATGGTACCCAAAGTCATTGACTTTCTAGTTACTAATAGGGAAGATGAAAATCACACTAGAGGATGTGTGGTGCATTTTGTTCATCCCCATAAATAGCAGGATAGGTTATAAGGAATGAGAGTAATAGGCCATAATGTAGAGACTATCAGATAACTAGGATCACCAAATCATAGAGAATCAAATCCATGTCAATGAGTTGATAGGGTGCTATGGGGCCAATGCTCTAATCATTGTCCTTTGTGGGGTGGCAATAGGATTCTTGGTGTACCACATGAGTAGGTAACACCTGCTATTGGCACTAGCAGGAGTAGTAGTAGACATGTGAGACAAGTAGTGTGGTTCATGTGAGGCCCATATGTGTTGGCTAGTATGTATAGGATATTATACAATATCATGTACAAATGATATACATGACTAGTATATACAACCTTTCTCTAGGTGTGGTTCTAGGAGCACACAATAATACAAAGACCATATGCACTACTAGGGCCATTTACCAACCTATATTAGCCAAAAACATATAAGTAGAACAGGAGCTTTGAGTATTTCTAGATGACATATACGGATATCTTGCCACTAGGGAGGCAAGTGGTAGACAAGTTGTGGAATCACATGATCATATGGTGACCATGGAACCTACACCCTAGCTAGAAAAAATATGTAGATATTGCAAGGATCAAGAGGATTAGTTGGGTCTCTACTAAGAGTGGGGGTTGATATATTTTGATTTGATTGATTCTAATGGTAGTTTATTATATTTTAGGAGATACAAAACCTAGGTGAATACTAGTACAAGCAGGTTTGGAGGAATCCATTAGGAGTCAGATGAAACCCTAATGTGAGGAGATGATCAAATGAGGACTTATATGACCCAATCTATATGGATCTAGGGGTGGATGACGTTAGGGTGGCCCTTGGATACCGAATATTATAGAGAGCCATTGTGTCCCAAAGTATCTCACATAAATGCTAGTGCAAAGGTATAATGTTATGGGATAGTGGGTGTAGCTAGTACTTTGAGAGGTGATCTAACACACTATAGAGTAGTGGTGGCAAGGATAGAAGGCCCCATGATAAGCATTGATACAAGTTTGAGTAGATATGGTGGTAGTAACTACCATTATTTTTAGGACCAAGGAGGTGGGAGCAACTAGAGATACCCCCATAATGGCCAAAGCTAGGTTGAGTAAGATAGTTAATGAGGCCTCCATATTGATGGTGAGTGGGATCATGGTACAAGGAGTCCTAACAAGGGAGGTAGAGGCATTACAATATTGGATAGTGGACATGTAGATGAAGATGGACCTACTATAATGATATAGGTTCAAGAGAATATAGGGGCTATGAAGTTCCTTGACCATGAAACTTGTAGAGTGATACACAACAAGAGTGGAGGTAGACCACTTCTAGGGAGATGTGAGTTGACTAGACCAAAAGTGATAGTAGGATCAAGTAGAGTGGATGGTTTTTGTGATTGATAGCCAATGGGATGAGGGAATTTTCCTACTATAGGAAGAGTTGTAGAGGGTAGGGGAGAGGATGAAGGCATCTATGTAGAGGAATATATTCTACCAGACTTTATACTTTTAGGTAGTGTTAGTGGAGTAAAGGGTGCTTCCATCATCCTCCCTTCAGACATAAGGTCAATTGTGATCCATATCATGGACTATTTCATGATCTATGAACATACCCCCATAAAAACCACCTTTAATAGGTGGATCAAAGGATATGAGATCCAAGATCTAGGGCTAGGATCAGGGTGGCATGCCAATTTTGAGTGTGCCATGCATCCTTGGGGAGGGTAAAGTGTGCTAGGATCATATTGTGGCACACCAACCAAATTGAATTGTGTACCCTTTATTTTTATTGAATAATATCATGATATATATTTTTTAAATATGTTTATTAAAAATTTGTATTTATATGTGTTTGATTTTTTATGGGTTTTTATGTTTAATTATGCATGAATGAATGAAAAACATTAACAATAGATGCATGAATAGACTAAAATAAATGCAATGTATGATGTGATGAATCTATAAAAGACATGAAATGCATGGATGAATGAAGTAATGGAAGAATAAGATGATGGAAGAAAGAAGAAAAGAGAAGGAAGAAAAAAACATGACTCTAACTTAAATTATACCTAATAAACATGAACTGTGAATTCAAAATAGAGCAAAGTCACACCTCATATTGATAGGACACGATTTTGGCATAGAGGAAAGAAAGAAGAAAAGAAGATAGAGGAGAATAAGTAGAATATGGAGGAGGTTAGAAAATAAAAAGGTTCTTGGAATATGATTTTGTATCATCATAGACTATGAAATATTAGTGTGACCAAATGAACATAATCCAAGAAAAACAAAAAAAGTGGAGTAGAACCTTGTAGGGATGGATGCTCAAAAATGAACTAGTGGAGGTTGCCCTTTATTTGTGGCCATGAAGCTATCCTATAATGGTGTTATACTCACAAAAACAAAATGGTCAAGTGTGGAGCGATACCTACTATGGGTGTAGTGCTCACTTTGGCTATAGATGAAGATATACACACTAGGATATATGCTTGCAAATGGTCGAATGGATGCTGCCCCTCACTCATGACCATTAAGATATCCTATATGGGGTGAAATATTGTGATTGAATTATTATAATAAGTACTACCTAATAGGGGTGCAATGTGTGCAATATATGAATGAGCAAAGTGAAACATAGCAACAATGTGAGCATGTGTGTGTGAGAGAAGGAGATAAAAGAAAGAGATAAGAAAGAGGTAAAAAATGATGTGTATCCTTATTGAAATTTTAAGATCTAAGAGGTGTATGTAATATATTCAATGGTAATATAAATACCATAAATTATATTCATGTGATATCTACCCTATCCCATGAGTACCCCTAAATAGGTGAAAGATCAAGAAGAAAAATATGTGAGCAAAAGCATAAGCATAAGAAAATAGAAGAAGGAATGTGCATCCTTTGTCTTGGGGAGGAGAATAAATTATTGAAAAATTTTGAAGGACAAAGGACATACAAGAGAAGAATAACTATATCAATTGACTTGAAGAAATTTTTTGATCATTTTATACTTTTCAAGGTCAAGGAACATAAAATAATAGGGGAGAAGAAGAAGAGAATAAAACATGAGCAAATGCAATGACAAAAATGCATGTAGATGTGCCTTAGGTTGGGGGTTCGCTACGTATCAAAGCCCTAGTATGAGTGCAATGCATGTGATATAAGACCTAACAAGGTTTCATCACTTACCATCCTCATGAAATATAAAAAAATCTATGTGAGCAAGAAATAATGCAAGTATGATCAAGCAACAATGCAACTAAATGACAAGCCAAATGTAAAATGGAATAGAATGTCAAGAAAAACATGTAAAATATGACAGACAATCATGTAGTATGGATAAGCAAACCAAATACAATATGAAAACTAAGCTAAATACAATATGAGAAGAATAAAAATGCAGAGTCATGCATAGTATCTTTTTGGATGTATTATGCTCATTGGTTCTTTAAGTTATTTACCATTTGAAGAAGCTAAAAAATAGGCTCCTAAGCCAAAACTGGTTTTTAGGATGAAACTTACCTTTCATATCTAAATAATAATTTATGTTCTTTTAATTTTATTTGAGGATAAGGTCCCCAACCTCAAAAAAAGAATTGATAACTCTATTGGAATAAGATTTTTTTTACAAATGCTCTAATACATGAATGCATTTTCATCCAATAGCTCCAATTGGTTCAAACCATTGAAATAAGACTCATCGTCATTCAAGGCATCTTGTACCAAGACATACAATGAAAGAGCCTCTAGCTTGAATAGAAAAGCTACCTCAATCCCATAGACCAAGACATATGAAGAATAACCTATAGGAGTTTACACACTAGTATGATAGGCTCATAAGGTAGGATAAAGCTATATATACCAGTCATGACCAGTCTTACTAACAAAATTCTTAAGGATATTGACTAAATATTTGTTGTAAGATTTGGATTGATCGTTATCCTAGGGTTAATATGTATTTAACCACCTATGTTGAATCTTGTACCTAACATAAAGTTTATGGACATCCTTGTTCTTGAAAGGAGTGGCATTGTCAAAAAGAATCATTTAAGGGAATCCAAGGGAAACCAAAGTTATGATATTGCAAAATAAAATTTTAGAGGGATAAGGTGGTCCCTAATCCTCATCACTCTACTCCGATCCTTGATGATCCAAGTATTTGGTATAATTAATGATGTGATCATCATCATAAAATTATAAAGGTTGGTTTTTATTGGGTATTAACCTATGCCACATCTCCTAGGCCAAATATCAACTTCCAAATGCTCTTGAATACATTTTTGTTGTGGCCCCAAATATTTATCTATATATCCCATACTAGATAGGATTTTCTTGGGAATTGGGTAATCATTGGATAGGTAACAATGGGTAAAATAATTATCTACAACAATAAGGTTGCTACCATGAATATTTTCTTCAAGGGTTGTACCTGCAAAGATAAAAGTACATGTGCCAATGTGTACTTCATCATTATTATGAGGTAAACACATAGTCCTTGGTGAAGGTAGTATCTTGGCTAGATCTACAAGAGGCTCTTGAAGAAATAGATTGACATGATATTGTGATGAAAAATTGATGATTGGTTACTCACATACCTTTAAATTTTCAAGTTCATTGGTAAAATGAGATGAAAACTAATGGACATAAAATGAGACTATATTGAGATTTCTAAACTTTCTCAACCATTGAACAATATTGGAATGGATGAGGGTCACCTATAATGTTGAAAAGTTGATCTTTGAATTTTAATTTCAAGCATTGATGAAGAGTAGAAGGGACAACCTTCATGGCATGAATCCAAGGGTGTCCAAGAAGAATATTAAAATATGTGGGGTAAGGTACTACATAAAAAAGGCATCTAATATCTTAGGTCCAACCCTAAGGGAGAGAGATATAATGCTATAGGTCTCTTGGGAATTTTTGAAATATTTTATGATGACATCAGATTTAATTAAATCTTTCTCTTTTAATCCAAAATTTTGGAAAAATTGATAAGTGCATATATTGAGGAAGGAGTCATTATCTATCAAAATTCACTTGATAAACATTTATCCAATATATACAATGATGTAGAGGAAATAATCGCCTTGTAAGTTTGAGGAAGGAATATTGTCATCCAAAAATATGATATGATGTATCCCAAGGGAGCCTACAACATTAGCTATAGCGCTAGGGGAAATGTCTTAAGGGATAAATTGTTGACTTAGAAGCTTCAACAAGGCTTCCATATAAATAGGAGAAGTTTGCAAAAGTTCTAAGAGAAAAATATTGGTTGGGATACTAGCTAACTATTTTTTAATATTGAAGAAGATTTTAGGTTGTGGTTTCAACACTAAGGGTGGGTTTTCTACTCTTCTGCTCCTTTTTTGGGTATTCTTAAAAAATAAGGATGGATTTGAAGTTTGATTTAATGTAGGACTCATATCCTATTGAGACCATCAAGCCGATTGATCCTAATTTTACTATCTTGTGGTCATTATCATATCAACCATATTATTATAGGTATGTAGCACATTATGATATGACACTTTATTAGCTACCTATTACCCATAATTAGTTAGGGGATTTTGGAATATTTCCATGCCTTGATCAGTTGTAGGTGATTTTTTAATATGCGGTTGATTTTTTGTTGGAGGATTAGGTTGAGGACCATCTATAACAAGGTGACCTACATTGATTAAGTCTTGAACCACATGTTATAACATATTGCATGAATTTATCATGTGCCCCTCCACTTTATGTTATTCATAGTATTGATTATGATTGTACCAATTAGCCATGGTATCAGGTTACCTTACGAGAGGTAACTTGACCATGTTATCTTCCAAAATATTTTTTAGGACTATCATCAAAGACATGTTCATTTTTGTGAAATTAATTAGTGTGGGTTTTTGAGGTTTGCTAAGCATCATATTTGGCAAGGTGTTAGCAACACTATTTATAGGTCTACTTTCTAAGATTTTGTGATCTTATATTCTTCATTTTTTGGTTTAATTTGACCTATTCAAATAAGGGCTTGCTATACCCTCTTTGCTAGATTTATTTCTTGGTTATAATATGTAATAGTTTTTTCCAATTCATATGATATTTTATGTTGTAAATTTCCAATAAATATCTCTAGCATTGTCTTCAAAAGGTAAGGTATATCTCAATCGTCCAACTAAGCTTCTCCAGTAAGACAAGAGTTCTTAAAAAAATTCATATTTACCTTGCTTCAACATATAAAAATATTTCATAGTCACATTTTTCTCAACATAAGCTTTGAATTTTTGAACAAACAACTTAATTGTCTCCTTAAAATTCCTTAAAGAATGATGAGGTAGTTGATAATACCATACCACCAAGGCTTTTAGGGAATATATTTAGTAACAACATGTCATCATATATAATATCATGGCATGATGTACCAAGCATCCTTAAGTGTTCAAATGGGTCATTTTTCCCCTATAAATAGGAAAAACTAGCATTGAAAAATGCTTAGGGTAGGGCCTAGAAGTGACAATAGTGTCTACGGACCAATTGCACTTTTCCTTATAATTGTAGGTGAAACTTGTAGGTTTAATCATATCCACTTTTGACAGTAATTATTTCACCATACTTGTCAAGCTTTGCATGTCAGGATTGTTGTGCAATGACCATAGGTTCTCTAAAGAAGGGTTATAAGTAGGTTTTTGAAAGGGAACTTGGCCAATGTTGGAGGCATTGACACCGTTTTGGTATGGGTTGTGATATGTGCTATCTTGTTGTGGAGGATAGTTGATATTTGGTGGAACAAAAGTATAAATGTTGATATGAGAAGAATGAGAGGAAAATTGAGCATAATATTGAGATGCACTACTAGCTAGAGGAATTCATGAGATTAATATTGGTGGTTACAGTAGTAACATATGTTGCTTTATGATGTGAATATTCAAACAACGGGTTGGTGTGAATATTCCAGTGAGAAATTATTGGAGTATGATATGTCCTAGCCTCTTCAATTTGGACCTCCTCATCCATAGCATTAACCAAGTCATCGTTATGGTGTTTCATGAAATTATAGATATGATAATATGAATTAAATGTGAGGTCTCCATTAGACCCCTCAAAAGGATCAAGGTCAATACCAAATTTTATATGTTTTTCCTTATTTATATTTGGATTCTCACTATCAATATGGTCATATTATTGAAGAATTTTATATTTCAAAAGCCTTTTCTTACTCCTAAGGTTGGGATCCATTAAAAGATAAAGTATAGAGGAAAAAAAAAGGAGGATCTAAAATTTAGTGAAAAACACACAAGATTTAATTTTTTTATTTATTATTTTTCTAATTCTAAGCAAACAAAATTAGTGGTCTTGCTTAAATTTTTCAAAAATAATAATAAAAGGAATAGGTTTCATATCTTGGCCACAAATACATGTGTTCATGTCATGTTCACCAAATATGTAGACAATAAAAATTGCCCTATCGTAATAATTCTTGACTAGATTTGTTGGGATCCAAGGTGATCGTGGGGGTGTGTTATAATCTATACACTCAGAGGCTTAGGGATCAAAGGGTTAACCATGATTGGTTTAAGGACCCATTACAAGTCTAGGTTGGATATGTTTGATGCATATATTAAGCAAACACCTATGTTTGGCATTTCTAAAACCTAATCTATGAAAATGAAAGAAAAGTGTAAGATAAACAATGATGCATTAAGATAAAAAACCAACCCTAGAATTTGGTTCTCCATGATGACTAAGCCCTAAATTTTAATAAAATAAATACTTTTTATTTTTAGTAAGGGCTTAAGAGAATGCACAAACATAATCAACCCTAGAATTAAAACTATATGTCTTTTCTCTTTCAAATGCCTAGAAATATAAGAAAAATATTTTCCTTTATTTATAATCTAGGTTTGGAACAAAAATGAATAGAAATAAAATAAAACATATCATAAGAAATTAAGTTAGGACACTTATCTAATCTAGTGGTTGATCTTAGCTCTAACTTATGTCTAGACAAATCCAATAATTTCACAACCTACAAAACAACTTGACAAAATCCTAGAAAATTTGATGAATTTTTGGGGGCTTCCTTAGGCCACTATGTGACTAATCTTGGAGGTGAAATAGTCATGTCCCTTTGGTACTTTTAGATTAACCATTTGAAAACAAAAGTGATTGTTGACCTTTTTGGAAATGAACAAACAAAAGTGCAATGACATGAAATAGTGCAAAAAACATAATGCAAACAATAATATTTTTACCTAGATGAAGCATAGATTGAAGTTTTAGGAACAATACTTTACCCCTAAACTTGATGAAACTAAAATTGTGTCCTGTAAGGGGTGATCATGACTTTAGGTCCTATCAAAATTATGCCTTGTATGGATGAGGCATGATTTTATAGTTGAAGTGCAAGAATAAAAAATTAATGTAAAATGAGATACATAAATATATAAATAATGATGTAAGAATGATAAAATGCAAGAAGGAACCTAGTGGAAATGAAAAATAGATGAAAGGATGAAGAAATCCATAAAATGGTAGACTCCTCCTCAAGGCTCTAACACTTATACACCAAGAGTATAAAACCAACAATAGAGTAGTAGAAGAACACCAGAAGATACTTGATCTTGATCTCTTAGCTCCTAAAAATCTCTTAAAACATGAAACACTTATTACACTTAAAACTTCTAAAAATTAATTAGGGGAAAAATAGGATCCAAACCCTCTATTTATAACAGTTGTTGAAGGAAAAAGTTTTGGAAAACAAAAAGGCAAACCTAAGGGAGGGCCTACATACTGGAGGTTGGCTCAAAAGTTGGATTTTCGAAGAGAAAACCCTAAGGGGAAGCCACAATTCTAGAAAAATAATGAAAAAGAAGACAAGGAAGGGAAGATATTCCAAAACTTGTGCTTTAACAATTTTGAGGGCCCTCTCAAGGGTTCTAGGAATATTAACTCACTTAGGTAGGTCAATTTTACATGTCTACAAGTATTTTTAAATTCAACTGCTAGGTTTTGATCCATTAGTTGAGATACTGAAAGAATATTAGTAGTTAATCCAGGTACATATATTACATTTGTAATTATTCCTTTTTCATTTTATAGATAAATTAAAATATATCCTACTTCTTTAACCTCATAAGTCATACAATCTTCTATGACAACTAGTTTTTCATATTTTTCTTGGAAAAAAATAACCCATTGTTTATTTCTAGTCATATGATTACTTGTTCCAGAATAAATATACCAATAATTCATGGTTATTTCCTTGGAATTTGAAATCCTTATATCTCTATAGTTTAAATAATTACTCAAATAATAAATTTGCAAATTTCAAGTTTTCTAAACCTTTGATGTAGAAATCCTTTTAACTCCTTAATACATTAAATTTGTAAAATTTTAAATTTCAAAAATTTTCTTCAAATTTGCAAATTTGCTCTAATTATTTGAACTTTTAAAATTTATAATATTCAACCCTTAAAAATATTTGAAAGATTTAAAAAATATTCAAATTTTAAATCTAAGTTGTAAGCCTTTTCACTCCATATCTAAAAATTAAATTCAAGTTAAAGTTAGTTTTTGGAAAAACTTAATTAAGGATATCTAAACCTTATTACTCCACCCAACTCTTTCAAAAGTTAATTTAAATTGTATATCCATAAAAATCCTTATTACATGTCAAGAATAGTATGTAATGCTACTTGGCTGATTGATGAGTATTTCACTACAATAGTAAGAAGCATTCATCAAATGATTGTAAATTATTGAAATTTCTAATCCTTTTGCATTCACTTTTGGATATTGTATCTCTAAATGTCTCTCCTCTGTGATCAATGTCCAAACATATCTCTATGATAAATGGCCAAACATCTCTCTATGAGCAATGGCCAAACATCTCTCTGTGAGCAATGGATAAATATCTCTCCATGACAAATGGCCAAACACCTCTCTATTGTGGATAATGGCCAAGTTTTTATTTTCTATTGGTGGTATAACATTCTTTTGGTGGTGACTGAGCATATTTCCTCTAGTGGAACATACTTTTTCTAGTGGCTAAAATTTTCTTGCTCTTTACATGTCTCTCCTCTAATGGTTAGATGTTGCTCTTAGCATGTGAATTTATTCTTGATTGAGTGCTTGCTTGAAAACATATTTTTTGTTGTTTTTCATGTTGTTGTTACTCTCTAGTCTACCTAATATAATTCTATATAGGTTCTATATATTCTAATGGTTGGTATCACACTCCTTGATTCTTATTTAATAGTTGGTGCTTTTTTAGCATTCTTCTATCCTACCATGAGCTTCATTATTCTTATTTGAATAATAGGTGCTTAATATATTCTATCATGGCTATGTCTATTTGAAAGCTAAAACCTCTCGAGTGTTTAAATATTAATAGCATTTTATTGTTAAATATTTCTCATGACTATTCTCTTAGAGTGTTGTTTTTCTACTCATGTACATTCCTCTATGTTAATATCTTGACATTTGTATAGTAAAGTACTAAATACTACTTCACTTTGGTGATTTATGGCTTTAATGGTGTCTTCTCTATTGAATATTCCACCAAAAATTGTATCCATGTCCAAAACCAAAATTTAGATATTTTTAGTTAGCCCAGTTCTTCAATATCTCACCAACTAAGAAAGCTTATAATGATTTCTTCATCTCCAATTATTTGTGCTTTATTTCTTCTATAAAATTTTTGTATTTATTCTTCTCTCTAGAAGTATTAACTTCTATATCTCCAAGAATATTTGATGCTTCTCTATCTATTTAAAATTTTCTACAATGTCTCAAGTCACACCTAAGAAAAAAATATGATTCTCCTTTCTTGAGAACCCAATATCAATGTCAAGGTGACTATGAATGTCCCTAGATTTCCAATTTTCTTCTGAGTTGGATTTTTATTTCAGTGTTAAATTTTTATCCTAAGTTGACCCTTAATCAAATCTTAGTTGAGTCCTAATATTTATTGGTTTTCCTTCAACTAAGTGGAAAGACCCTAGCATCCAAATCAGGGTGACTATTCCTTGTCCCCTCAATCTCTACTTAATTAGACCTTCAAAAGTAGATTCTGAATCTTCACTATTAAGGTAGCTAAAGTAAATCTATAAAAAATGTATAAAGTTAAGTGGTATCTTTGATACCACTATTGGTTTTTAATCCTTACTACCATAGATTATCACAGGTCCTAATATAAAGAAGACATAGTATTAAAAATCTAAATATTAATAATGAAGAGTAGAATAATATAAATGAACAATCAAATATATATCTATACCAATATGATAATGAAATAACATTCACTTATAATATCAAATATGAATGTAAATGGTCAAAATTATTCATGTACTATGCATGAAGAATACTTACAATATGAATTTCTCAAAAATTTGTATACAAGTTTTATTCACTTTTCTATATCTTCCTTTTACAATAAGATGTTATTTCATGGAGCTCTATCTCCATAATATGAGCATAGTAATGTGACTTTATATACTTGAGTATTACTCCCCATGTGATAACTTCTATGACTTTTGGCTTATCATATTGCCACTTGTACACTAGACTCTACACTCTCTTCTTACATGCATACTTGACTCTATGACACTTGCACACTTCTATATGACTCTTACTCTCCTACATTCACTCCTAATACAATATATTTGTGTATTTCCTATACATCCTAATTTATTAAATAATATAATATTCTCCAAAAGTAACAAGGCCAAGGAGAAAAATGTATATGAAGTATTGTTCACATAGAATGATTTCATAGAGGTTGTAAAGGATGAATATTATCTTGTGGGATCCTATGATGATCAATATATGTGATGAATACAACTACATAAAGGTAAATATTTTTTTGTTCAATATTACACTAATAATTTTCATTCCATGTTAGCAAATTAATTATTTTAGATATCAAAAGCCATAAAATCCTCAAGTAATGGTACATTCAATAGGACATGAACCTATTAAAATTTAAGATCTTGGGAGAGGCAACCAAATGTTCTATCAAATTCAATTACAAGCATTCAAATATACAAAATAGAGGAGGATAAAATAAAAAGGAACAAAATGTCCCCTGATGTGCTCCCTATTCATCCCATTGATGATGTTTACTCGATGATTGATTTAGATGATAGTTTCTCCCTAGCCACATCAATGTTGGTGAGACTGGGTAAACACATCAACTAGATGAAGAATCAAAATATGGCCAACCTCAGGGAGGATGCCTCCAAGGATGATGATGATGACTAATATTATCTCTCAATTCTAGAATAGTTGGGTTTTTTCGATTATGGTCCCTACGGATTAATTTTGCTCCCTTTTTTCTTGTATGGGTTGTTTGGCCACTTCTAGTGGCGGTTTTATGGTTTTTATCCCCTTCCTCTTTTATGGTGTTTATGTTGTGAGGTTACCATTATTGGTCCTTCTTTTTGGTATGTAGTGTTTTGGGGTTTCTGATTCAAGATATCCCCTATTCGGCTTGTAATAATGTTTTGGGACCCTTTCAAAACCCTTTATCATTAAAAAACAAGGAAAAAAATGTGAGTTATCATCTCAATAAAGGGAAGCATAAGTATTAAAACAATCAATATAATAATGGTCATCATTAAACTTTAAATTGGAAATAGAATAAATATACCTAAGATAAGAATTCCCAAAACACCAAGATCAACAAATGGTGGGACTATCTTAAGAGCAATAGATATTTAAAGGAAGAATTTTTATAAATTTAGTCATTATTCACTAAGTTGTAACTATATGCATCCATTGCATAATTGTCTATCCATTTTATACTTGAGGATAGAGGAAAGAAAATTTAAATATAAACCAAATATGATGATCACTAACATATATGATAAGGAATAATATAATGTCTTAGGATTTTGTGTAAGGGCACCTAATAGGCCTATTTTCTTTGACATACCTTATATTCTATTTTTTTATAGTATGTAGCCTTTTAGGAATATATTTTTAGTAATATATGGATATTACACTATGGTTTTTTGTCATAAGTGGTTTTGTAAATGTTTTTCTTGCCTATAAAAAAGGAGGACATCGATGTGAGTTATCATATCAATAAAGACAATATTAAGTATGATGCAGGAGAATCCGGCGCCAGTAGAGCAATCCTGCATCAACCAAATTTTTCTAAGTGTTTCCAAAATTTATTTTTGTTTCTAAGTGTTTAGCAGGAACAAGGCAGAAGTTGGAGGGTCGCAAAATCGTGACATGTCACGATTTCACAACATGTCGCAAAATCATGACATAAAAGCAGAGTATAGGCCCGAAGGCAAAATGGTCATGATATCGCGATGTCGCAATATCATGACAGAAAAGCAGAACATAGGCCCAAAGGTAGAATGGTCGTGATGTCGCAATGTCGCGATATCACAATGTCATGATATCACGATGTAAAATCTAAAGCAAGGCTCAAAGGCAGAAAACACAAGGCATGGGCTCGAAGGCAAAAGGTGAAAGGTAGAATGGTCGTGATGTCACGACGTCACGATATCGTGACGTCACGATATCGCAACGTCATGATATCGTGACATAAAATCCAAAGCAAGGCTCAAAGGTGATTTGGTCGCGATATCGCGACGTCACGATATCGCGACGTCGCGATATCGTGACCAAAAAAATAGAAACAGAGGGCACAATGAAATACATCGTGATATCGTGACATGTCATGATATCACGAACAAGAAGAAGGCAAGTAAGAAATAGACACGTGCATTAAAATAGAGACAACAATCATAGGCGAATATTCTGACAAGTATGTCGACCACGCATGCATTGAAATTTTGACAAAGCAGTAGTTGCAGGTCATGGGCAATTGGATGAGGCAACAGTTTTAGGAGAACAGTCTGACAAAGTGGCGGTTGCAGGTTATGGGCAACCTTGCAAGCATGGAGGATCGAGACCTCAATAAAAACCCAAAAATTGTAATGAGGTGGGGGCTGGCAAACCGTAGATTGCGAGAATATATCTCGATAAAAAAAAAAATTTCCAAAGCTATTGAAAGAACAATTCATCTCTGGTTTTTTTGTGCATTCTAATTCTGTAGATTGTTGTACTCCGTCAAGTGGTATCAGAGCCAGAGGTTCCTAAGTGTGCAAACAGATTGCTAAAAGTGAGGCAGTTTGCACTAGGAATTGTGGAAGGGCTCGTGAAGGAGTAAACAAAATGCCTCCAAGAAGAAACTCAGTTGGCAGGAGAGGCATGGCAATAGCAGGAGAAGAAATTCGAGTTTTGTAGAGGCAAATGCAAACTCTGCAAGAAGAGATGCGTAGAGGACTGGGGCTAAGAAGAGATGAAGGTAGTGAAGAGGAAGATGACAGAGAAGAGGACTAGCCTGAGGAAGAAGAGGAAGTAGTAGATACGACATCATCCAGACTGTACAAAGCCATATCCCAGATTGGAAAAATGCTGAAGATGGAAGTTTCCACATATTTCAGGAACCTGGATCCAAAGGAATTGATCGACTAGATGAACGATCTGGAAGAATACTTCGAGTACAAAGAAGTAAAGGACCCTGATAGGGTCAGATTCGCTAAGACCAAACTGAAAGGTCATGCTAGCATATGGTGGAAGGGAGTACAACTAGAGCGAAATAGAAGAGAAAAAGAAAGAATAAAAAAATGGGAACGAATGGTAGAAAAACTGAAGAGACAGTTCATCCCCGGTGATTATGAGTTAGACCTGTTAAAAAAAATGCAAGGTTTGAGGCAAGCAAGTCTGTAAAAAAATATACAAAAGAGTTCCATAAAATTATGATTAGAACAGGCCACTCAAAAGCCAATAAGGAAAAGGTAGCCCATTATATTAACGGATTACGAACAAGTATTCAAGAGGAATTAAGTCTGGTCAGAATGACCACCATCGAGGATGCTTACCAGTTTGCCCTAAGAGTTGAAGAAAAGCTCAATAGGAGGTTTGAGAACAAGCAAAGGGGAAGAGGTCATGGCAGAAGAACAGGCGAAAGAACTGGCGGGAGACGGAATGAAGATTCTCAGAATAATGGAGAAAGTAGCAGTAATCGGGAACAAAGAGGAGAAAATAACTACCGCCCCCATAATCAAAACAATGATTACCGAAGGGGAAGGGGCAGAGATGGACATGGCTATGGAAGAGGTAGATTCTGAGGAACTTGTTTCCAGTGTGGAGAAGAGGGACATCACCAATACGAGTGTCCACAACAATAAGAAAGGATTAATAGGAGGCCAAAAGGTAATTCCAAAGCCACGGTCGCTGATGAAGATGTTAGATCTGAAAATTTTGAAGAAGTAGAGAGATGAGAAGCAATGATCGTGAGGAGAGTCTTGTTGAATAAGGAGGAGGATGCAGATCAGAGAAAAATCTTATTCTGCACAAGGTGTAAATGTGCGGGTAAGATTTGCAATATTATTATTGACAACGGTAGCACGGATAACATGGTTTCAGAAGGAATGGTTACAAAGCTACAACTAGAGAGGAAGAGACCCACATCCATACCGGATCGCGTGGTTGTAGAAGGACCATAGGGTCTTAGTCAACGAGAAATGCCTGGTGAAATTTAGTATTGGGACTTACCGTGATGAAGTCCTGTGCGACATCCTGCCCATGGATGCTTGCCATTTGCTATTGGGAAGGCCATGGCAGTTTGACAGGTGCGTGATTCATGATGGCCATGCCAACACCTACTCCATAACAAAGAATGGAACGCATCATAAGTTGAAACCCCTAAATGAGGTGGAAGAAAAGGTATGTGGCAGTACCAAAATTTGCTTAGTTGACGAAAGGAAATTTTTAGATGATTTAAAGCATGAACATTTGTGTTATGCAATAATTCCTAGAGTTAGGGAGAATGAATGCAAAGATACCCCAACAGAAGTCCTAGATATGTTGAAAGAATTTCTAGATATTGTATCTAATAATGTGCCTGAGGGTTTACCCCCAGTAAGGAAGATTAGCCACCATATAGATTTGGTGCCAGGATCGAGCTTGCCAAATAAAGCTGCACACAGAATGACGCCTGTAGAAACTGAGGAGTTAAACAGGCAGGTCCAAGAGTTGCTGGAGAAGGGACTGATTCAGGAAATTTTGAGTCCCTACATAGTTCCTGCAGTGCTAGTGCTAAATAAATATGGAGAGTGGATAATGTGTACAGATTCTCGAGCCATCAACAAGATCACAATAAAATACAAATTTCCATTGCCAAGAATGGATGACATAATGGACTGTTTAAGTGGAGCGGAGTACTTCACCAAGATTGACCTCAAGAGTGGCTACCATCAGATCTATGTCAGAGAATGAGATGAGTGGAAGACAGCCTTCAAGACCAGAGAGGGTCTGTATGAGTGGTTGGTCATGCCATTTGGGCTGTCCAATGCATCAAGTACCTTCATGCGGTTGATGAATGAGGTACTGAAAGAATTTTTAGGCAAATTTGTTATTGTATATTTAGATGATATATTAATATTTAGCAGAACCCTGGAAGAGCACCTGATGCACATCAGAAGGGTTTTTGTGAAGCTACGGGAGGAGCAGTTATTAATAAATCTAAAAAAGTGTAATTTTGTAAAGAAATAGTTAGTGTACTTGGGATTTGTCATCTCAGTAGAAGGTCTAAAAATGGACCCAGAAAAGGTGAGAGCTATCATCGAATGGCCTACCCCGAGAAGCACAATAGAATTTAGATCATTTCATGGTCTAGCCATCTTTTACAGGAAATTCATTAAAAATTTCAGCAGCATTTGTGCACCCCTTACAGAAACAATGAGAGGGGATAAGAAAGAATTTAAGTGGACCTTAGGAGAAAATAAGAGTTTTTATGTGTTGAATAAAAAGGTCACAGAGCAACCTATTTTGGCATTTCCAGACTTTAACAAGGTATTTCAAGTGTATTGTGATGCCAGTGGTAGTGCAATAGGGGCTGTACTAAGTCAGGAAGGCAGACCTGTTGCTTACTTTAGTGAGAAACTCAATGATGCCAAAAAAAAGTATTAAGTTTATGATCAAGAGTTTTATGCTATGGTTCAGGCTCTGAAGAAGTGGAGGCATTATTTATTGCCAAAGGAGTTTGTTCTATTTAATGATCATCAGGCTTTACAGTATATCAACAACCAAACAAAACTGAATCAGAGACACTTGAAGTGGGTTGAGTTTCTCCAAAGTTATACCTTTGTGCTGAAGCATAGAAGTGGGAAATAAAATAGAGTTGAAGATGCCTTAAGTAGAAGGCAAAATTTGCTGATTAAAATGACAGTGGAAGTAGTAGGATTTGAAGAACTAAAGGGCTTGTACGTCGAAGATCCGAATTTTGCAAAAGCCTGGACGGCTTGCTTGACACCTGTTACTATGGACAGGACAAAATGGTTGGATTTTCTAATCCAATATGGAATGTTGTTCAGAGGAAGTAAATTATGCATTCCAATGAGTTCCATGCGGGAAAACCTAGTCAAGGAGAAACACAGCGAAGGACTGGCTGGACATTTTGGTCGGGATAAGACCATTGCCCTGGTGAGTGAAAATTACTATTGGTCGCAACTATAGCAAGATGTGAAAAATTTTGTACAGAGTTGTAGAATATGCCAGATGGCAAAGGGCAAAATATAGAACATGAGATTATATCAGTCATTGCCTGTACCTGAAAGACCATGGGAGGATGTTAGCATGGATTTCGTCCTTGGATTGCCGAGAACACAGAGGGGAAATGATTTTGTATTTGTAGTAGTTGATAGATTTTCCAAGATGGCACATTTTATTCCCTGCCAAAAAACAAGTGATGCAGTTCACATAGAAGGGTTATTTTTCAAGGAAGTGGTACGACTTCATGGTCTGTCAAAGAGCATTGTTTCTAACAGAGATACAAATTTTGTTGTGTATTTCTAGAGAACCTTGTGGAAGAATTTGAAGACAGATCTAAAATTCAGTTTTGCATACCACCCAAGGACTGATGGACAGACAGAAGTGGTAAATAGAATTTTGGGTAATTTACTGAGATGGTTGATAGCAGATAAACCCAAGGGATGGAATTTGGTTTTGCCATACACATAATTTGCATATAACAATTATGTCAATAAGAGCACAAATAAATATCCATTCCAGGTCATATATGGAAATAGCCCAAGAAATGTTTCTGAACTGAGAAAACTGGATAACGGGGAAAAGTATAGTGCCAAGGCAGAGAAATTTGCGGAACATATGAAAAGTCTGCATGAAGAAGTAAAGAAACAAATTATAAAAATGAAAACTCAATATAAGGCAAGAGAAGACCAGAAGCAGCGATTCAAAGAGTTCAAAGTAGGAGATGAAGTCATGGTCCATCTCAGGAAAGAAAGATTTCCTGCCAAAACCTATAACAAACTGAAGATGAAGAAGTTTGGGCCATGCAAAATAATGGAAAAACGGGATTCAGGAAATGCATATGAAGTAGAATTGCCATGTTGGATTGAAATGTCACCTATTTTTAACATTTTAGATTTAGTGGAATACCATGAGGGAGAGAGTACAGAGGCACCAAGTACAAAGTTATGGCGAATTCCAACATCTACCCCAACCACAGACGAGGTCGAGGAAATATTAGACACTCGTGAAGGCAGAAGCACCAGGAACAAACAGTATTCTAAATATTTGATAAAGTGGAAGGGTAGGCCTGTAGAATATGCAACTTGGTTGTCAAAAATAGAGGTTGATCACCTGGGTCTTCCCCTAACAGAACAGAAGTGAGGATCACTTCTCAATTTACCTCGGGTGTCTGATGTAGGAGCATCCGACGACAGCAGAGCAATCCTGCATCAACCAAATTTTTCTAAGTGTTTCCAAAATTTATTTTTGTTTCTAAGTGTTTAGCAGGGACAAGGCAGAAGTTGGAGGGTCACGAAATCATGACATGTCACGCTTTCACGACATGTCACGAAATCATGACATAAAAGCGGAGTATAGGCCCAAAGGCAAAATGGTCACAATATCGCGACATCGCGATATCGCGACGTCGTGATATCATGATAGAAAATTGAAGCATAGGCTCGAAGGCAGAATGGTCACGATGTCGCGATATCGCAACATCGTGATATCACGACGTAAAATCTAAACCAAGGCTCAAAGGTAGAAAACATAAGGCATGGGCTCGAAGGCAAAAGGTAGAAGGCAAAATGGTCACGATGTCATGACGTCGTGATATCACGATGTCATGACGTCGTGATATCACGACGTCGTGATATCGTGACATAAAATCCAAATCAAGGCTCAAAGGTGAAAAGGTCATGATATTGCGACGTCGCGATATCGCGACGTCGAGATATCATGACCAAAAAAATAGAAACAGAGGGCGCAATGAAATTACGTCGTGATATCGCAACATGTCATGATATCATAGCCAAGAAGAAGGCAAGTAAGAAATAGACACGCGGACGGCCACGTGCATTAAAACAAAGACAACAATCACAGGGGAATATTCTGACAAGTATGTTGGCCACGCATGCATTGAAATTCTGACAAAGCAGCAGTTGCAGGTCATGGGCAACTGGATGAGGCAGCAATTTTAGGAGAACAGTCTGACAAAGCGGCAGTTGCAGGTCATGGGCAACCTTGCAAGCACGGAGGATCGGGACCTCAATAAAAACCCATAAATTGTAATGAGGTGGGGGCTGGCAAACTGTAGATTACAGGAATATATCTCGGTAAAAAAAAAATCTTTCGAAGCTATTGAAAGAACAATTCATCTCTAGTTTTTTTGGTGCATTCTAATTCTGTAGATTGTTGTACTCCGTCAAAGTATCAAAATAATCATTACAATAATGGTCATCCTTAAAATTTAAATTGTAAATATAAGAAATATTTTTAAGATAAAAATCTCCAAAATAATTTACACCCTACTCTAATACCATTATCAAATTCACAATATTTTCTAGAAGTATTCCAAAACATGCATTTACCACAATCATATGCAAAAAATAAGTAGAAGCAATTATAAGATAGCAAAATTAAACAAATTAAAGAGACAAAGGGAGGCAACAAGGTGAAGTAGAATTAATTTCTAGACTGATAGGTGGATTTCTAATCAACCACTTTCAAAGAACAATAAAATTGCTATCTTACAACCTTTCCTAGACACTTTAATTGTTAGAAGGTTGACGATTTCATTGACATTTCATCGGATTCCAAGTGTTGGAAACATTTTCATATTCCATGTTCTAATGGTCAAATCTATGCTACCTCATAATTTCTCAAAACCATCCTAAATGCAACAGTCATCCCCACTGGTAATTCCCCTGACTCCCTTTTTTGGAAATAAACCGATTCTAGGTTGTTCATTATTAAATTTGCTCATGATATGACTATTTATTATCAAGTGGTACATATCCCTTATGATCGAGTGTGGATTAAATATGTTATTCTAAAATTTTATCATTTCAGTTGATTGGCCATTCAAAATAAGATTCCAACGATTGATAACATTATGAAAATGGGTATGTCTATCCCCAACAGATGCTATTTGTGTATGAATTCTTGGGAATCTACCAATCACCTCCTTCTGGAGTGCCCATTCTACATATTTGGATCACCTCATTTCCACTTTTCATATCTATTGGGTTCCTCCTAATTCGTTGAGTCACCTTTTCACCCAATGACCTACTCCATTCAAAATTTTTAGATTATCTTCTTTATGGAAAGTGAGCCTTCATCATATCTTATGGTAATTATGGCTTGAAAGAAATAGTAGGGTTTTATCTTCCTCCTCTAAGAATCCCATATCTATATACAACAAATCTATTACATTTATTGTCAATAATTCCCAACTCTTCCCTTGTTTCAAACCACTTGATTCTATATTGTATTCTATTATGTTATCTTATTTAAATATTCTCTACAACTCTAGTTCTAGTTGACCATCCCCCCATCCCAGAGTGGTTTCCCATTGGATTCCTCCCCCAAGTGAGTGGCTAAAACATAATTTTAATAGTGCCTCCAAAGGAAATTCAGGGGATGTTGGTGTAGGTGTCCTAGTCAAAGATAGCAGTGGTCAAGTTATTATGACTTATGTTGAGTATATGGGGTGCAAAAAAAATTATTTTTCTGAAGATCATGCATTGTGGAGAGGGCTAGATCTTCTCAAGGATTATAAAGGTAACCTTTTTATTGAGGGATATTCTTTAAAAATTATAAATTCTCTTAAAAACAATAGGGTGTCCTCTTGGAATGTTAGAACTATTATTCAGGAAGCTAAGAAGTTGTCCCAAAATTTCAATGATATCTCTATCAACCATGTGTACTGCGAAGCTAACGGACCTATAGATATTCTTGCCAATTGGAAAGTTACCCATAAATCTTTGTCCATTTTTAAAGAAATATTTCCCCAATAAGTTTTAAATGCTAATAATAATGATTTGGTTTGAAAGTTGTGGTCATAGGTTTTGGTAGGTCAACTTCTCCAATGCTGACTCTACCCTTTTTAGCATGATGTGTCTTTGGTTCCAATTCTTGTGGTGGAAGTTTTTTTATTAGCATGAATATTTGCTTTACTATCAGTGTTGGCATTTGGTTCTATCATTTCACTTTTGTGAAGTATACAATGTTCTAATATAGGATTGATCAGTGGTTTTACCTCGTGGTTGTCTTCTCCAAGCATGTCAAGTCCCTGAGTAGGTCTAGGCTATGCAATTTGATGTTATCAATCAATGTCAAAATGCATCAAGTCTTGAGATGCTTAATTTTATGTCTTATGAATTTTGAGATTCATTATTTCAGTCATTTGGCACTCCCAATCCTATCCTAGCCGTATCATGTGCGAAGTCTATCTTGTGCCATATTTATTTTTTATGGTCTCTATTTCCTATGGATAATTATTACGTGGTCTACCAATCAATCCAACTCAGCTTCCAGAAAGGGTGTCTATTGTACCAAATAATTCTATACTTATATCCTTGGTCTGTTTCAGTCCATTATCATATGGTTTTTTTCATCATTGTGTGTCCTAGGTAGTAAGAAGCTTCTATGGTTTTCCTTTCTCCTCAGTCTTGCAAATATGGCTCTTCTTGAGCCATCTACCCTTTAGCTTGATCCTCTATCTCAAAACTTTCTAGAATCTCATGGTCTCATTCCATTTCTAAACAAGTTAAAAGGGGCTAAGCAAGATATCATTGAAGCCTTTGTAATTTCATGGAATAATGGTTATGTTATTGTGCGTAACCTCCATTTTAGAGTTACTGTTAAGCTTATGGCTGAGGTGATAGATCTATTGATAAAAGGGTGAGTGATATGAAGAGATCATCATAATTGGTAACTTGAGCTCCAGGGTTTCCCAAATAATTCAAATATTTTCAAGTGGAAGTGTGTTGCTGTTGATCGTGAGTCACTGCCTATACCCTAGACCACAGTGTCTATTATAGTTTTTATAGATCTTTTATGAGCTTTCCCTATGTGGGTTTTTATCATAGCTCCTTTACAAGTTTTTCAGATAGTTACTTCTCTTAAGAAACCCTTGCGTGGGTATTGCTCAAGCTACATTTTTGTTTTTCTAATTTCAGGCATCCATCCAAATTTCTCTGTTGTAGTTTAGACCTTTTTCTTCAGGTTATTACTAGCCAATATGTATGCTTGTGTCATATTATGATATTGTTTTAGCTACCAATTTATGTACTTAGGTTTGGGCCCCATTTACACCCCATACTTAATAAATTTTACCTACCAAAAAAAATGAAGGAAGTAGAAGGTGGGTGCCTATGGGTACCCCAATATAATACATTTATTCACACTTCAAATTTAAATGAATCTTCATTAATGGGTATATAGTGATTCCAATATCCCAAGAAGAAGTTAATGATAGGTTGATATTAACTTAACCTTGAGGTTAATATTACCATGAAATACTAATAAGTTACCCTTTAATCAAGGTTATCCACAAACATGGATTAACCAATACCAATAAGGAGAAATATAAATGGGGAACTTGGGATTACATGGACATGTCTATAGGCTTATATAATCACATTCCTATGAGTTACATTAATAGTGATCATAAGCACTTCTCACTTTTGGGCTTAGCCTAAACAATATTAGATTACACATATTTCAACACCCCATAATTAGATCTAAGTAGGCCAACAAGAGAAGGTATTAGAGTTAACACCTCCACCTATAATGGATGCTTTAATGGATCTCCATTGTACCAGATTCAACCTCATCCTCATCATTAGAAACCTTGTGTCTAGCCCTCAAGAATTATATCTCAATGTTCTTCAATTTTGTAATGCAATTTTTGATGGAGTGACCTTCCCTTTTATAATATTTACAAGTACTTGACTTATTTTAAATATTATATTTTTTCATAGAAAAATAATCCATAGATTCAATTGATTTGATATATTTTGGATGATCTTGTGTATTAAAAAGAGCTCCATAATTCTTCATTGCAGCCCTATTATGGATTAAAAGCTTTAAAATACCTTCAATAGCGATGGGTTGTGGCTCTTTAATAGTCATAGCATTAACATAAAGAACCAACCCAAACATATGAAATGGATAATAAATATTGGAATGGACTTGACATACTCTTCATTACTCTTTTACTTACCTCCTATAATATATAGATCAACTTTTAGAGCTATGAAGTAAGATATATAGTCTTCAACATTTTTAAAATCTAAAATTTTGAGATTGCATAGCTCTATCTCTATTCTATTAACTTCACTAGAACTTAATTTTCCATATAGATCTTTCAAAGTAGACCATACCTCAATAGGATTATTTTTCTCTCTGATGTGGAAAAGTATATTTGGTTGCATTAGCATGAAGAATAGTCCAAGAGCTTCCTCTTTTTTGTTACTAAGTTTATGATCACTACAACCTTCTAATTCATTATTGAATATTAACTGTATATTATTTATTGTGAATAATATTTCCATTTGAATTGAAAAAGTGCTATAATTTCATCCATTAAGATGAGTAACATACCCAAATGAATCTATTTTGTACAAAAAACCTAAGCAAAATATAATAGGTCCATAAACTGATGTTTCCACTACATAGAGCAAAAACTATTGCAATATAAAAAAATGGACTTTGAATACTTTTGTATGCAAAATGTATGGCTTCTAGAGGATTTGGCATAGTAGCACTCAAATTAGAAAAAATCAAATACCAAACATTAAAATTTACAAATAAAAATTATCACTAGATTGGTTGTTGTACTTTGAACTAATGAATCAGTGCTTGACATATCAATAAATATTATTAGCTATATTTATCATGCATTATTATATATTTAAGATTTTTTATGGGATGGAGATTATGGGGCTCAAACCCTAAACTATGTACTCATAAGAGAAGGGGTGGACCAATCATGCCACACATGCTACCTTGAATATAACTAGAAATAAATTCAATTGTGAGTAATGCATAGAGGAAAAACATACATTTGAGTAAGCAACATATCAATATAATATTTTAAACTTGGCAACTTTCTTAAATAAACCACATTTCCAACAACTTTTCCATTAAGACTAATTTGAATTTTGATGGATGGAAATGTTATTTCAATGCTCTTTTTTGTTGAAAACTAAATTACATTATTAAAAGAATAATAAATACACTAATCAAAAAATGATAGGAGGTATGGAAGCACACCCTAACGAGTCAAGCTAGAAATACCCCCATAATATTATCCAAGATCTATGGGATTAAACACAAAAGTGAAAATATAGTATTAAAGGAAGTAGAAATTGCTAAAATTTAGGAAGCCACAAAAGCAACACTAGCAAAAGAAAGGGATCTTTATCTAATGGATTACCCCACCAACTTGTGGGTTAGGTCCTTTAGTGATGGAATTCCATTCAAATTGTTCATTAGGGTGGATCTCTACCTATTAGCCTAGAGTGTCGTCTACCATTGGAGTAATCATTGGGTCCCATCCAAAGGAAGAGGATGCCAACCATTGCAGGTCCATCATTGCACTTGATGGTAAGGAGGTAGAGTTGAAATCCATCCTTTGATTTGATCCTAAGAGCAATGACAGTGTAGAGAGCTACCCAAACCTCTACTAGATCTAGGGCTACAAGAACCTCCACATGGCTTATTGTGACCCTAATTTTAACCTTTAAATGAATGTTGGATCCAAAAATTAGGTAACAAGGGTGGGAATTTGGCCTAAAATCAAGGGGTATTTGCCTAATTATCAAGCATAGTGATGCAGGAGCATCCGACGGCAACAGAGCAACCTCGCATCAACCGGAAATTTTCTAAGTGCTATGTGTTTTGTTTTAATTACCAAAGCAAAATTTGGGGAGGGGGTCGCGAAATCGCGACATGCCGCAATTTCGCAACATGAAACGAAATCGTGACCCCAAAGGCGGCAGCAAGGCGAAGGGGAGTTTTCATCACGATATCGCGATATCGCGATGTCGTGATGTCACGATGTTTTTGTGGTATAATAGAGGGTATATGGGTATTGCATACGCATTTTCCTAGCATACCTTGGTTCTATCAAAATATTATCTTGTAAACAAAATCCTACTATGTAAATTTCAAAACTATTACCATATCATTGTCATGAAAATTGAACATATAGAGAAGATGTTCCTATTCCAGAGTTCTTGCATGCAAACAATAAAAAAAATAATACAAAAGGATAACATGCAAAAATAATACCAATAGAGTAAAAAATAATAATCGGGGGAAATAAATATCAATCATAGACTAAAAATTCATGAGTAATAGTTAGTACAAGGTTGTTAGGTCATTAAGTTAAAACAATTACTTGTGATAGCCATAATTCAAATGGATAGGGAATATCTATGATAGTTAATAATAGTTAGTAACCATTAGTATAGGGTCATCAGGTTATCAGTGTCAAGAAAATTACCTATAAAAAAGGACTATCTATGATAGAGTCAAACTAGATAGGTGATAGTACAATGTTAGGAGTTGTCAATAGTGAGAATATATAGGAAAGAGGGTAGAAAGAGATTATTAACTCAAAACCCAAATTTTGACCAGACTCAAGATGAAAAACTGACCACACTAGTAGACTCAACAAAATAGAAATATAAAAAAATATTGGCATGCCCAAAATTGGTGTTGTGAAATATATCTCATTGTAATTGTCTTTTCGAGTTGATTATTTTTATGTATAGCACCAAACCCATTTTTTGGGTCCTTACTAAAAATAGTAAGTGGGGTGTCCAAAGTTGTTGTGAAATATAGCTCATTGTGATCATAATTTTGAGCTGATCATTTTGATATATAACATTTAAGGCATTTTTTGGACTCCTTACTAAAAATAGTAACCCCTAAAATCACCTTTCTATTTTTAGTAAGTTTTACAAACAACATAAATCTTTGAACATGGTTGGTGGAACTCAAAAATAGCAATAATTAGAGCAACAAATTCAAATCAAGGTGGATGCAATGGGAAACAATCAACTCTAACCTAGAAGACAAAGGAATATATCAAATATTTCAATAAATTGAGTGTTGTCTCCAATGCAAATAAGGAATTGAAGGCTGAATTGGATAGTCGTATTTCCATGGGTCATCAAGATCAAAAAGATACTAGTACAAGTAATCATCAACACCATGTCACTAATAACAATTTTTTTAGAATGCCCAATCAAAATTTACCAAATTTGATGGAAAATATCATAAGGGGTGGATTTGTAAGGTAGAATAGTATTTCATTCTTCATAATGTCCCACATTTTTGTGGTTGACCATTGATTTCTTTAATTTTGAATTTGATGCACTCCATTGGTTTTTGTGGCTTAGAAAGGTAGAGACTAAGATTATTTAGCAAGAATTTACACAATGCTTACTCAATCACTTTGGTACAAGTGAGTTTGAATATTTTATAAGATCCCTTTTCAAACTCAAACAAACATCCTCTAATAGAGAGCACAAAACTCAATATGAAAAGCATGCCAATCACACTACTGGTCTAACGAATGACTCTTTCTAAAGTTTTTTTTTGTGAGTGGGTTGAAGTATGACATTCAATATGAAGTTAAACTATTGAGACCCCAATAATTACCACATGCAATACAACTAGCTAAATTAGCAGAAGAAAAATTTAAGTCTCTTGGACAAACATCTAAATTTTATCAATGTCAATTAACTTTTCCATCCAAACTAATGACAAACCCTGCCACTAAATCTCCCACCATAAAAAAATTGACTTGTGAAGATATGGAGAATCATAGGGTACAAGAGCTATGTTTAAATTATGATGAAGATTGTTCTTGAGGGAATAAATATGTGCAATAGAATTTTTTTTGCTTTCTTTAGATGAAAATCCTATCATAGAATCATCAAAGGATGAGGAGGATCCTCTAGAAGTGGAAACATCAAAATTAGCAATAGAGTCATAGGAATCCCCACTAGAAATTTTAATGCATGCCTTAGCAGGAGTTTCCACACCCCAAATTATGAAAGTGATTGACCACTTTAAATGAAAATGGGTCATAATTCTTATCAACTCAGGTAGTACCCATAATTTTATTAATCCACGTGTAGCCAAATTGGTAAATTGTTATATTACTACATGTAATTCCTTTGAGGTTATGATTTATAATGTTGTAATGTAAAACTTTATGATGGGAACTATAACATAAAGATAGACATGTTTACATTAGCCCTTGGGGGTGTGATATAGTTTTGGGCACACAATGGTTGTAAATGTTAGGCCCCATTTTATGGGATTTTGTCAAATTTGAATGCAATTCAGTCAAGAGGGGAAGAAATATACTTTACATGACATGAAATCTAATGTTACATAGTTTATTTATACTCACAATATGGAAATATTGTTAAAAAAAATCCTCCCATTGAGTGGTGGCATAAATTTTTGCTATCGCCAATCTTGAGGAAATATAACAAAGTTATTCTCTATAATTAAGGCGATTATTAGACAAATATGCTTCATTTTTTTAGGAACCCAAAGGGCTACCTCCTTGTCGCTACCATGAGCATGCCATACAATTTTTTCCAAGAAGTCTTCCTCCTAATGTCCGTCCATACCAGTATGCTCATGCGCAAAAGTAAAAAATTAAGAAAATCATGCAAGAGCTTCATGTTGTAGGAATTATCCTTTACAACATTAGTCCTTATTATTCCTTGGTGTTATTAGTCTAGAAAATGAATGAAACTTGGCAATTGTGTCTAGATTATTGAGAACTCATTAAAATCAATATTAAGGATAATTCCCAATTCATGTGACTGATGAATTCCTTGATTAGTGCATGGGGCCCAATATTTTTCTAAGTTGGATTTGTGATCTAGATATCGTCAAATTTACAATAAGGATGATGATATTCCAAAAATAACTTTTCATAATCATGAAGAGAAATTTGAGTTCATTGTTATGCCTTTTGGGTAAACTAATGCATCTTCTACCTTTCAAATTTTGATGAATTCAAATTTTTACCATTTCCTTGACACATTTTTTCTAGTATTTTTTGATGACATATTTATCAATAACCATTTCATGGGGTGATCATCTTCAACACTTAGATCAAACACTCAATTTCTTTTTTGATCATCAACATTATGCTAAGATGTCCAAATGCTCCTTTGGCCAACAAGAGGTTCAATAATTGGGTTATATTACCACTAAGGATGGTGTTCAAGTGGATCCCAAAAATATTTAGGTGGTCCAATATTGGCCTAAAAATCATACCCTAAAGATCCTTTATGGTTTTTTGGGCCTCATAGGCTTTTAAAGGAATTTTGTGAAAAATTACGGTAAGATCATACTCCCCTTGAATATTATGTTGTGAAATAATAATTTTATGTGGTCCATGCCAGCAAAAAATGATTTTGTTGATTTCAAATATTCGATGAGCACTACTCCTATATTGGCAATGCTAAATTTTTCTAAATCATTTATCATTGAAAGAAATGCATTGGGTACTAGCATTGGAGCAATTTTAATGCAAGAAGGCAAGCCCATGGATTTTACTAGCAAGGCACTCTCTAATATAAATTTAGGTAAATATACTTATGAGAAAGATATTCTAGACATCTTACATGCGATCACTCATTGGTACCCATATCTCATTGGATAATATTTTCCATCAAAATTGATCATTAGCATCTCAAATAATTTTTAGAACAAAGGGTGGCCACTCCTGAATAACAAAAATGGGTTTTCAAATTGTTGGATTATGACTATGACATATCATATAATAAGGTTAAATATAATGTGGTGGTTAATGCCTTGTATCAACTCCATGAGGATCAAGCCATGATATAGGCTATCTCTACTCCACTTCCACAATGGATACATCAACATCACCAAGATCTAGGTGAGGATTATTCATTACAAATCCTCATATACACACTTCAAGTAAATCCTTATTCATGCCTTGGCTATACCTAGGATGGTCAAGATTTATGATTTCATGATTTTTTGGTTATACCCTCTCATTACCCCATCAAGGACCTTCTCCTTCAATAAATGCATGCCTCTCCCATTGTGGGCCATTTGGGTTTTCTCAAAACCTATACTAGGGTCAAGCATACCTTTTTTTGGCATGAAATAAAATATATATTCATACTTTTATGGCTAAATGTGATCATTGCTAGCATATGAAAAGTGAGACTCTTAGTTCTTTGGGTAATCTTCAACCTTTGTTGAATCCTGAGAAAGTATGGATATATGTCTCGATGGATTTATTTGAGGGGTTACCAAATTATGGTGAAAATGGGTTATTCTAGTAATAGTGGATTATATTTTGAAGTATCCTTAATTTTATTCCCTCTCCCACCCATACACTACCTTTTTTGTCACCCAAATATTCCTCGACTCTTTCACCTCCATGGTGTACCTCAATCCATTGTGTCTAATCAGGATCTTACCTTCACCAATTAATTTTGGAAGGAATTGTTCAATTTTTAGGAAACACAACTCAAGATGAGTTTGGCCTATCATCCTCAAACTAATGGTCAAACAGAAATAGTCAATAAATGATTTGAAACATACCTTCACTGATTTAATTTTCAACATCCTGCCCATTGGGCTAAGTAGATTACTTTGGTTTAATGGTGGTATAACACCACATATCATAGTGCCACTAAGGTGACTCCATTTGAAGTAATCTATGGTCAGGATCCATTGACATCCACTTTCTACATTTGAGGTACTTCTAATTTTTAAGTTTTAGATTCCACTCTTTGCCAACATGATTTCATTATTTTCTAGCTCAAGATCAATCTAGACATGGCATAAAACCATATGAAACAACAAGCTGGTCAACACTACATAAAATATAATTTTTGCATTGGTGGCATGGTCTTTATTTACCTCCAACCATACAAGTAGTCATGTATCTAGTTGCATGGGTGTCAATAACTAACCACTAATTTATATGCTTCTTATCAAGTTTTGCAATATATCAGGTCAAAAACATACAAATTTGCCCTCCCAGATAGCTCCAAGCTGCATCTAGTTTGTCATATGTCATCTCAAGAAATTTGTTGGAAATAGGATATAGGTGCATTCTACCCTTCCTAAGTTGGATGAGGAAGGTTCCATCATCCTTGAACCTAAATGCAATTTATATTTTTGAATGTGCAATCTTTGTTACCATATTCTCAAAAAAATTCTGGTCTAGTGGTGTGCCTTACAACTAGAAGAGGCAACATGGGAACATTTTCAGCAACTTCAGAAATAGTTTCCTCATCTTCAACTTTGAGGATAAAGCTTTCCAAAGGATAAAAGCATGTTAGGACCCCATCGTAACACCATTATGTAATACTCTTTAGGGAATGTGGGGAACACCTATGATAATATATTTTTTAATGTTTTATAATATTTTGTATCTAGAAGTGCCTAGCCAAGTGGCACCCTTTTTATGTAACTATTTTTCAAGAATGTAACTACTTGTAGGTAGGAGATTCTATCCTGGGTGACATTTTCCATGTAATCCAACATTGGGAGTTAGATGTTAGATGAATTCCTTAAAACTATGAGGGGCGGTATTTTATGTATATTTTTACATAATTGAATGAAAGTATTGAAGGAGGTTGTTCCCTTAAAGAAGCCTACAGTTTAGTGCTATTTGTGATATTGTTCTATTTGAATTTACTTTCCTATAGTTGTGTTTTTTAAAGTGAAAAATCCCTTTTGGGACCACCGTGGTTTGAGAGACCATGACCAAGGGGTTCTACATCGTCAAAGTCACTCGAAAGTCACGCCTGACCCTGCCTACACCAACATTATAAATTGGATTTTGGGTAACCAATTCAACTTTTTGGTAGGGTGGAGTTTCAAACCTAGAACCTCCCTTAGAGGATTGCCCTCTCCTCTATAACTCATGTAAAACACCTAGGTGCATATTTGTGTTTTCAATATTAAAAGTTAATTTTCAATATTTTGTGTGAATGTGTTTATCTTTAATAGTAGGTTCCTAAAAATTACCAAGTTAGATGGGAAAACCATGCCTAGGCTTAGTATGAAAAATAAAAAGTATTCTTGTGCTAAAGAAATGGTATAAATTCCTATACCCACATGCTCCTCCAATTTAAAATTCTTAGTGACAACTAAAGTTAGCTATGATTTGGAAATTTGCAACTATGCCAACATACTAAGAATAGATGTCTTTGAATGCTTTAGAACTAGTAAGCCTTCAAGTTATAGAGTGTAAATATGGACCAATTTATTGGCATAGTATACAATCATAAAATTGCATTTATGTTACGAACTAATAAACATGTGTAGAGTTTTATAATCCAACTACCCAAGAAATTGGATCCCAAGATGAGAAATTCAATATAAAAATTTATGGTCCTAGTACTAGGAAAATGTTGTTTCCAAAAGTACACATTAATGAAGACGAGGAAAGAGAAAATTTTGAGAAGTTTCCATAAAACAAGAAGATGTTATTTTTGAGGTCAAAATAAAACAACACATGGCAAAATGACCTATTTTTATAGGGTTTTATTTCCCTCATTTTGATCGGTGAAATCTCAAGGGATGTGCTAAGCATGACGGTCTTCCTCTTGGGAAGGGAACATGACAAAATCATCAACATGGCTTAGCTATATGACTTTTATAGGATGAAGTAAGGGCCAAGGACCCTAGATTTTATTGAGCTAATAACATAACAAATTAGAGAAGGCTTGACATGTTTTCCAGTGATAAAGACATCCAAGTATTCATCATTTAAAACATACTCATTTCATATAAGAACCTTAGATATATTTCCTAATTTGAAAATAAAATATAGGGGTTTGAAAGGAAATTATATGCAAGTATATAACTAGGCAAAAGTCTTAAATAATGGTTCTTTTTATTATATTTTCATTTATTATTTTTCCATCCCAACCATTGCCTCAATAAGAGGGTCCCAAGTTGAGAAGATTTCAAAAATTTACAAAATCTTTTTAGAGGGTATAATTCTAGGGGATTTTTTGTTTTCTAAAGAAGGTGCTATTATCATAATGTGCGGTTTTAGTTTTCTTGTGTATATCTTGTAAAAACATGTCTCTAATTGAGTATTTGCCCTAGAGGTAATTACACAAATTTACACCCTATACTTTAAACATGGTAGTGGTAAATCAAAAGTATCATATTACTTGTAACCACTTAGTCTAGGAGGATAAACCTACACAAAAAATGGGATATTACCTTGTATAAGGCAAGTTGAAAAGGCTAGGTATTGAATAGATTAAGGGTAGATGAGAATATGAAATTGAAAAGAAATTCACTACATATTTAAATAACATAAAGGGACAAAACATCATTCATGAGGGCCTGAGATTGTAAACTTAGGAACCCCAAGGATAAGATGCTAACACACACTTCAAGAAATATCTCTATACCTCCACCTTCTTAATACATGTGAATTCTTTTATAAAATAAGGGTTTGCTTTAGCCCATGGGACAAAGTGAATCAGGATAATGTGGAAGAACTAGGGAGAAGATATTGGATAATACCTAAAATAGGGGTATGATGGAAGATGAGATAGCTAAGTGGAAAGAAAAAATAAAAATCCAATTCAATAAAAGAATGTGTAATGTTAAATAAGGTATATAATGAATAATATATTTATGTAGAAATCTCAAAATCCATCCAATCCAATGAGGAGGAATTGTTAGTGAAACACCCTAAATAATAGGGGAGGCCAAGATAGAACAAGAAGAGATTCTAGAATTCTTATTGGACCCTCTAGAAGGAAGTGCAAGTCTTCTCATCCATCGAAATAAAATATCACCTTCTCAACCAGCCCAAAAAAAAACCCTACAAAAGTCACCTAGATAAAAGACTCAAGGAAAAAAATGAGAAACAGAATAAGAAGATAGTGCTAGAAAGGAAAATAAAAATAGGTATACTAAAAAAAACAGAGGAATCAAGTTATAGAAAAATACCATTTCTTGTTATCCCTACTCTCACATAGTCAAGAGCAAGGCCAAAAATATCAAGAGAAATAACACCACCAATGAAGCCCCAATATACCCTTACAATAGGATCTAAATGGGATATGAGTAGAGGAGCAAGATTTGAGCAAGATTTGATCAGGATTTGAGTAGAGGAGTAGGATTTAAGCAGGATTTGTGTGGGATATATATTGTGAGATGAAGGATAGCCAACTCTAAGTCATGAGTGGCATAATTTCAAGAATGAGTGATCTGAGGTTTAGTGGGTGTGGTGGGAGTGAGGGTTTGAATTTTTTGGGCAGGAATATCAACCAAGGTGGCAGAGGTAGAGTAGGTACAAAAGGGGTTGGTGGGAACCTCAAGCATGGATAAAGTAAGGATCTAGAGGAATGCGGTTAGGCTACTATAGATTTGGATGCGGGCATCATGCGGGGACCTGAACCTCCTTAGAAATACCCAAACAAAAAATATATGAAGGACAATGCAAGGCCCAAGAAGTGGTTGTCTTTTGCTGAGACTCTTAGAGGAAAAATAAAGGAGGTTCTCTCTATTTCACCCCTAGTTCCATTAAATAATAAAATTTCAGCCCCGTCAAGTTCCATGAGCCCTTTTATTTCAATGGAATAATTCTCCCTAGTAGGCAAGTTTTTGGGAGGTAGATCGGACATGGAGACTATCAGGGCTTGTGCAACGGGTAAATGGTGACCGATAGACATCTTGGAGTTGGTATCTCTAACTCGAGGGTTATTCATTATCCATTTTAACAATATGGAGGATGCTAACCACATTTTAACATGAGGTCCTTGGTTTTTGGGAAAAATGAGCCTTTTTATCAGATGATGGGGTGAATATTTCAACCATGAAAAACAAAATATTAACATTACCCCTATTTGGGTTCATCTCCCGAGTCTACCTACCTAGTTCTTCAATGAATATTGGCTACAAGGCATAGCCAAAACTATAGGGGACCTGATCTCCATTGACCATGAAACCTTGGCCAGTACAAGGATGACTCATGTATGAATATATGTAAATTCTAATTTAGATAATGAATTACCAAGGTTTTTTGACCTAGAGTATGGAGAATACTATTGAAAACAACCAATAGTATATGAGAACATACCAGCATTCTATGCAAAATGCAAAAATCTAGGACATCTATGCAATCAGTGCCCTAACCTGGCAATGAATAGAGAAAATTAGAAGTAGGGAATGCTAGACAGAGGAAATTTAAGGAGTTTCCCTGGTAGAGATGATTTCAATCAGGCAAACTATGTCTACCAAAAAAGGAAAAGAGAGGCTGCAGGGTCCCAATAAGACAAACAAAAAAAATAGGTTGTTGGCAACAAAAATACTCAGGCAAGTTCCAATCCTCTAGTTTCAAATAAATTTTCAATTCTATCAAATATGGGAATAGGAGGATTATCAAAAGACATGGAATCCTAGAACCTTTAGGCTAACCTTTATAACTCTCTAGAATCCCCATCCAATTCAAGATCCTCAAACCCTAATGCTAAAATTACTATAAGCCCTATGAACATCACAAAGCCAAAAACTAATGCACGATCTCTAGAATCCCCATACAATTCAGGATCCTTAAACCCCAATTCTAAAATAATTCAAGCCCAGTGGGCATCCCAAAGCCAAACCCTAATGCTGAAGAACTTAGGAAGAAAGTTGAGGCATTGGAAAATAAAAAATATCATATCCCTAACATCATCACTAGGAGCCAGGTGAATCCTACTGAGGGGTGGTCCCATAGAACAGGGGAATATAAGAAAAAAGGATAATATTTGGATGTAGGGGTGGAGATATGTGAAACTCTTTAGACTGAGAAATATGGCAATCTGATTCTGCAACAAATTGCATCCCCCCAATTTAGTCTTAAAAAAACCAGGAGCACTATGAAGTCTCCTATATATTTTGGTAGTGAAAAAGAAGAGGGATAATATCAAATGCTCAACATAAAAAAATTAAAACTGATAATGCCATTGCCAATGGAAAATAAAGAACCTTGTTTCAATAGGTTATTCTAGGTTCTGAAGACAACAAATTAGGAAAACCCCCTCAAGAGAGGGGGAGAGGAAAAAATACCAAACAATCTAAATGAAGTTCCTCTCATGGAATGTGAGAGGCCTCAATGGCCTGCCCAAACACATAGAAGTTAGTGTAATAAGAAATCAAGTGAATCCAACTATTATCATGTTGCAAGAAACAAAAACTAATGAGATTTAGTCAAAAAAAGTAGCAAAAAAAAATCTGGAATCAAGGGGAGATGGTTTGTAAATTATCTAGAGGAGCGTCTAGAGGCCTTATGACTTTGTGGGATCCTCATATAGTAGAAGACACCATTATTCAAAAATATGGTAGGGTTATTAGTGTTTTATTTAAGAAAATAAACAACAACTGGTCATGGATCCTTTCAAATATATATGCCCTGACTTTAATTCAAGGGAGAGCTCTATTGTGGGAGTACTTAGGCAATCTGAGTGAAATCTTCCATAATGTTTCCTGGATTATTACTGGGGATTTTAACACTCCTCTTTACCCTTCAGACAAAATGGGTGGAAATGGATCACCTATCAGGAGCATGGATGAGTTAAATTACTTTGTGAACTCCAATATTTTGATGGATGTAAAACTTAGAGGAGTGAATTATACCTAGAGAAATCGGCAGATAGGGTGTCATATCATTCAAGAAAGGCTTGACAATTTTTTTTATCAAAGGAGGCTACAAATCTGTTCGGTGATTCTACCCTACAAGCCCTTCCTAAAATTACCTTTGATCATAATCCCATTTTTTTGGAGATCCCTAACTCTCTGTCCTTCAAGAAACCTTTTAGATTTCAATCTATGTGGATCAAACATTCCAGTTTCAGAGATAACTTAATTTAGTGGTGGCAGCAGCCTGTCAGGGGTAGTGCCACTTTTAAAATTACTAGAAAATTAAAGTTTGTTAAGGAAAATATTCAAACTTGGAAAAAAGAGGTATTTGGGAACATATTTGAAAATAAAAAATAGGTTGTTGAAAGTTTGAAGATAATTGATCAGAAGATTCAACATGGTGATGCTGATGAAACTACTAGGCAGGAGGAATGGACAAAACTAGCAGAGTTTCATAACATTTTGGCCAGTGAGGAAATCTATTTGAGGTAAAAATCAAGGGCTCTTTGGTTGAAATATGGAGATTCAAATTCCAAGTTTTTTTAGGTCACCACTCTTAGAAACAAAAGAAATAAAAAAAATTAGATGGTTCAATTACTCAGGACTTAACAAAAATCAGAAAGGAGGCAATAACTTCTTTCAATTCTATCCTTGGTCAGGAATTGCAGTGCAATGAGGAGGCCAAAGATATTCTCTTACAATCCATTCCTAGCATAATAAATTAGGGTATAAACCTTAAGTATCTAGCTCCATTTTCTGATGAGGAAATTAAGGAATCCTTGTTTAGCATGGAGCCAGTCAAAGCCCCAGGACCCGATGGCTTTCCCCCTTGTTTCTATCAAGATTTTTGGGACATCGTAAGTGAGTATGTAATTTATGCTATCATAGAATTCCAAGAAAGAAATAATATCCCAAAATTTCTCAACTCTACTTTTATTTCTATAATTCCTAAGAAGCAAACCCCTGAATCTATGGCTAACTTCAGGCCAATCAGTCTGTGCAATGTTTCTTACAAGATCCTAACTAAATCCATTGCAAATAGAATAATATATGTTCTACCTCACATCATAGATCCGTACCAGGTTAGCTCTATCCAGTGTAGGTCAATCTTGGATGGAGTTATCACAGTTCATGAAGCTCTGCACTCTACTCATAAGACTAACATGTCTATTTTTACCCTCAATCTTGATATGAACAAAGCATTTGATAGGCTAAATTGGGACTTTTTGATTGTTGTCCTCATTAAGTTTGGTTTTCACCACCAATGGGTTAATTTGATCAAAGAATGCATTTCTAAAGCATGGTTCTCGATTCTAGTTAATGGAACAACTATTGGTTACTTTCAAAGTCATAGAGGAATTCGGCAGGGGGACCCTATCAACCCCATGTTATTCATCATTATGGTAGAATATTTAGGCAAAACCATAAAAAATGCTTGCAGTCCAAGTCTAATATCATGAATCAAGGAAAAATATCTCACTAGGGTTGATTCTCACCAACAATTCATCGATGATACCCTTATATTTTCTAAGGTGTCAGTGGTTGAGACCAAAAGAATTAAATACATCCTATAACTCTACGTGGACATTTTTGGTTAGAAAGTTAATTTCAGTAAAAGCAAGTTATATTTCTTGAACACCCCCATTCAGAGGTAAGGAAGGATTGCAAAAATTTTAGGGTGTGATATAGAAAACCTCCCCACTTCATATCTTGGTCTCTCTCTTTTCATTGGTTCTTCGAGAGAGTCAATGTGGGATAGGGCTATTGAAAGAATTCAAAAAAAACTTGCTGGATGGAAAGGTCATCTTCTATATCAATAAGGAAAGTTGACCCTCACTAAGGGCTCTATTCGGAGCATTCCAGTCTATTTACTCTCCATTTTCAAAGCCCCTGTGAAGGGTTTCCAAAAAATTGAGAAACTCCAAAAATAATTTTTATGGACTGGATCAGAGGAGAAAAAAAGGATACACCCTGTAGGATGGACCAAAGTGTGCAGACCCAGGGAAAATGGGGGCTTAGGTCTAAGGATAATTGTTCATGTGAATTTATATTTACTAGCTAAGCAGGCATGTCGCCTCATTTTTGGTGAAGAAAATGAATGGACAACTATCATCAAATGAAAGTATCTTCAGAATATGGAATTTCTAAGTGACTCAGTACCAATAAGAGGTTCTGCTTTTTGGAAAGCAATTCTCAATTCTAAGGAAATCATAAAAAAAGGTTTAAGATGGGTTTTATGCAATGGTAAGAGGATAAATTTCTGGAATGATAGGTGGACTAAGGATGAACCACTAATGCAATATCCATACTTAGCCTGAATTAGAGATATCATGGAAGAACTCCTTGGTAGAAAAGTCTTTGATTATATGGTTGAGGATAGAGGCATAATGAAATGGAAATAAATAAGGATTCAAGGATTTCAAGTAGAATCAAATGATCTTTGTAATATTATCAGGCAATAGTTTACCCCCATGAGACCTAAGGAAATATCAAGTGACCCGGGCTCCTATGGAAAACATGTAGTTCATTGTTAAATCAGCTTACAAGATTCTGCTTGATGACAAGGATTTTGTCCTCCAAAAGGACTTAGTTTGGATAAAAAATTTAATTACAAAAATTGTAGTCTTTTCATGGTTGGTTATCCAAGGAATAATTCTAACCATTGATAATATGATGCTTAAAATTATTTGTATCACTAATCACTGTTATCTATGTAGGGTTAATTGGGAGATCATTTATCACATTTTCCTTGAGTGCCCTTTTTCCTTGACTATTCTAAGTGGGGTTTTTCAGGCCTTCAATATTTCCTGGGTTAAACCAGCCATCATACTTGATTTTTTCATCCAGTGGCCTTACCCCTTTTTAATCCAAAGACTTAGATACATGTGGAAAATTTATCTCAATCACTATATTTGGTAGGTGTGGTTATAAAGGAACCATAAAGTCTTTAATGAGTCTATCCATGATCATAAAACTATCATTGCTAGGATCCTATCCTTTGCCAATGAGAATGTGAACATTATCCCTTTTGATAGCCGTAAACCTCATCTGTAGGAGACCACGATTGCTCAATATTTAATATTAACCTTGTTAGATGAGTCTGCACCTAGGGTAGTCAACCCTAGAGCCAATGTTAAGTGGTACCCACCTTCTACGGGTTGATTTAAGCTCAATTTTTATGGAGCGGCTAAGGACAATTCTGGAAGAGTAGGTGTTGGTGAAATTGTGTGAGATCATAATGGGAATATGATGCTTGCATTTTATAAATATTTGGGAACAAGGATGAATAATGAATCTGAAGCTAGATCTATGTGGACATGCATTCAAATGACTCAAGATTTAGAAGGTAATTTGATCGTAGAAGAAGGCTTTATGCATGTTATAAATCTCCTCAATAATTGGAAAACATCTCCTTGGAGGATTAAAACAATTGATGAAGAGGCTAGGATCATTTTCCAGGTAAGATAGGATAGAAAACCCCAACATGTCTTTTGGGAAGCTAACAAAGTTGCTGATAAGCTGGCCAATTTGGGTGTCGATGATGATTAACTTTTCAAATGGGAACACAATGTCTTGAGTGAAGTAGAGGAGCTTATTAAACAAGAATTCCAAGAATTATAGTCGAAGTTACCAATAGGGAAGGCACTATATGTTCGAAGGCTATGAGTATTCCCACCTATTTTTTAAAATTGACTCACAATAAAAATTATTTGAGCTGTTAGTGGATACTACTTGGAAATACCACAAAGACTAATTGGAACAGTCACATGTCAGATAACATGGCTCCTAGTCATCTTAGTAATTTGAGGTTGGTTGATAATCATATGGAAGGAAAGAAACGACAATATAAGACTTCGAACTAGAGCCACATGGACCACCAGATAGCCACTGCCATAAATCTAGCCAACAGGTTCACTTCTCCAAGGTAGATTTGCCAAGATGGGATGTGGTCCCAAAGCATGTCATATACAAAAGAAAGCTATTACCAAATAATTATTAAGATTAACCATCAATAGAGGACTCGTGGGAGTTTTTTTCAGTACTCTCCTATGTGTGTCTGCAACTTTTTGTTTCTCCATTGTTTCAAGGAAGGGATATGTGTCTATTTTTTTTGGTAATTATGATGCATGTGTGTTTTCTCGAGGTATACCCAAAATTTTTTATGGGAAGTTTCTTTTTTATAATAGGCTATGTGCCTTATCGGATGTAATGGCTTTGGTGGCATGTAGATTTTACATATATAGGATCCATAGTAAGGACATGTTCATCAACAACTCTAGGTTGATTTTTATAAAATATTTTGGGTCAACCTGTAAAACCTGGTATTAATGTTATAGTATCTTATCTACCAAAAAAAAATATCCCCTTACTATGTAGGCTACATTTTCTCCAACTCATTCAGCATACTATCTTGACCATGAAGAAAGATAGATACTAACCTCCTTGGGAGTTTCCCCTCTAGATTTAACCCCAACTACTCTAGTATCCCATGCAATAGTCACTCCACTGATCAAACCATTATAAGTGTTTACCTCATTTTTAGATCAACAATATTGGACATTAGAATATCCTAGCAAATATTTCAAAGAAGTTAGTAATATATGGAAAAATATAACCAAGATATGTAGGCCCAATAATCATAGTAGATAGTATTGCTCAAATAGATTTCCATTTTACTCCTCAATAGAGGGCATTATTAATTTCAAGAAGAAATCCATTAGTGGCAAAACCAATAAAAAATATGACAAAGCAATATTGGTAGATATCAATGATAAGAATGGATTTGAAGTATGCAAAATATTGATATGTATTAAAACTAACTAGAGAAGCTATAAAGATGGTAGAACATGATTATGAGTCAAATAGACAAAATATGGAAAGAAAAGAAGAAGAGTTGGAGTAGACCAAAAAAGTTTTGAAAGGCTCATGGGATGAAGCCAAAGCCTTGTGAAACCAACTAATATTGTTGATTAAATAGCTAAAAGAGCACAAGTTTGAGGCTATCTTGAGATAAAATAAGGATTAATTAAAATAAATCTCTTACCAACTTGCTATTCAACAAGACCAATTTAATTAGGAAAATAACACCTTACTAAAGGAACTAGAAGACTTTAGAAAACATGAAGAAAGTTAATAGCTCAAAATCAAAGAACTCATTTTACAAATACAAAATTCTTTCTAGGATAGCATTGGTAGCATGAAACTAATGGTATTTATTAGTTTTTAGTCCATAGATTCAACAACACTATTGGGCCTTGTTGAGTGGTATTTTCACCCAATTATGAAAGTACATTCTCCTTTAGGATTTGGGTTCCAAATCCCCTCTTGCAAAGAAGTTAAACAAAAAACTTCTCCAAGGTCTCTGCTGTATTAGCATTTGCATATGTGTATTAGTAATCTCAAATAAAGATATTCAATTTGAATGCTTGGAACACCTTAGTGATTGCAAGTAACTGTAAACAAGGGGCAATGGTGGAATTGTTTTTGGATTTTGAAAATTTTTAAATGTTTATTTTAATGCCTGAAAATTTAAAATAAGTTAAAATTTTTGGAAAAATAAAATGCAAAAAAATGAAAATGAAATGCAAAAAATTGAAAATAAAATGCATTCAGTATGATGCTATCCTATTTCGACAAAACCGAAGATGTGAGGTCTCCATGCATGCAACCTAACCTATTGGACTTGCAAAACAAGCAAAATACCCATAGACTAAGTGCTGGTTCCTAGGGTTTAAAATAAATTTCAGGTTCAAGCATTCACATGAAGCAACCAAGCAAACTTGCATTAACTCCATCTACAAACTCGAAATCTGAAAAAGAGAAAAGAAATAGACATTAAATCCATAGCATGCAAAGAGAATCTCCTTATTTCTTGCCCACAAGATGCAAATTTCTGAAAACTTATGCATTAAAAATGTGTCATTTTACAATAGCAGAATTTCTGGTTTTCCCAAACTAGTCCATGGAAGAAAAATGACTTAAACAGGTCCAGAATGGCCCTCTTGCCTTCAAATCTGCAACTCTACTCACAGTAATTTCCAACCCCTCAAAATATCATTGCCTGGCATATTTAAAATTTTTAGGAAGCTTCTCGTTTCATTTTCCAATGGTTGTTCGTTTCATTTTCCAATGGCTATTCGTTTCACCTTCCCTTGTGCATGCATGTGTTTTGGTTTCCAAAAAGGCTTTTCATTTCTATTTTGTGGCCCTTCATTTCATTTTCTCCACATGGGCTTGCGTCTGTTTCCTTCCATGTGTAACGACCATCTTAAATGATTTCAAATCATTAAAGATTCCTTATGTAATGTTTTGTCTTATTTATTGGATTTTGTCCTTATGTCCACATCAGTATGTAGTCTTCAGTTTCATTGTCCTGGTGTTCATCACTAATATCAGACACACTGTCAACTACTTTGTTCCCTTGGCAAAAATAAAACATGTCACGATATCGCGACACTTTTGTCTCCTTGCTCTCTTTTGTTGCTTTTATCCGCGAAAGTGCAACATGTCACGATATCGCGACACTTTTTCTTTCTTCTATTTTGGCCGCAAAAATGCAACATGTCGCAATATTGTGACACTTTTTCTTTCTTATTCTTCCTCTTCTCTTTTGGCTATGAAAATGCAACATGTCGCGATATCATGACACTTTTTCTCTTTTGGATGTGACAATGCAACATGTCATGATATCGTGACACTTTTTCTCTTTTGATCGTGACAATGCAACATGTCGCGATATCATGACACTTTTTCTCTTTTGGCTGCGAAAATGCAACATGTTGCGATATCGCGACACTTTTTCTCTTTTGGCCATGACAATGCAACATGTCGCGATATTGCGACACTTTTTCTCTTTTGGCTGCGATAATGCAACATGTCGTAATATTGCGACACTTTTTCTCTTTTGGCCGTGACAATGCAACATGTCGCAATATTGCGACACTTTTTCTCTTTTGGCCGTGACAATGCAACATGTCGCGATATCACGACACTTTTTCTCTTTTGGCCATGAAAATGCAACATGTCGTGATATCGTGACACTTTTTCTCTTTTGGCCGCAATAACGCAACATGTCGCGATATCGTGACACTTTTTCTCTTTTGGTCGTGACAATGCAACATGTCGCGATATCGTGACACTTTTTCTCTTTTGGCCGTGACAATGCAACATGTCACGATATCACGACACTTTTTCTCTTTTGGCCACGAAAATGCAACATGTCTCAATATCGTGACACTTTTTCTCTTTTGGCCGCAACAATGCAACATGTCGCGATATCGCGACACTTTTTCTCTTTTGGTTGTAAAAATGCAACATGTCACTATATCACGACACTTTTTCTCTTTTTGCCATGAAAATGCAACATGTCGCGATATCACGACACTTTTTCCTCCTTGCGGTGTTTTGCTTTTTCTTTGATCTTTAGCATATGGGCCACTTCGGTCTTCTTGGAAAACATGCAAAAGGGGGGTCCCCAATTTTGGGGTACATTGTGGAGCAGCCACAACAAATGGCGACTCTGCTGGGAAATGTTCCTGAGCATTTCGGTGAGAACTCAACCTAAACACCTTCAAAACTCAAACACAAGCATCAAAAAATATCCCAAGAATGAAACTAGACAATAAATACATGAAGCATTAGAATTATTAAGCATCAGCTTGATGTGTGCAATGTGCTTCATTCCCTATCATTTGAAACTCATCAACATTCCATCATATGTTTCACTTATGGTTCATGCATACGAGAAGTTATGGATGATTCTTGTAGGATTTAATGTATGGTGAAGATGCTAGAGATATAACAACCTGCTTTGCAAAGGCTCAAACCTTTTAGTATCATGAACAAACATATTTAAACTTTCAAACCCTCTTAGGACCAAATATATGTATACTAAATTAATTTACTAGATCCCAAAGTTGGTTATGTGCCCCTACCATCTTGAACCCATGTGCAAGTGTAAGTGAAATTAGAGATTTGGGGAATAGGATTCCCAACCTAAGCGAGATGGAAATTTAACCCTATCCTTACTACTTTGATCTAGAGTTCATTAACTCATCTTGAACAAAATGATTTAACCTGCTATGGATGAAACTGTCAGGCTAGCCTGTCCATTTGAGCAGTTAGTGGTCTTGCTTTTAGACAAGATTTGTTGCCACGCCTGAGCATACTCCACTACCAGTTAGGCGTCTATAGCCTCGATGGAGATCAACCCCATAATCCAGGATTTGAATTTACTTTTGATTACTTGAACCTTGGGTATGACTACCCATCCTTGCAAGGGACATGTAGTACGATCCTTCCAATCCAATATCAATGATGCAATGAAAGTAGAATGAAAAATATTTGCTTTGGAATTTCAAATTCTTGAGTGGGCAAAATAGAAACTTTGGGGAATCAGATTCTCAACCTAAGCGAGATGAGAATTAGACCCTATCCTTACTACTCCATGAAGGTCAAATCAGAGCTTTGGGGAGTTGGATCCTCAACCTAAGTTTTATGGGGATTTAAACCTATCCTTACTACTCTGATTTTAGGCTTTAAGCACTATGGGAGTGGTCAAAACCACTGTTTTAAGGATTATGTTGCATAATAGGACAGACACAAAATACTCCTTTCGCCTCACCTTTTCTTCCAAGTATGGTTTTGACCATTTTTCTCAAGATCCTCTTTAATATGTGTAGAACGTGCTTGGTACAAGATAGTTTGGGTATCAGTTCCCAACCTTAGGATCCTTTTAATATATGTTATGTAATAAACCTAAGAGGATTCGACACATTTTCAATGATTGTATATGAAATGAAGATGCAACTAAGATGAAATGTATATGTAATGTGGAATGTAACATGAGATATGAATGCATTGTTCCTTTTGAAATGCGGATGGAGTATACCACCTACTTTGCCATAATTTATAAAATTGACAACTTCATGCATCACAAGTTCGAAATGATATTCCTTAATGTTTTTACGATATTCATGGAGCTTTCTGTAATACAATTTCGATGTTTCATATTCTCCTAGTCTTAGTCAACATTCATAAGGACATAAGTTGACATCTCGCTTTTAAAAAAAAAAAACCAAAAGTGTCCAAAGGACCAACACACAACTTGAAACCAAAATAGAAATGCAAAACCAACATCAAAACCAAAAATCATATACAAATGTACAATATGATATGAATCTCACATGATTTAAGGGCTAAAATAATGCTTTAGAACTTGCCCGTTAACCGGTAACGTCAAATATTTCCCATCCAAAGTTCTTAGTGTATCGCTCCAAATTTTTCGCATCCCTACCTTCAGGCTATTGGATCCGCGCCCAGAAGGAGGATGGGAAAAGGATGATGCGGTACCTCGGACGAGAGGACTTTGCGAAGGTCCCGCCTCTCAAGGGAGGTGCATTTTGGTGATTTTTCGACGGATGGTGGGTTCACCGGGGAAACATTTGGCGGCGGTTTCCACGCCTAGGTTTTGGGAATGAGTTTTGATGAGTTCGTTTTATTTTTAAGCATTCATCCTAGGTTTGGCCGAATGATTCTAACTTAAACTACATGAAAATGCAATTTAAATGAATACAACAAACGAGAAAGAAAGCAGAAACGAGAGAATTTGCGAGGAGGCCAAATGAAGATTACCGATCCGGAAGTCGATGAAGTTTACGATTACTTGTAGCGATCTGGATCGTCTGCAATTCAACGAGGATCGCCTTCAATTTGATAAAATCGTCTAAAGCGACGGGATCGTACGCAATCGACGAATTCGTCGGACGAATTCATCGGAGACACTGCAAAACAGACAAACAGATGCGAAATACAAGAAATTCTATTTTGTAAACAGGGGCAAACTATATGAAAAAGTAATATGAGTATTGAACAATATACAAGAACAAAAGTAAATGCAAATCATTGTGTTTAGATAGCGAGAATATGATCTTAATATGCAAACTAGACAAAATGGGTGAACTCCGGATGCAATATAGTATAAAAACTGAATAGACAATCTAATTTATAGCATAAAATGACGGAGAAAAGAGAAAGAAGAGCAAACTCCGAGGCCGATTGCCTCGATGTGTGCTTGCGGTCGAAATCGTCTCGCATCCAGAACGAGATCGTCTCGAATTTGATGAGATCGCCTCCGATCTTGACAGGTTAGTCGGCTGCGATAGATGCTGGCTCCGGCTGAAAACCAGTGGTGTACCTGCAATAAAATTAATATAGGACTAGTGCAAGAGCAAATTTGAAGTGTTTTAGCGCATAGGGAGTTGATTTACATAAAAATTCAGCCAGGGGTTGGGGAAGGAAAAGTCTTAGAGTTAAATAGGCATAGGATAGTTGTTGGGAGGTTGGAGATCATCCCAATTTGGGAGATCTCCAACGGGGAAAGGGTCCCAACGGCGCAGACACGCTTCTGCCCGGATTGGAGACCCGTTGGAACGGATTCCAACTATGCAAATTCAGTTTTGCGACGAAATCGTCTGGACGTTCTAGTCCGAGACGAAATCGTCAAATGCAGGGCGATATCGTCGATCGGAGACGATATCGTCAAACGGTCAAAACAAGCTGCTAAAAATGGCACGAAAAAGGAGGAAACGGGTTTCTCGGCGGTTAACGGGCGGTTTGGGAGGTTAAATTTGAATTTAAATTTATTTACTAAGGTGAATGTAATTATTCCAATTTCTTTGCGCCAATTTTAGGGTGCTACATTTTGCCCCCTCTTTAGCGAATTTTCCGAAGAAAATGCGTTAAAGATGAGTTCTTCTCGATCTACGAGAAAGCAAAAAATTATTCCCAATTTTAGGCGACGATTCTTGGTCGAATCGTACGACAACTTACTATGGTGCCCTCTCCATGTTTTTACCCAAATCGAACGTTTGCGGTAAAAACACGAAAAAGCAAAAATTATTGTTGAATTATTTTGAATAAAATTAAGAAAAATAGGGTAAAACCCTAATTCATTGTTACTATTCATTTTACTATTTTTAGAGCTCTGGAGCAAAAATGGTAGAGACAGCGCACAGATCTGCAGAGGTCCGCCGCGGTCTACGGGTAAGGGTTTAAACTTAGTTTAGATTGATTTAATTTGAATTTACATGCTTTGTAAATGAATTTTAGGATGAATTTTGAGCATCGCGGCCGTTTTTGGCCATCGACGTCGTCCGGACGAAATCGTCCCTAGTTGGACGAAATCGTCTCAAGTTCGTCAATTTCGCCCAAGGGCGAAATCGGCAAAAAAGGGACGATTTCGTCAAATTAGAGACGATTTCGACACGCGAAATCGGAGACGATTTTGCTCAAATTTCAGACGATATCGGCCAATAGTGGGCGATATCATCTATTGCAAAAATTTGATCTTTAAGTTGCATTATTGATTGCTAAAATTGTTATTAATGATTGTTTGTTGTTTTGATTGTTTATGCTTGCAGAGAGGATTACTAAAGAGCAGAGAGTGGAAATATGGAGGATTGAGAGATGACTTGGCCGCTCGACACGAGCGGAGCGAGATCGGCTGGCACGGAGCCGGCTTACTACATGTGGCGAGAGATGCCACAAGTATCTACGGACATGGGGCTACTGACGGCCCTAGCGAGAGAGGTGGTACCGGGCTCTTCATGCTTTCGGTTACCGACGGGGAGATGACTCCCACACTAGAGGATGTATGGAGGATTCTTAGAATCCCCATACAAGGGAGGATGATCACACCTGCGGCCAATCAGGGCCACGCGATGGGACGACTCTGCGGTGACCCGAGCTTCGCCCTGGAGAAGGGCGGAGTGAACATCGAGGCACTGCGCCAGATGCCTAGGGCATCTACACTGACACGAGTTTTGGCTGGGGTGGTTGGTGGACTTCTGCTGTGCCACCAGAGCGGATGCAAGGTACCGTGGACTCTTGGCAGATGTGATCTGCGACATGCGCGACCATGGCTACAGATTTTCTTGGGGCAGCTTTGTTCTATGCCGGCTGTACAGGATCCTTTACGGGGTCGTGTACAAGGGCGGGCGATGTCTGGTCATGACATCGCTCCTACGGGTTTGGTGCTTGGGAGCACATTGCGGTGCGGAGGCCGGTAGGGCTTCCAGCGACGGGGGTTGATGGGGAGAGGCCCCGAGTCTTCTCTTGGTGGCTCGAGAGAGGGGCACGGCGACGGATCGACCTGCCGGTGTCCCGGAGACTCTTTGGATGACTTGGTCCCGGACCGGATCACCTGGAGGCCGTGGAGGCGGCATCCGGGGGTGGGCGAGAGGATGCACAGGAGGCGGCTCGCATCAGGCGAGTCTACTGGCTACGGATGGAGAGGGGAGAGGTGGAGCTCCACCGCTACGACCGAGTGTTGCGATAGTTCGGTCTATAGCAGGGGATCCCATCTCTCAGGGATTATGAGTTTTCCCGGACTATCCGGGATAACACCACAGTTAGCGGGGCTCCGGATATGCAGTGATTTTGGAGTCAGGACGCGGATGATGCCCCCATTCAGCCAGTGGATGGGGACGACGCTGGGGTAGGCGACGGCTACGATGCCTAGTACGCAGGCATCCGCCCTCCTCGGATGACGAGGGCACAGGGACCGATCCACGCAGTTGTGCATCGGATAGGGAGGCGGTGCCAGGCGGCGGTAGAGGCAGCCCGGGGTCGCGGTAGAGGAGAGCAGAGGAGGCCACAGGTACAAGAGAGGCCACGACAGAGGGAGAGGCTGCGGTAGAGGGAGAGGGAGAGGAGGGAGGCGAGACCCCCATCTCCACAGAGGCCACCATCGCTCGATAAGGGCAAGGGTGTGGACATTGGAGAGAGTAGCGAGATGGCTACTCTCCGGGCGAGAGAGAGATCGTCTGCGAGCTCGGGTGCGGACGTTACGGGATGCGGTTGCACGGCACCGAGGCGAGGTGTCGCGGCTACGAGACGAGAATGCTCGTCTCGGGGCACGAGGCGGAGGGGTAAGCACTCGGGAGCTGCTGCGGTCGGTTTCTCGGACCGCATTCTATCGGGCGCTATACTACCGGGGCGGTGCCGAGAGGGCCAGAGGGTACAGCTGCCACCTGCCATAGCTCAGGACAGGGTCGATGAGGAGCTCATCCCGGTCGACGACGAGGACTCGCAGTACCACACATACTGCGATGGGACCACCTCGCCCTCCGCATGGCGGGGGAGGAGATGAGGCCGAGAGCTCTAGAGGCTCTCGAGGCTAGAGGGCGGGATACTGCCAGCGATATTGTATTATACTTGTATTGATAGAGGATTGAGTATGCCGAGGTGCAGTTGTGGCATACCAATCCGGTTTTGATGATGTATATATTCTGTTGATATATATAGATGAGATATTTTTGATCATATGACTTGTCTTATGTGATGCTTATGATGCTTTTTATGTTTGATTGATTGATTGAGTTGATTGATGTAATGATTTTATTGATGATTCATGTAATTATGTCATTTTGGAAAATATTATAACTTGGATGTCATGCTTTAAATATTTTAAATGAAATAATCTGATGTAACAAATTGATTGGTTGTAATGAAATGTGATAAAAATAAAAAGAGATTTCTAACAATAATTTCAAAGGACATTGTCGCTATTATAGACCATTTCATGGAGTCGCTGCTCACTCGGTCGTCAAGCTAGTCCCAGGATAGAAATATTGTTAAAAGAAAAGAGTGCTTAAGAAACTTGTCTTAAGACTTTGTTGTAATGATGCAAATGATGATGATGATGGTTTGCTTTCAGATTTCCATGAAAATATTATGCATGAAATATTGTAAAATGATTTTTGGTAGGCATAAATTCCTAAGTGTGATAAAAATTTTTGAATAATTCCTTAAGAATTATACCATCATTGCAAAATTGCAAAGGTTGACATAATGACATGAAATAGTGATAATGTGCATGCTTTTTGTAAAAGAAATAGAATTGGTGTAACATAATGATTTAAGTCATATGGTTTTGATGAATTGATTTTTAAATGAATGGGTAATAAAATTGGTATAATGGTTTGCGCTAGGCATAGAATATGTAGGTATAGACTTATACCATCATCGCGAAGATCAAAGAAAGGATAGTTTTATTGCATGATTGATTTTTGATGAACAGAAAAGATGAAAATGAGGACTTGCGCTAAGCATAAAATTCCAATTTTGGTTTTGAAACTATACCATCGTTGCGAAAGTCGATAAGATATATATGATATGTTTTGATTGAAATTTTTGATTTCTTCTATTATATAGTTGTCTTTGTGGTAAATAATTGTACTTGATTATTCCAAACAAGTTGCAAAAATAATATTTCAAAGTATTTTTGAAGACAAAAGTTAAATTTATAAGGAATCCCATGTGCATAAGTGAATTCATTGCCAATCTTGATTTATCATAATGATAGACAAAATCTCTCAAATACAAATGTGTGTGCAATTGCATTGTTCATTTACCAGTTTTGAGCAAGGTACTATGATACAAGTGATTTGAAGAAACCAAATAAGTGTTCATTAACCATGATGTAGATGCATATAACCATACTAGGCTACTATGTAGATCGGATTATCAAGAGCTAGCTAATCCATAAGCGAGACATAGGTCTGTACAAAAGAAGGTCGCTAATGTGACGGACATATCGCCACGCTAGGAGTTACCCAAGGCCAAGCGGGTTGGGCACAAACCACTGTTATGGGGCTTACCTCACGGTTTCGAATAATTGAGAATTCCGGGGATTCAAGCTCATTCACCCTTCTTTTCTTTTCAAAGGGTAGGGAAAGGGATTTTATTGCTTTTCTTGCTTTCTTTTGAACTTTGCTTATTTTTCTTATTGTATTTCTTTTGCTTGATAATGCTTGGAACATTGTTGATGACATAAAAGAACATTTTTCTTTTCTCTTTTTCTTGAATTTTTCTTTTCTTTTTCTTTTTCTAGGGATACTTGCTCGGATTAGGTTTGTAGAGCAAGGGATTTTTATTGCGGGTAGGGGTGAGCTTGTCCTTTTGCCAATTCTCAAAGATTCTAGACCATGTGCATGATAGGATAGCAGGGGAAACTTTTCACTCAAGAAATCAGTTCTACTATGTAACAAAACATGGAAATTACAAATATAATCATTTTATTGTGAAAAGATGTGCTTGGTTTAAGTAAATAACAAGATCAATTCTCTATGCTCAAACTTTATTTAATTGAATTTTGTGAACTTTGATATAAGAGAGATTAGTAATCATGCCGAGATAAAATCAAGATATTTATTGTGTGAGTGTGCAAGTGAGGGATGCCAAATAAATGCTAGTTTTGTCCAAAATAAGTTGAAACATATAATTGCAATAATTGTAGGAAAATAATGATTTTGAGAAAGTTTTGAGAATGTTGACTCTCTCTTTATTATGTATATTGTTTTGGTTTCGAAAGAGTCAAGCATATAGCTGTTTTTGGATTTTTATGTTGATTTTTGTTTTGGAGCAAAAGGAACTTTACAAGTGCTTTTAAAAAATGCAATAAATATTTTTGAAGATTTTTGAAGATTTTATGAATGTTTTTGAGGTTTTTTGAATAAATTGAAAGAAATACAAGATAATGATTTTGAACAAATATATACATGGATGAAATGACCAAATTTATGCATAATAACGTTTGAGATGTAAAATATTCATGGGTTCTTTAAGTTCTTTACCATCTAAGGTAGATAATTTATACGCTCTGATTCAAATTTTGCGGTAATGATGTACGGTCCGAGCCAGTTGGGCTCAAATTTACCTTTAAGTTCTTTGGTTGCATTTGTATTTTTTTGATTTTCTTTTAGAACAAGGTCGCCAATCTCAAAGGATCGATGACGAACTTTCTTATTATATGCTCTTTTAAGCTTGTTTTGGTATGCCCGGAGATGCTCTAAAGCATTGATGCATTTTTCATCTAGGAGTTCCAGCTGGTGAGTGCACGGCTGCGATATTCATCTCCTACTTCGGTGTCTTGAAGTAGCGAGACCAAAGAAGGAACTTCCAATTCAAATGGAAAAACTGCTTCGGCACCATATACCAAAACAAATGGTGAAGTGCCCGTGGGGGTTCGAACACTAGTTCGATAAGCCCACAAGGTTGGATATAATTGAATATGCCAGTCACGGCCGAGTTTATTGACTAGTCTTTTGAGAATTTTGATTAGGGTTTTGTTAGAAGCTTTTGCTTGACCATTACCACGAGGATAATAGGGAGTAGACCGGCGATGTTGAATCTTATATTTTTGACATAATTTTTTGACATCTTTATTTTTGAACGGAGTTCCATTGTCAGAGATGAGATTTGCAGGAATTCCGAACCTGCAGATGATTTGATTAAAAATGAATTTAGAGACCTGTGAACCAGTGCAGGAAGCTAAAGGCATAGCTTCAACCCACTTCGTGAAATACTCAGTGGCGGTTATGATGAACTTATGTCCATCAGAAGACACGGGATTAATTTTACCAATAATATCCAAGCCCCATTTAGAAAAGGGCCAAGGAGAAGAAATAGCCACTGCGCAGCTCTTGTGCGGGCGCATGGACAAGGTCGGCATGTTTTTGACACTTGTCGCAATGGCGCACATATTCATGTGCATCCGTTTCCATGGTAGGCCAAAAGTATCCTATCCGAAGGAGCTTTTTAGCAATGACGCTACCACTAAAGTGTCCTCCACAAGATCCATCGTGGGCTTCACTCAAGGCTGATTTAGACTCTTCTAAATTTAGACATCTTAATAGGATACCTTCAAAAGATCTCCTATATAAAGTATTGCCAATGATTACAAATCGACTTGCTCGTCGACGTAATAACCGACACTGGTTGCGATTAGAATTAGCGGGGAAAGTCCCATTTTGGAGGAAATCAAATATGTCTGTATACCAGAGTTCAGGAGTAGTTTCCTTGATTAGAAACACATCCAAAGGCTCTAAGCATGACTTATGTGAAGCGGGTTCCTGGAGTCGACGAATGATGATAGTAGCATATTCGTCGTCTAACTCCAAGGGTAGGAGAGATGCAGCGGCGGCCATAGCATCAGTTGCACGGTTGCTAGTTCGAGGAATGGCTTCCAAGGTAACTTGATCAAACAAGGCCATTAGTTGTAAAACATAGGCCTTATATGGGCGAAGTTTATCATCTTTGGTTTGATAAACTTCATTAATTTGGTTTATAACCAATTGGGAATCCCCAAAAACTAAGAGGTTTTTAATTTTAAGCGCTAAAGCGGCTCGTAATCCAAGGATTAGAGCTTCATACTCAGCGATATTGTTGGTGCAAGCAAAGGTTAGTTTGAAGGACGGAGGAATAAGATGTTTTTGCGGAGATATTAAAATAATACCCACTTCAGCCCCACTCATGCATCGGGCTCCATCAAAGTATAAGGACCATTGTTCAACAAGGTCTGCCTCTAATTGAAGGCATTCATCAGGAAACTCGATAATGAGGGGATGAGTAGACTCTAAGGGTGCAGCAGCTAATTGATCTGCTATGATTTGACCCTTAACAGACTTTTGTCCTATGAAGGTGAGATCAAACTCGCTTAGAGCAAGAACCCACTTGGCTGTGCGACCCGATAAATAAGGTCGACTCATGAGATATCTTAAAGGATCATATTTGGCAATGACATACGTTTTTTGGCTAAGCATGTAATGTCATAATTTTTGCGTAGCAAACACGACTGCGAGACATAACTTCTCTAACGCTGTATAGCGGGTTTCATAACTGATGAAGGTGCGGCTAATGTAATAATTAGCACGTTCTCATTTTTCATCATCAAGCTGAGCTAACATAGCTCCTAAGGCAGAATACGAAGCAGAAATATATAGAAGAAATGGGCGATCAGATTTAGGCGGTGAAAGCACCGGAGGGTTAAGGAGATATTGCTTGAGAAGTTCAAAAGCTTCTCTACATTACGTGTCCCAATTAAAGGGGACGTCCTTCTTAAGGAGTTTAAGAAAGGGACCAGTTTTGTCCGCCAGCTTATCAATGAAGCGACGGATAGCTTGAAGTTTACCTTGTAAACTTCGTAATTCAGATATATTAGTGGGTGCGGGCATATCAGTGATAGCCGCAATTTTGAGAGGGTCAATTTCGATACCACGTAAAGAAACTAAAACCCCTAATAACTTGCCGAATTTAACTCCGAATATACATTTTTTTGGATTTAATCGAATGAGATATTCTCGTAATCGATTAAAAACTTTTCTTAAATCGTCTAAATGATGATCTTCAATAAGAGAGCGAGCTATAATATCATCTACATAATCATGTAGGATATTATGCATCATATCATGAAAAATGTAGGTCATAGCCCGTTGATAAGTTGCCCCGGCATTCTTTAGGCCAAAGGGCATCACTTTCCAGCAAAAGGTACCCCAGGGGGTAATAAAGGCTGTTTTCGCCTGGTCTTCAGGAGCTATCCTGATCTGATTATAGCCGGAGAATCCGTCCATTAAGGACATCATCCCACTCCCAGCAGTGAAGTCAATAATTTGATCCATATTTGGAAGAGGAAAGTCGTCTTTAGGGCATGCAGCGTTAATATCTCTGAAATCTGTGCAAACCCTAACTTTGGTGGCTTCTTTCTTGGTGATTGGGACTACATTGGAGATCCATTCAGCATAATCAATAGCTTGTATGAAGATAACATTCAAGAGTTTTTCTAACTCCCCTTTGACTAGCGAGGCCACTTTGGGATGCATTTTTCTAAGTTTTTGTTTAACGGGTTTAGCATCCAGGATGGACCACTAGATGGTGCATGACTACGGAAGGGTCTAAACCTGGCATATCTTCATATGTCCAAGCGAAGACATCTTCATACTCTTTAAGAAATGCTATGTATTGTTTTTGTTTTTCTTGACTTAGTTCTGCTCCAATGTTGATTATGTGAGGGTTGTCCTCAGTTCCAATATTAATTTTAATGACATTTTCTACCTCCATGTGTAGATCTCTTTCAAAATTAGGTGGGGCGGGTGAAACGCCCAACTCTTGTAATTCTTGTAAAGTTAATTTAGATAATTCGTTATGAGGGTCAGTGGCCTCAAGTTGAGCTATGGTTGGTATAGAACCATCAAAATAAAACCCGTTGTACAACATCTCTTCAACAGAGACATCATGGAAGATATCTCCTTCCAACTCTTCATCGGGGTCAACAATCATTTCGGGGTATGCTATGGATAGCATGTTGCATGAAAATGATGGATTTTTAAGAGGCAAATCAACATGTCTATCCAAATAGTCTTGATAGCATATGAGATGATCATCCTCCTCAAAAGGAAAGGGTTGACCCTTACTAGGTAATAGGCCCACACCACATCGGGCAGGCCATGGTTCTACCTCGAAAGGTTCTTTCATGCCATTTTGGAAAGGTCCTAAGCCTTTCCCTTTATATCCCATTTTAAGCATCATGGGTTTAGCTTTAATATAATCGTTGGTAAAATAGCACCGAGCATATCCATCATGATGGGTTTTGATATTCTGAGGGATTCTTCCCCAGTCATATCCTTTGTAAATGAAGGCGCAACTCCCGACTTGGTAAGTACTTCCCATAGGTTGTGGGAGGCCCAAAGTACGAGGAGATGGCGGCAATTGATTTAAAAGGTTTGAATCTTGCATGAAAGCATTCATTTTTTTTGATATTAAGGTTGTAGATAAATATGGTAAAAGATCATCAGAAAGGGCATAAGATGTAGAAGGCTTATTACCTATGTCTTGAGATGTGGAAGGTATGATAGATGTGTCTCAAGGTTTTGAATTTATGGGATTAGGACTTGAAGAATTGGTTGTAGTTTTAAGAGCTTTTTGATGTTCTACAGTAATTTGTTTAGAAGGTGGTTGATCTATATGGGAAGATGAAGTTAATGGAGGAGGAATAGATGAAATGATGGGTTTATATTTCACAGTTTTAGATGAAGAAGAACTAGGATATGTGGATGACAGAGCAGGGCAAAATTGCACTCCAACTGGTTCTGCCAATGCGCACATATCAAAAGGTCTAGGGTCACCATGAATAGTGACCAACTGATTTTTAAACTCAAACTTAACACATTGGTGTAAAGTTGATGGGACTGCTCGCATGGCGTTAATCCAAGGGCGACCCAAAAGTATATTGTACGATGTTTGGGCAATGTACAATAAACACAATTGTCTCAAGGGTTCTAGGACCAACTTGCAATGGGAGGGTAATGACTCCACACGTTTCTTGTGTTTCGTCATTAAAGGCTTTGATAATCATATCGGTCTTCTTCATTTCATCACTTCTAAAACCAAATCGTTGGTAGAAGTCAAAGGTGCAGATGTTTAGAGATGAGCCATTATCAATCGGGACTCGTTTGATGACTACATCCCCAATTAAAGTTGTAATATACAAGGGATTATCCTTGTGTAAACTGTGTTGTGGGATATCTTTATCCCGAAAGTCAATACAATCAATCTCTCGCGTGATGATAGTATTGGCCATAGCTTCAGGTTGGATGTTTTGAGGTACCATCATCTGGCTCAAAGTAAGCATCAATTCATCCCTATGGGTGGGAGAGGATCTTAATAAATCTAAAAGGGAGATTATGGCGGTGGTATTAGACAACTGTTCATTAATGCTGTAAGGGGGTTTAGGTTGAACAATAGGAGCATTATTTCCTTTATTAGGATTTTTCAGAACAAATGGAGCTGGTCCATCGTTCTGGTTTGGTTCTTGTTGGGGATTTTGAGCTTGTTGTCGGGTGACGACTCCGATGGTACCTACAATGTTATAGTGACGACGTTGAAACGGTCTCGGTTGAGAGTTTATGGCTTGTTCATAAGGAAGGACTTCATTAGAAGAAGGTCGAGTAGTGACTCTTATGGGAAATGGTTCTTCCGGAACATTAGCATCTGTGATAGGTTGAATAGGATCTGATTCGTTTTCAGAACTATTCGATTGAATGGTGTCTACTTCACTTTCACTATCGACTCTATATCGCTAGAATCGGAAGTTTGAAAATTATGTAAGGGCCTGGTTGTAACCGGGGATAAGGTTGTGTCGAATGTGTGAGAGTCCTGAATAGGTAATTGCCCGCTAATGGTTCCTACATATCGGGTAGGAGGGGGAACATTGTGATGTTCAATTTGATTAGCTACCTCTTTACCATGTCTTGGTAAAGGGTGTTGAAATATGTCTAAAGTTTGATTGGCATTCCGATTTTGATTTTGGGGAACAGCCTTTTGAGTATTATTAGGAGGGTTTTGTTTGGGTTGGAAGGCTTGCACTTCCATTTCATTATTGTCAATCAAATCTTGTATTTTATGTTTCAATCTCTTACAAGCATTGGTAGAATGTCCAGGACCTCTATGAAAATCACGAGTGCAAATCGGCTCTATATCCGGGTATGCTTGGGTCGGGTTCCCGGATAGTCGGCGGTTGGATTAAACCTCTTTCAAGAAGTTGAGGTAAAATAGTTGATAAAGGTTGGTTTAATCTAGTGAACTCTCGAGGAGGCTTATCAGGAGGTTTCAAGATGAATTTTTCTGTTGTTTTTGTTGCATTGACATTAGCAACATTTTTGCTGTCAGTGACTCCATCATCGACAACTTGTTTGTTTTTATATTGATTTCTAGATGTTTTCTCATCATCCTTCTTTCTAAGTTGGCCTCTCCTAATGAGGGCATCTTCTACTCTTCGAGCTAAGTCTATAGCTTGATCGAAGGTAGTCAAAGTAGCTGTTGATAGTTCATAAGAAAGTTGTTCTTGTAAATTGTTAATGAAAATGTCTAACATTTCCCTATAGGGTAGCACAAAGTGCAGTTTTCCTGTCAATTGTCTCCATCTTGCTAAGAAATCAGCAAAACATTCGTCTTTATCTTGTTTTAAATTGTATAGGTCTTTAATAGTTACATGCCTCTCGATGTAGGCACTAAATTGATGAACAAATGACTCATATGTTTCTTCAAAGTTTCTTAAGGAATGAGTGGGCAATTGATAATACCACTCTAACGCCATTCCACCTAAACTTTTGGGGAACATTTTTAGTAATAGCAAGTCGTCATGCGATATGTCGTGACATGCTATCCTAAACATGCGAAGATGTTCTATGGGATCTTCGGTTCCTTTATAGATAGGCAGGACGGGCATGGGAAAATGTTTAGGGTATGGTTGAGCTACCACTATGGGATCCAATGGTTGGCTACAAATCTCTCGATAATTATACGAGGGACGGTAGGGATCTATCTGGTCCATACGTGAAGCCAATTGCTTCACCATAGCTTCCAAACTACTAGTTTGCCCCCCATATTGATTCGGTGGGGCATTGCCATAAGTGTTATGGGCGTAGGATGGAGGAACATGCAGATTAGATGCCATGTTACTATTGTGTAAAACATTGGTAGGAAAAATATTATGGAGGAGTTTTGAAGTTGGATTGTGTTGTATTGTAGATTGTTGAAAGTTTGTATTTGGCTTTGTTTTAGATTTTTGTCTATTTAAAGCATTTTGCTCAATAGTTTGGAGGAAGGAAGTAGTGAAGGGAATTTTCTTTTGTGCGGGAGTGATTTTAGGTTGAGTAACGGTTTGCTTAGGAGGTTGGGTGACCTGTTGTTTGGTCATGGCTTGGGCTATAGTGACCATATTCGCATTAGATGGTCCACCCTTATCACTTTCTTGATCAATGAAAGACAAGGGATTAGTTTGCATATCAAGCGCCCGTTCTAAGGCTGTTTGAGCATCACTAATTTCCCCTTTATCAATACGGACTGCCACATTAAGGACGTCGATATGTTGATTAAGAAATTTTTGAAAATGTTCCGCGTTGTCAAAAGTGATGCCTCCATTTGGAGCTATTCTAGGGGACGAAGATTCTTTAACACTTCCTTCTTGTTCCTTATCTTCACCTAAGTCTTCATATGATTGACCTAGAGTTTCACCTTTCGGATTTGTATCTCCAAGAAGGACATTTGGGTTTTCAGTTGTATTTTGTAGCCAATCTTCTCCTTCTCCTAAAATTTCTTTACCATTCCTAAGTTTAGTCATGGTGCTAAGTTTTGATTTCAGCAAATATATATATATTTATATATATATATGCAACAAATTAAAAGGTATATATTTATATATACCTAATGCAATATTGTAAATGAAATGTTTAAGTTTTTTTACTATGTTCTTTGATTTTTAGTTTTTTTTAGTTTTTCTTTGAAACAATATAATAAAGACGGCAAATGAAACAATAAATGCACACAATAATAATAAGGCTGAAATTAGATGAACTAATCTTCTATGAATAACTTATGAATATCATTAATAGGTTCAAGTTGTTCAGGGGTCATGAAATGTTCTTCTTCAAATTGAAAGTTTTCTTTTAAGAATTTGATGAAAAGGGCTATGGTGATATTGTCTATTTCAGATGCTGGTTGATAAAAGTAAAGCTCATGGCAATACTCTCGATATAGCACAGCTCGCGGAACTCTATTCCATATTTCCCTATCTGTGAGAACAACTTCTTGGTCCTCTACAAGGCCTAGGAATCGGTGTACAATGTCTGCATTCTCGAGGTATTCCTCGAAGGTGAACAACTTTGAAGATACTAAAGCTCTCCTATAGGCTAACCACCTATGGCAAGCTCTCCGAAGTTCATGATAGAACACTAATTGATGAGGATCCAGGATTCTATCCAAGACTAGCCTCTTAATCTGTTTAAGTTGTGTGGACCTAGATGAAATGATACTAAGTCTCCTGATAAGCTCGTCCCACAAGGATTGATTTCTACTTGTTTCAGGGATACTAAGGACAGAATTAACTTCTATGGCTGCTAATTGGTTTACTACGTTTATAGTAACTGCTAACCTCTTTTTGGGAGCTACCATCTAAACATGATTTTGAACCTTAAATGTTTTAAAATGCATCTAAGTTTTAGTTGTTCTAATTTTTTTTTTTGTTTGCTTTTGCTTTTGTTTTCAAAAGGTTATGATGCATTTCACGTCGGGTTCACCAAAATGTATCGCTCCAAATTTTTCGCATCCCTACCTTCAGGCTATTGGATCCGCGCCCGGAAGGAGGATGGGAAAAGGATGGTGCGGTACCTCGGACGAGAGGACTTTGCGAAGGTCCCGCCTCTCAAGGGAGGTGCATTTTGGTGATTTTTCGACGGATGGTGGGTTCACCCGGGAAACATTTGGCGGCAGTTTCCATGCCTAGGTTTTGGGAATGAGTTTTGATGAGTTCGTTTTATTTTTAAACATTCATCCTAGGTTTGGCCGAATGATTCTAACTTAAACTACATGAAAATGCAATTTAAATGAATACGACAAACAGAAAAGAAAGCAGAAAGAGAGAATTTGCGGGAGGCCAAATGAAGATTACACGATCCGAAAGTCGATGAAGTTTTCGATTACTTGTAGCGGTCTGGATCGTCTGCAATTCAACAGGATCGCCTTCAATTTGATAAAATCGTCTAAAGCGACGGGATCGTCCGCAATCGACGAATTCGTCGAGACGAATTCATCGAGAGACACCGCAAAACAACAAACAGATGCGAAATACAAGAAATTCTATTTTGTAAACAGGGGCAAACTATATGAAAAAGTAATATGAGTATTGAACAATATACAAGAACAAAAGTAAATGCAAATCATTGTGTTTAGATAGGAGAATATGATCTTAATATGCAAACTAGACAAAATGGGTGAACTCCGGATGCAATATAGTATAAAAACTGAATAGACAATCTAATTTATAGCATAAAATGACAGAGAAAAGAGAAAGAAGAGCAAACTCCAGGCATTGATTGCCTCGATGTGTGTTGCAGTCGAAATCGTCTCGCATCAGAACGAGATCGTCTCGAATTTGATGAGATCGCCTCCGATCTTGACAGGTTCGTCGGCTGCGATAGATGCTGGCTCCGGCTGAAAACCAGTGGTGTACCTGCAATAAAATTAATATAGGACTAGTGCAAGAGCAAATTTGAAGTGTTTTAGCGCATAGGGAGTTGATTTACATAAAAATTCAGCCGGGGGTTGGGGAAGGAAAAGTCTTAGAGTTAAATAGGCATAGGATAGTTGTTGGGAGGTTGGAGATCATCCCAATTTGGGAGATCTCCAACGGGGGAAGGGTCCCAATGGCGCAGACACGCTTCTGCCCGGATTGGAGACCCGTTGGAATGGATTCCAACTATGCAAATTCAGTTTTGCGACGAAATCGTCTGGACGTTCTAGTCCAGACGAAATCGTCAAATCTAGGGCGATATCGTCTGATCGGAGACGATATCGTCAAACGGTCAAAACAACTGCTAAAAATGGCACGGAAAAGGAGGAAACGGGTTTCTCGGCGGTTAACGGGCGGTTTGGGAGGTTAAATTTGAATTTAAATTTATTTACTAAGGTGAATGTAATTATTCCAATTTTACTGCACCAATTTTAGGGTGCTACACTTAGTCTGAAAGCATTCTCCCCTAGGATTTCAAAAATTTGATAAGGGCCTAACCAAAGACAATCAAACTTTTTGTGATCCCCTTTCTCATCATGTTTTTTATCCCACAATAAAACCAAGTCCGAGATCCTGAAAGACTTAATTTTGGCTCTTTTATCAAACCATATTTTGACCACATCTTGATGTTTGCTCATGTGGAGCATGGCTTCTTCTCTTTTTTCATCAAGGTGCATTAGATGACTTAATCTAGCCTCAATGTGATTATCAGTTCCAAGGTATTCTCGTGTGAAACGAAGGGTTTGAAGCTTCAAATTTGTAGGAAAATTTGGATCTTGCCCATAAACTAGATGATAAGGTGTATTCCCTATTGATTATTTTTCTCTAGTCCTATTTGCCCAAAGAGCAAATTTTAATTGGTTGTGCCAATCCCAAGAATTCTTTTCCAATAACTTCTTAATGATGGTTAACAAATTTTTATTTGAAGATTCTGCCAAACCATTGCCTTGAGGGTAATAGTTAGACGAAAAATTTAAACTCGCCTTATTATCATATGCCCAATTTGCAAATTGAGTGGAAACAAAAGCCTTACCATTATCACTTACAATAGAATCGGGCATTCCAAACCTTGTTACGATATGATCTTCGAGGAATTTTATTACCACATCCGTAGTAGCATGCTTCGTAGGAATTGCTTCTGCCCACCTAGTGCAATAATCTGTAGCTGTGAGTATGAATTTATGGGAATCTGAAGAATTTGGGTTAATAACCCCAATGAAGTCTAATCCCCATTGTGCAAATGGTCTCATCTCAACTACAGGTTGCAATGGCATAGCTGCATTCCTTTCTCTATTGGCAACCACTTGACAAATATGGCAAGATCGCACGTGTGCATGTGCATCTTTAAAAATGTGGGGCCAATAATATCCCTCTCTTAGGATTTGATGTGCTATTGAATTTTCCGAACCATGGCCAGTTCCGTATTTACCATGAAACTCTTGCAAAACATTGGTAGCTTCTTCTTGATTTAAGCATCGTAGGTAAATTCCCTCGTGATTTTTCCTGTAAAGAGCACCAGACCTAATATGATAATTGGCAGATTTAAGTCTCAAGGCTCTTCTTTGAGTAGAATTAAGATGTGATGGACACTTACCATTTAACATAAAATACACAATATCAACATACCAATCATCTTTAGAAATGTGCTCTCCATTTGAATATTGGCATGTGACTTGGGGATTGTTCTCAGCAATTGTTTTCACAAGTCCTTGTCCATGAACTAATTTCATGGGTTGAATTTCAAGGTCAAATTCTTGGATGGTAGAAATCCATTTACCTCTTCTCTCACCTAGCTCATTTTGCACAAACATGGTTTTGACAACAGGGTCAGGCACAATGGCAAAGACCCTACTATGCACAATGTAATGTCTGAATTTTTTTACTATTTTGAAAAGTGCATACATTTGCTTATCGAGGATGGAATACCTCAATTGAGCATCCTTCAAAGGAGCACTTAGAAAAGCTATGGGATTTTATGTGTTATCTTCACCTTTTCGAGTCAAGACACTCGCAAAAGAGTGTTCAGATGCGAAAGCATAAATAAAGAAAGGCTTAGAATAATTTGGACTTATAAGGACAGGGGCTCTAGAAATAGCATCCTTGATGCTTTGAAAGGCAACCCTACTTTCTTCGTTCCATCTAACATTCACATCCTTTTTGAGCATCTCATTCAGTGGTTTAGCTATCTCAGCGAAGCCAGAAATAAACTTCCTCACGAAATTAATTTTCCCAAAGAAAGATCTCAATTCCTTTTTGCTACCCGGGAGAGGCAAGTTTTGGATAGCTTCTATCCTTTCCGAATCAATGGAGATACCTTCTTTTGAAATGATATGGCCAAGCAATCTTCCTTCTGTCACTCCAAAGATGCATTTTTTTGGATTTAAAGAAATTTCGTGCTCTTTACACCTTTGGAGAACTTTCCTCAAATATTTCACATGGTCTTCTCTTTCCTTTGAAAACACAAGAATGTCATCCACATACACAATGATACATTTACCTATGAGCCCTTTGAACGCATAATCCATGGCACGTTGAAATGTTGCGCCTGCATTTAATAATCCGAAAGGCATTCTTCTATAGGCAAATGTTCCCCATTTGGTTGTGAAGGCCATCTTCATCCTGTCATTGGGATGAATAAGAATATGATTGTATCCAGAATACCCATCGAGAAAAGACATCATTTTAGACCCATTCACCATTTGCAAGATTTCATCAATTGATGGTAGTGGGTAATTATCCTTTTGTGAGGCTTTGTTGAGATTTCTAAAATCTATGCATAGCCTTATCTCTCCATTCTTCTTTCTCACCGGAACAAGATTAGCGACCCAAGTTGAGTGCCTAATGGGAAATATTATCTTTGCGTCCAACAATCGCTTGACCTCTTTCTCTATCAAGGGCTCAAGTAATGGGTTAACAGGTCGTTGTCTTTGTCTGAAGGGTTTGGAATCCGGTTTTAGAGGGATGGTGTGCATAATAACATTTTGATCATACGTTTTCAACTCATTGTAATTCCAAGCAATGCAATCCATGTAATACTTTAGTGCACGTATTATATTTTCCCTCTCATCAGCCGTACATGCCTTTGCAATGTACACTTCACGTGGATTATCCACACTCCCTATATTGATCAGGTCACATGCATCTTTAGGAAGTGGAACCCTTTTTCCTTTTCTAGCTTTATATCCCATATCAAACATCTTCTCCAATGAAACGATGTTCTTAGGTATCTTGTTGGATTGAAATGTAGCTTCGCTTTCTCCTTCTGTTTCTTCTTGCCACCTTTGATCTTCATCAATCACTTGGTTCTCAAAAATACCTGAATTGGTGACAAATTTGAAAATGTGTCTATCATTCTCAAAAACTTGCAAGTTTCTGACGTTATCAGGTATCGATGGGCAAGGGACCAACTCAATGGAAAACTTCTTGCATTTTTTTATGTCAACCGGATTTAGCATGCCTGCAATGACCGCAAGAGAATCAGCTATACGATTTCCTTTCCTAGAAATAAGGGATATATTAAAAGCATCAAATTCCTCAATGAGGTCCCTCACCCTAGTTCTATAAAGGCTCAATCTCTTATCGCGGTAGGTATATTGTCCTTTAACTTGTTTGACCACCAACTCCGAATCTCCCAATACTTTCAAACACTTAACCTTCTTGCTCAAAGCCAATTGTAATCCAAAGATAAGAGCTTCATATTCTGCCACGTTGTTAGTGCAAGGAAATTGCAATCTATAGGCAGCAAACAATGGTTTACTTCCCGGACAAGTGAGTTCAACTCCAGCTCCTGCCCCTTGTTTTGACTTAGATCCATCAAACTTGAGTAACCACACGAGATTATCTTCTTCAAAAGAGCTACAAGAAAATGTTTCCTTTTGAGGTTCTTCGGTAGCTCTTTCAACATCAAAAGCATAGACTCCTAACTCGGGTTCAAAAAATTGAACTTCATTTGGCTTGTTGAATTCTGTGATGATTTCCTTAAGCCTTGGCTCATTTTCCACTCTAATTTGATTAGCAATCCCTCTCCAGGGTAGCCACATGTGCGAGCAATCAGTGGAGAAATAACCATTCAAACTTTTCATCCAATCCCTAGCAAGTAGCATTCCATATCGACTTGGGATATTGACAACCAAAATATCAACTACCTGTTGGACCCTAGGTTCAGAATTGAGTTGGATCTTAACATCGTAGAGGGTCCCTACCACATTTACCTCAGACCGATCCAATTGCAAAACCTTGCATTTAGTAGAAACAGGCTCTAGGCCTAGCATTTGACAAATTTCTGAAGGCATGAGGTTACTTGTGGCACCTGTGTCCACCAAAAAATTATGCAAATTTTTTCCAGCAATCCTCACAGTCAATAAAAAAGGAGGGACATCTCGTCTTTCCTTTCATAAAACCATGTGAGATTCAACTTCCTTTCCTTCCTGTATTTGACTAGGTGAGCCCAAAGCCTTTATCAATGCTTCCTTTTGGCCGGGCAACCTAGCCGCCTCTAAAAATGAAAGGCTAGACTTGGACTTCCTTAAATCCTCCACTATGTCATAAGTTGACTTCTCAAGCTTCAATGTTTTTTGCATGTCCTTAGACGTTTCTCTTCTAGATGGAGGAGGGGGATTATTATCAGCCTTAGCATCGGGAGGAAGAATAGAATTGTTTGGTGGAGTTGAGGATGTTTTAGGGGTTTTGGACTTACTCCTCAAATGGTATCCATGGTTCCCCTTTCTAAATTCTCTAAAAGCTTGCACTTCCTGTTCCAAGATTTCATCCTCTTCTTCCTCATTCTCACTCTCTTGACGATATAGAGTTTCCACCACCAAAATGTTGTCCTCTCCTTGTTGATGTTGGGGTGGACCCTCATTTGGCACAAGTTCCAAATCATCCACTTGAGCTTGGAGACAATGGGTATACCTAGCAATTTTGGGACAATTCCTTTCATTATGCTCCTTTGTATTATGCAATCTACACCCCTTTTCCCATGCAAAATCAGAAATATTAAGAATGGAACTAGAGTGACTTGGTCCTGCAGAAGTATCTATCCGATTAGCAATAGGGGAAGGCACACCCCCATTGTTTGGCTTCGTATTCCATTGTCTCCCTCTATTGTTGAAGTTTCGATTTGGGTGAGGGGCATGGGATTCATACTTCTATTTTTGAACCAAATCATTACTCAATTTGTGAACTATCTTTTTGAGCTCTTCAACCTCTGAATAAATCTCTTTTGGTTGAGCTATGTTATTGCTAGTTCCAGTAGGGTTTGCGTAATTGGTGAGATCTTGACTTAACATTTGAGTTGGATTTTGAGCCACTTGATTTGCGTAGGGATTCACACTTTGAATCGGAATTGGATTGGGGAAAGGAACTATAGCCTGAGAATTAACCGGACTAGCTCCTTGCATAGTCTGTTGACTATTTTGCAAAAATGAAGGAATGGGGGGAATGGATGTGATTGGTTGAATTGGAATGGGTGCGTAAGCGGGTGTTGATGAATATGGTTGTTGATAAGGCAAAGCATTTATGCCTGATATTTGTGGTGCCATGATCTGATTCATCATAGGAGCTTGACCATATGGACCATATTGTCCTACCATAGGCATCTGGGAAAACCCATAACCTTGTGGTGTCATTTGTTGTTCAATGGTCATAGCTTCATTGTAGGCTAGAGCAAGCGTGGTAACTTGAGGATTTTGCCTTGCAAACATTGCCGTCATAGGATCCAATGCCCCAAAATATATTTGCAAAGCTACTGCGGGATCAATGGCAAAATGCCGAATTGCTCTATTATAGCACTTCTGAAATCTCTCGATTAAAAGTTTGGATTGGCTCACCCTGGCCTCTTTTGCATGTAATGAACTGATTATAGATGATTGTGGGATCTAATGGTGACCTGAATTGGTTGACAAAAGCATCCTCCATTTGCGTCCATGACGTAATGGAACCAATAGGTAAGCAAATATACCATTCGTAAGCCACTTGGTCTAGGCTCATGGGGAAGAGTCTACAAGCCACATCTTCATGTTGAACTTGCAATCTTATCAAAACATCCCTATAGGCCTGAATATGTTCTTCTGCGGTCCTTGGGCCATCCGGTTTGTATTTGGGAAAAAATCTCTCTATATTCTTAGGGATCTCATGAATATCCCCTACAATATTCAAAGGAATGTTATGGGCTCCGTACCAAGGAGCTGGTGGAGGTTGGGCCATTTGATTCAAAATCGATGATGATAACCCTACAAGAACCATGGAAATGGTACTGATAATTGGTACACTAGTGGCAAATGACACCACCGGTGCAAGTCCGCTAGATGCACCTAAAACAGAAGGATCTTCTATAACAAGGATATCTGGTGGGATCACAATTTGCTCGGTTTTATTCCTTGGATTCCTATGAGTGAGTGAGAGGCTTTGGAATATGGTTTCCTCGGTTGTTTTGGACCTAGTTGCGATGCGATGCGGTGGGTCCAACTTGTAAATGAAACTACCCTACAAAACCTGACAAAACTCTCAATACCTCAAAGAAAACCTGCGACACAAAGAAAATCCTGCAATTAATGAAATTCAAAGAATAACTTCAAAATCAATTTGTTAGTCGTGAATGAAAGAAGGAACCATGACAAAGCAGTATTCTAAAAATGTAAGTTTCTGATTCACCAGATCGCATATGCGCAAGTGAAGAGCATACTCCTAGTGTTGTAGGCTTTTTGATTCACAAGATCGCATTACACGCAAGTGAAGAGCATAATACCGACAACAAATACATTTTAGACAAAAAATAATTCCTTACAAATAAGCATGAAATTGACTAGCAAATATCAAACATGTAACGTATTAATAATCATGTTAGCATCAACCAAGAGATGTATCCCTTAAAATCAAATGAAAGTAATTGCATGGAGACAACCTCGTTAGTCAAGACCAAAATTTTTCAAAATCAAATCAAAACACATTATTCTTGTATGAACAATCAAAAAGCGTTAGAACAATGCATAGCGATTCATGTCCTCCTTTTAACACTACAAGGTTGTGTTGTTAAAAGAGAGCTAAAGATAATAATCAATAGGGCATGAAATATTCAAAATTTAAATCCCTATAGCATTTAAATCACTCTGAAATAAAACAATTCAGGCCCTCCTTCTAGCGCCAATCTGTTGAGTGGTATTTTCACCCAATTGTGAAAGTACACTCTCCTTTAGGATTTGGGTTCCAAATCCCCTCTTGCAAAGAAGTTAAACAAACAACTTCTCCAAGGTCTCCGTTGTATTAGCATTTGCATATGTGTATTAGTAATCTCAAATAAAGATATTCAATTTGAATGCTTGGAACACCTTAGTGATTGCAAGTAACTGTAAACAAGGGGCAATGGTGGAATTGTTTTTGGATTTTGAAATTTTTTAAATGTTTATTTTAATGCCTGAAAATTTAAAATAAGTTAAAATTTTTGGAAAAAATAAAATGCAGAAAAATGAAAATGAAATGCAGAAAACTGAAAATAAAATGCATTCAGTATGATGCTATCCTATTTCGACAAAACCGAAGATGTGAGGTCTCCATGCATGCAACCTAACCTATTGGACTTGCAAAACAAGCACAATCCCCATAGACTAAGTGCTTGTTCCTAGGGTTTAAAATAAATTTCAGGTTCAAGCATTCACATGAAGCAACCAAGCAAACTTGCATTAACTCCATCTACAAACTCGAAATCTGAAAAAGAGAAAAGAAATAGACATTAAATCCATAGCATGCAAAGAGAATCTCCTTCTTTCTTGCCCACAAGATGCAAATTTCTGAAAACTTCTGCATTAAAAATGTGTCATTTTACAATAGCAGAATTTTTGGTTTTCCCAAACCAGTCCATGGAAGAAAAATGACTCAAACAGGTCCAGAATGGCCCTCTTGCCTTCAAATCTGCAACTCTGCTCGCAGCAATTTCCAACCCCTCAAAACATCCTTGCCTGGCGTATTTAAAATTTTTAGGAAGCTTTTCGTTTCATTTTCCAATGGCTGTTCATTTCATTTTCCAATGGTTGTTCGTTTCACCTTCCCTTGTGCATGCATGTGTTTTGGTTTCCAAAAAGGCTTTTCGTTTCTATTTTGTGGCCCTTCGTTTCATTTTCTCCACATGGGCTTGCGTCTGTTTCCTTCCGTGTGTAACGACCATCTTAAATGATTTCAAATCATTAAATATTCCTTATGTAACGTTTTGTCTTATTCATTGGATTTTGTCCTTATGTCCACGTCACTATGCAGTCTTCAGTTTCATTGTCCTGGTGTTCATCACTAATATTAGACGCACTATCAACTACTTTGTTCCCTTGGCAAAAATGCAACATGTCGCGATATCGCGACACTTTTGCCTCCTTGCTCTCTTTTGTTGCTTTTAGCCATGAAAGTGCAACATGTCGCGATATCGTGACACTTTTTCTTTCTTCTATTTTGGCCATGAAAATGCAACATGTCGCGATATCGCGACACTTTTTTTTCTTCTGTTTTGGCCGTGAAAATGCAACATGTCGCGATATCGTGACACTTTTTCTTTCTTGTTCTTCCTCTTCTCTTTTGGCCGTGAAAATGCAACATGTCGCGATATCGTGACACTTTTTCTCTTTTGGCCGTGACAATGCAACATGTCGCGATATCGTGACACTTTTTCTCTTTTGGCCGTGACAATGCAACATGTCGCGATATCGTGACACTTTTTCTCTTTTGGTCGTGACAATGCAACATGTCGCGATATCGCGACACTTTTTCTCTTTTGGTCGTGAAAATGCAACATGTCGCGATATCGTGACACTTTTTCTCTTTTGGCCATGACAATGCAACATGTCGCGATATCGCGACACTTTTTCTCTTTTGGCTGCGACAATGCAACATGTCGCGATATCGTGACACTTTTTCTCTTTTGGCCATGAAAATGCAACATGTCGCGATATCGCGACAATTTTTCCTCTTTTGGCCGCGACAATGCAACATGTCGCGATATCGTGACACTTTTTCTCTTTTGGCCGTGACAATGCAACATGTCGCGATATCGCGACACTTTTTCTCTTTTGGCCGTGAAAATGCAACATGTCGCGATATCGCGACACTTTTTCTCTTTTGGCCATGAAAATGCAACATGTCCCGATATCGTGACACTTTTTCTCTTTTGGCTGCAACAATGCAACATGTTGCGATATCGCGACACTTTTTCTATTTTGGCCGCGAGAATGCAACATGTCGCAATATCATGACACTTTTTCTCTTTTGGCCACAACAATGCAACATGTCATGATATCGGGACACTTTTTCTCTTTTGGCCATGAAAATGCAACATATCGTGATATCGCAACACTTTTTCCTTCTTGCGGTGTTTTTTTTTTCTTTGATATTTAGCATATGGGCTACTTCGGTCTTCTTGGAAAACATGCAAAAGGGGGGTTCCCAATTTTGGGGTGCATTGTGGAGCAGCCACAACAGGACTTAGAATATAATAGGAGGCAAAAGAAAAACTTTGGAAGGATGAACGTAAAAATTGGGAACATTAGAACCCGTCAAATTTAGCTAGACAAAACACCTAACTCTAAGATTGTTGAACAAAACATAATCAACCTCTTCAGAAGAGAAAAAATAGTAAAACAATGTATCAAGTAGGTCAATGACTTGTACAATACCATTGGAATTCTTTAGGCAAAAGTGGACTCCTTGATGATAGCAAGGCTTCCTTCACCATGGAAGCAAAAATCTAGCCAACTATACTCTAAAGTGGAATTTCTAAATCTACTTGAATCAAATAAATATTTTCCTCTTATCCCTGAATAATATAGTACCCCTCTTGATGTAAGGGAGATAACCCAAATAATTATATTATTAGAAAAACTTAAGATGCAAGTGCATGAAGTGATGAACTGAATAGAATATTTCTCCCAATATGACAAACACGAAGTGCTTACTTTATACACTAAATTACAATATACCCCATAACCATAAAATCAATAACAAGTAGACATTAGGAAAGTGCTATATAAGCTCTCTACCTTGTGATATCTTAACTTTTATTTTAGTTTTTTGTATATTTTTTCTTTGTAAGGATTATAAAAAATATTTTTACTCCAAGCCCAAGGATAAAGGAAATTTTTAGTTCTCCTTCAAACAAGCTAGAAGGCCCCTGCAAACCATAAAAATTGTAGTTATTTATCACTATTCATTTACACCTAATGCAAAGCCCTAATCACACCCAATCAAACTTTTATCTTGAAGAGGAGGGAACCTAGAAAATTATTGATAGTCAGAACTTGTGCAAAACTATGTTAAGAGAAAAGTTCCAATAGATTAAGTGATAAGGAGAGAGAGCCAAAGGGACATTTTCTCTTAAAGTTTTTTAAATATCAAAATTTTCATGATCCCCGATTAAGTGTTAGTTATATAATTCCTAGACAATATATAGGATGACCTTGGATTTTGAAAGAACCAAGGGTGCACTAGAAATTTAAGTTTCTACCAACACCTAGGTCAATTCAAAAGTATGTTGAGCTATGAAAAAGGTATTTGAGTTGAGTTAATGTATTCTTGATTGAGGAAATAAAGACCACCTACCAGAAGACATCTTAATTAAATGACTTAGATATTCATTCAAGACAAGTATGGTGTTGGCATTAAATGACCTAACAACTATTATGGTCAAGGGTTACTTTATTTAATGTTTATATTCCTTAGGAGGAGTAGTTGAGAATGTTAGATCCACCTATAGAAAATTTTGGAGGGAAATGTTTGTTGTTGTAATCTATAAATAGTAGTAGTGTAGATTGTGAAAAACATCAACAAGTTTACATTTGTATCCTCTTGTAAGATTTTATTTCATTTGTTTATATAGAGTAGTTGGATCCTAAGTGGATTTTGGGAAAATCAAACACCTAATTATATCATAATAGGTGTAAACAATCGCTTACACATATACATAAAGAGAGTTCTACATAAATTTTTAGACTAGTCATTTATGGATATCCTACAAAACCATTTCTGTGTGTATGTGTGTGTCTTAATATTTTATGTATTCATGAGTTTTACTTATAAATCTGTGGGGGAGGCCTGCATCAATTTTTAGACTAGCCATCTATGGCTCTCTTGTTGACTAATTTACTTATGCACATATATGTGGGTGATGTTCGTCTATGCTTAACTATGTTGAGGAGAGGAAGTGTTCACTTCTAACACATGGCATTTAGGCCTGTTGTGCAAGGATATATTAGCAGATATTTGGTGCATCACCATATTTATCCTTTTATTTATCTCATCCCTTTTCCCCTGTTGAGTTCAAGTATACCTTAATGATCACATATTAATATGGATTTGACCTTGCAAAAACTCTTAGAGGCCCCCAATTGAGCCAAACCCCATGCTCTTAATTTTGGCCTTGTTGTGTTGCTCCTCATGAGGTGAAATTGTTCTCATATAGACAATTAATTATGACAACACTACAAGATGTACAAGTCACTATTTAGGCCACCATAATATAACCCTTTATTAGAAGATTTTGAGAAAATCCAAATAATATGTACAAGTCACTATTAGAATATTTTATAGTATTCTAATTTAATTCTATAATAAAACATCCAAATGAGGAGATTCATAACTCCAATGTCAAATCTATGCATATGTTACATTGAGCTCCTATCAATATTCTATAGAGAAAAAATAGTGTGCTAGATAAGAACTTTACATTATTATTTGGAAATGTTGCTTAGATAAACAAATCACATTACATTACTGATAACATTTTACACATTATTCCATGTGTAATAGATACTAATTCAAGTAGGAAATCTGCACCCACACTACCAATAGCTTATCTAATAAATTAGTTCAAATACTTGCACATCAGTTTTAGTTTCCCCCTTAACTATAGACCATTCTATTGTTAAATACTCCATTCTAAAATATGTAGACATCAACAACCATTTCTCAAATAAATTAATTACCCAATATCCAATTTCCAAACATGTTGGTGTACCAACAATAATTTCCTATGATGCCTTCAATCCCATACACTGTGACATTTTCAATTTTATCAATACCAAGTATGATTGTACAATAACATTAATAATTGGTATTTTATGTTTTCCAATAGCAATTGGTTTTACATAGTCCTATAAAATATCTAAATTGACCACTATATAAAACAAGAAGGTTGATAAAGTTGAGAATATTATGGAAGAGATGTTCTTACTTATAAGGGATATGTCTAATAAGTTACCAATTAGTAAGAAATATAAGTATGATATGGGATGGTAACAAAGGAGGACATCTTATGTGTTTTAATATTAGGTTATCCAATATGCCAATAGATAGACATATAATGTTAATATAGTAAACTAAGATCTAAAGAAAATTATGAGTACAATGATAAATAAAAAACTCGAGTGTTTTCCCTATAATAAGGATCATAATCCAATAGAATGTACCATGGCCATACATTAGGATAATATATTGATATACAGTCAATAATTTTAGTTAGCCTCCAATAATGTACAATGTTAACACAACCTATAGGGAATCAACTTTTCATAGTTAGACAATTAATAGTTAGTCTATCAATAGTAAATTAATCAATGGTTAAGAAAATGATAACACCTTAGTATAATACAATAATGAATAGGAAAAATGTGGTACTATCTAATTTTATACAAATAGAAGAGGAGAAAGATTTTATTTTTAATTATGTAACAATTTATCAATAACAAGGTGTGATAATTCATGTAAAAAAAGGATAGTCAAAGAACAACTTCAGCCATCCACCTCTTAAACAACTTCCCAAATAGAAAAATGAATTAGGAATAGGTACTATGATGTCGAGGAGAGGGTGATAAAAATCACACATTAAGATAAATATCTACAAACATCAACCCAAAAAAAAAAACTCATGTACAAATTGATAAGTTCATGATAATCCAAATACCAAACTAGCAATTACAATGCATGAAATAAAGTGGTTCAAACAAGGTCAAAACAACTTAAAAAATAGAATGATGAAAAAAAATCATGGGAAGGTGCTAAAAACACATCAACACTTTCATTTATTACAAAGAAGGCCAACAAACAATTATGAGATAATCTAAAATATTGACATTGCATAATGTAAGGAATACAATAGAGTCAGTTCAATATTGTGGGGATTGAAGAAAATACCTATAAAGATAAACATGTTGTAGACCTTATTATTATGTAGATATTTTTCTATAATAATTCATCATAGTCGATCTTCCTTGACTCTTTGAAATTATATTATCATACAAATACACCAAAACGGTTTTGGTAAGGGATACAAATAAATAGTTTATACAATAGAAAAGCATGATATGACAAGATAAATTGATAAGGATACAAGATGAAAAATCATATATATATATATATATATGCCACTAAAAACATTTCATTCCCTTGATTCTAAACTGGAGTGAATTATAAATATAATAATAATTGAACAATCATTAGAAGAGGGTTTATTTGAAGTAATGGATATAATCATAAGTCTTCTATAAGAAGAAGGTATTGAGTATCAAAATCTATTCAAATAAATATATTTGGTTAATTACTTAGTCCTTGATATACTAGATGAAATGCTAGCATTAATAAAAGAACATATCCAATTAAAGAAGACTAAAATATCTAGAAGATAGAAAGGTTCTAAAGTTGATAAAATGTAGAACATGTACTTCCATTGAAGTTGAACCAAGAATGGTGTAGGAGGTAGGTTTAAAATCATCAATTCTAAAGTAAAATCTCATTAATATGTTTTTAGGATGTTGTTCAATTTCACTAGTAATGTGGATGAGTATAAATAATTATGAAGAACACAAGCTTATACTGAGAGGGGGGTGAACAGTATAAGACCACTATTTACTTTTATTTCCCAATAAATATTATGCAATGTATAGATAGCAATATCAATATCAATAATAAAAAAATGCACAAATCACCACACACAATAGAGACACCAAAATTTACGTGGTTCACCCAATGTGGGCTACTCCACAGAGAAAATATTTCACTAAAATTTTCTTAATCAATATCTTGGGAATCCTTCCCTATTAAAATTTTTATGGACCTCTATCAAAAGGAGATACCAATCCCCTAAATCAAGTTTGTGGATATCTATCCACAAGATAACTCCTTCTCCTCTGCTCTGGATGGTGATCCTCTAGAAGACTACTACCTCCACTACACTAGCTTGTTGATATCTCTCCACTAAAGACTCTTGTCCTCACTCAGAAGACCTATTCTCACTTCCCTGGCTAATGGATATCTATCCACTAGAGACTATTATCCTCTGCTTTATAACCTCCAAAGCCCTATCTCAAATCTACACTAAACACAGTCCTTTGATCTAGCATAAATCTGCTCAATATTTATCATTGTTTTGGCACAAACCTATTCTCAAATTTACACTAAACTCTACTCTCAATTTTGCACTAAACACAGTCCTTCAGTCTAGCACAAATCTACTCAATCTCTGTCTCTAGTCTGGTACAAACCTATCCTTAAATCTATACTAAACACAATCCTTCGGTCTAGCACAAATCTATTCTCAATATTTATCCTCAACCCTTAACTTAAATCTTGACTCAATATCAAATCAAATCTACTAGATCTACCCCAAAACTTAACTCATGGTTTGAAAAAATCAACCAATTCTGCTCTCAAGTATTCTCAAAGACTTATCTAAAATCTGCCTTGTAAGCTTCCACAAAATCTTACACCAATCTATCTACAAGTCCTATCTAGAACTTGTCCAAATATGCTCCACAAGTCCTCTCTAGAACTTATCCAAATTTGCTCTACAAGTCCTCTCTAGAACTTGTCAAAGTTTACTCTCAATATGTATTGTAAGCTTCCACAAAAGCTTACTCAAATCTGTCCACAAGTCTTCTCAAAGACTTACCTCAAATCTGCTCAACAAGTCCACACAAGAAATTATTTAATCTCATAGAAACATAAAGAGAATTGTTAGAGACTCAATATGTTCTACACTTATCACAATGCTTGATTACTTTCAATCACTCTATTAGAAACATACAAAGAATTGTTAGAGAATCAATATGCTTCTTATTCACCTCAATGCTCAATCACTTTCTCAAATCAATTCAGAATATAGAATAGTTTGTTTTATGGAACTTGAACAATCACTTCACACACCCACTTGACTAGGATCAACCAAATCTACTCAACCAATCACTCAATGAAACAATCCTTCCTTACAAACCCTAGTCCAAGAATAAGACCTTCACTCAAAATATTTCCAACAATGCTCAAAAATCAATCTCACATAACAATGATACTCATGTTCTTTTCAAACCCTAGTTCAAGTTCTTCACTCAACAACTCACTTCAACAAAAAATCTTATAAGACAATTATCACATAACAATGATACTCAAACCCTAGTTCAAGTTCTTTATTCAACCAATGGCTTCAACAACAATGCTTATAAAACAAGGTTTTAAGAGCAAATCTTTATTACATAAAACCTTGAAGCATTAACTCAACACACTCAAAAAGAAACCATAATCAAGTACTTTTCACTCCAAACTTATTTTTCAGAAAACCAACCAATCAACTCAAATATGGAAGAATGTGCTCATAACTTTTTGATGATGATGGGACCTCAAATGTCTGCCACAACCATAGACACTTCTATACCAAAATCAAAGAGGTTAGAAGATAAATCTCTCTCACAATATAATGCAAAAACTCAATTACACCTTATCACTCCATATTTAAAAACAGCCATCAACATACATAATATTTTTCCAATAACACCTTATAGTATCCCATTTAAAATAATATCAACCACCAGAAAATAATTTTAAAATAATTACTTTCTCAATAGTTCTTAATGGCAAGAAGATATCTTCAATAATAATCAACACTTAAAAGAATTTATCTCTCCAATAAGCTAAATATGTTAAAAACTTTATAAAACAATTAACTCCTTATTCCTCCTAATTATTTTTAACCAAAAATAATTACCAAGCAAAAACACCTTTTATCTACCCCTTATAATTCCCATGTCACTTTATAAAAACATTTAATAAATCCAAAAATTAATTTTAATTTTTCAACAACCTTCTCTGAAAAACCCGATGCTAAAATAATGTTCATACCTTTTCGTTGATCCCTAAAAGGGATTCGATGAGAATCAAACTACCATCTCCACAAGCCTAAGTGCCTTAGCACTTGGGAGTCCACCGCATGGGATATAAATACCCACATGAAGGAAGTGGATCTTCCTTCACCTTATGCTCTTATTTACACACGTTGACCTCCTTCAAACACCACATGTTGTCCACTAGCCGCATCACTTTAGCGCATGAAAATCGAAGATACTTTTTGCAAGGGTTTTAGGGGTATTAAATCGAATGAGCATGGTAATTGTCTAAGGTGAAACGATCCACATTTTATACACAAATGGAGGAAATTTCTCACACATCGACGCATTAGAAATTCGAATTTCAAATATTTGAATTAACTTTAATTATTATTTATTTATAATAATTTAAATTCTCTTGGAATTTAAATATTATAAATTAAATAAATAATTACTCTTTGGGCCTTTTTTAACCAAACAAAAAGCCACTTTGGTTTTTAATAAAAACCTTTTATTTTTGCCCATCATGGATAATTAACCTTTGATTTTTGCCCTCCATGGTTTTCATAAAAACCTTTGATCATGCTTCCCATGAATATCTTTTGAAACCAATCAAACTGTAATTCTTCTTAGAACCTTTTAACATCAATGAAAACTAATATTCCTCAAAATATCCAACAATATCCCCCTTTTTCATTGATGTCAACCCAAACTCTTTTTACCAAAAACTTGAATTTTCCTTTGTTCTAATCCCCTGGCTAAAATCTCTCCTCTTTGCTCAAATACCAAATCTCTCCCCATTACTCATTTCTTCCCCCATTTGAAATCAATGGAAAAGGGTCACCTTTATGGCCCAAGGCTAATAATGAGCCTTTTAGCTTAGCCCCTCCCCCACCTTCGCTTAAGGTGTTTAATTCTGGGGTGGGAGTATTTCTACTCCGAGAAAGCACTTTTCTTTAACTTTATCCTATTTTCTTCTTATTTGGTCCTTATGATTCCTCTTTTCTTTCCATGTTCATGTTCTTGTCCATGTCCATTTTGTTGTTCATGTTCCTATTCCTATTCTTGTTCATATCCATATTCATGTTCCTGTTCCTGTCTATACTTGATTATGGAATGTATACTCTACACCATTTTACTGTGTGACAATAATTATTGCACTTATGAAACTTAGTTTTATTATTCCTTGGAGGTGCAAATGTCTTAGGATATCTCCTGGTGAATCCATATCCTCTTCTATCATGAATCCTGCAATTTATTGCCTTGTGACCAAACCGATTACATGAGTAACAATACCCATGGAAAAGATGAGTGTTCCCATATTCCTATCTTTCATGTGTCCTGCACTGTGAAGCCATGTTTCCAAACCTATGACATGAGAAACATCTTCCATTGAATTTTCCTTATCTTGACCTCATTGGTCTCTTAGTCTCTCTTGACCTATTCTAATTGTTGTTTCATTTGTATCTTCTTTGTGCATTGTTCCTGTCCTTGTTGAAATTTTTGTTGTCCAAATCATCCTCATATGTCTCACTTTATTTTACACTGTATTATTTTGAAGTGTCTTCATCTGAAGTTTCTTCTCCTCTAGAACTTGAGATTGACTTTCCTTCCCATATATTTTGAACCTATTCAAATCCAAGATCTATTTTTCTTGATGTAGGATTTTGTATCTTGATGAACTTATTCAATTTCTTTGAGCTATTTTTGAATCCTTTTAGCTTGAATTTGGAGTCTTCTAAATATTCTCTCAGTAGTGTCACTTCTTGTTCTAACTTTTCACATTTTAATATATTTTCTTCTAACTTATCCTTGAACTTCTTTGTCTTAGCCTTTTATTTTTCTAGATCCTCTATAAGCAATCTTCTCTCTTCATCACATTTTTGAAACTGAATTTCAAGTTTAGAGTTTTGATTTCTTACCTTCTTTACTATGTCAAGAGCATAAATAAGTTCTCCCTTGATATCATATCCATATTTCTTTGAATATTCCTCTATTTGTTTACCTTTGTCCACATATTTATTTTCTATTGTCTTGTATTCTATAGGATCACCTTCTCCTTCTTCTAGTGCCATTAGAATATTCTCTTCTGGTCCTTCAAGTGTATTTTCATATTCATCATCACTGAAAATATAACCATTATTTGTACAACTATATTCAAGATGTCCAAAGTTACCACATCTAAAACACTTGAGAATTACTAGAGTCATTTTCTTAACTTGTTATTTTTCTTCAATCATAAATAGGACTTCATATATATAATTATCTAAAAAACTAGCATCATTATCACTTGAGTACTTACTTGCCTTATCTGCATAGTACCTCCTCTTTTTTATTTGAAAGAACTTCTTTCCTTGTCTGTTTTTCCATCCTTACTTTTCTTTTGGTGCATGTATCTTTCTGATTCCCTGTTCTTGTGATCCTATTTTTCTTCACCATTGTTATTCTTAACTTCTTGACAATTTGTTGCATAATGACCATAATTTCCACAATTGAAATATTTAATAGATTTTATATCTCTAAATATTCTAGAATCCTTTTCACTTCTACCATAATTAGCTTCTTCATCACTGGATGACCCATTGCTTGATTCTGCCTTATTACCCTTTGTCTTATTGATTTATTTGAATACTGCCTCTTTCTGGGGATTAGGTTCCTCTTTTGTTCTCATATCAAATATTGTAATAATACCAAGCAACATATATCTTGTCAAAGAATCACCATCTATTGACTCTTCTATAGCAGAAACCTTTTCACTAAATATTTTTGGAAGAGTTCTTAAGATCTTATCACAAACATGTGATTCATCAATATTCATTCCAATTCCTTGTGTATCATTAACAACCACATCAATTAGAAGTAGATAAGTACTAATATTTTCCTCATCCTTCATTCTAAATGCTTCAAATTGTCCTTTGAGATTTTTTATCTTTGCTTTCTTGACACTTTTATCTCCTTCATATATATTTTGTATTTTATCTGACATTTATTTTACGTTTTGGCAATGCATAACTTTCATGGACTCTGTTATATGCAAACCTCTCAAAAGTGCATTCATTGCTTTTGAATTGTAATGCTATAGGATATTACCTTCCTTATCTATATGTGGATTAACTAAGGGATCGTATCCAATTTCAACTGATTCCCAAATTTCATTGCCAAGTGCCATAAGATAAATCTTCGTTCTCATACTCCAACATATATAGTCACTTTCATCAAATACTGGTGCTAAATTATTCGAGGACACATTCATAGAAACCATTGTGTTCTTGTTATCTTTTCCTTCAAGCTGTTAAACTCTTTTGAAAGTACCTGCTTTGATACCATCTAAAGAACACAAGTTTATACTAAGATGTGAGGTGAATAGTATAAGACTACTTTTTACTTTTATTTCCCAATCAATATTATGCAATGTATAGATAACAATATCAATAGCAATAATAAAATCAATGCACAAATCACAACACACAATAGAGACACTATAATTTATGTGGTTCACCCAATGTGAGCTACTCCACAGAGAAAATCTTTCACTAAAATTTTCTCAATCAATCTCTTGGGAATCCTTCTCTATTACAATGTTTATGGACCTATGTCCAAAGGAGATACCAATCCCCTAAATCAAGTTCATGGATATCTATCCACAGGATAACTCCTCCTCTGCCCTAGTTTGTGATCCTCTAGAATACTACTACCTCCACTACACTGGCTTGTGGATCTCTCTCCACTGAATACTCTTGTCCTCACTCAGAAAACCTATCCTCACTACACTGGCTAATGGATCTCTATCCATTGGAGACTACTGTCCTTTTCTATATCACCTCCAAATGTTTATCTTAAATTCGTACTAAACATAGTCCTTCGGTCTAGCACAAATATACTCAATCTCTCTCTGGTCTGGCACAAACCTATCCTTAAATTTATAGCAAACTCTGTTCTCAATTTTGCACTAAACACAGTCCTTCGATCTAGCATAAATATACTCAATATTTGTCTCTAATATGGCATAAACCTATCCTCAAATTTGCACCAAAATATTATCTCAAATATATACTAAACATGATCCTTCAGTCTAGCACAAATATGTTCTCAATATATATCCTCAAGCCTTAAATCAAAGCTTGACTCAATCTCAAATCAACTCTGCTAGATCTACCCCAAACCTTAACTTATGGTTTGAAAAAATCAATCAATTATGCTCTCAAGTCTTCTAAAAGACTTTTCTTGAATATGCCTTATAAGATTCCAAAAAATATTAGACTAATCCATCCACAAGTCTTCTCTTGAACTTCTCCAAATTTACTCCACAACTCCTCTCTAGAACTTGTCCAAATATGCTCTACAAGTCCTCTCTAGAACTTGTCAAATTTTATTCTCAATATGTATAGTAAGCTTCTACAAAAGCTTACTCAAATATGTCCATGAGTCTTCTCAAATATTTACTTCAAATCTGCTCAAAAATTCCACACAAGAACTTGTCCAATCTCATAGAAGCATAAAGAGAATTGTTAGAATCAATATGTTCTACACTTATCACAATGCTCAATTGCTTTCAATCACTCTCTTAGAAACATACATAGAATTTTTAGAGACTCATTATGCTTCTTATTCACCTCAATGCTCAATAACTTTCTCAAATCAATTCAAAATATAGAATAGTTTGTTTTATGGAACTTGAACAATCACTTCACACACCCACTTTACTAGGCTCAACCAAATCTACTCAACCAATCACTCAATGAAATAATCCTTCCTTACAAACCCTAGTCCAAGCATAAGACCTTCACTAAAAATATTTCCAACAATGCTTAACAACCAATATCACATAACAGTGACACTCATGTTCTTTTCAAACCCTATTTAAAGTTCTTTATTCAACCAATGGCTTAAAAAAAAATGCTTATCAAACAAGGTTTTAATAGAAACTCTTTATTCCAAAAAACCTTGAAGCATTAACTCAACACACTCAAAAGGAAACCCTAATCAAGTCCTTTTCACTCCAAACTTATTTTCAAGAAAACAAACCAATCAACTCAAATATGGAAGAATGTGCTCATACCTTTTTGATGATGATGGAACCTCAAATATTTGCCACAACCACAGATAATTCTATGCCAAAATCAAAGAGGTTAGAAGATAAATCTCTCTCACAATATAATGTAAAAACTCAATTACACCTTATCACTCCATATTTAAAAACAACCATCAACATACATAATATTTGTACAATAACACCTTATAATCTCCCAATTAAAATAATGTCAACCACTAGAAAATAATTTTAAAATAATTACTTTCTCAACACTTCTTAATGGCAAGAATATATCTTCAATAATAATCAACACTTAAAAGCATTTATCTCTCCAATAAACTAAATATATTAAAATCTTTATAAAACAATTAACTGCTTATTCCTCCTAATTATTTTTAATCAAAAATAATTACCAAGCAAAAATACCTTTTATCTACCCCTTATAACTATCTCGTAACTTTATAAAACCATTTAATAAAGCCAAAAATTAATGTTAATTTTCCAAAAACCTTCTTCGAAAAACTCGACGCTTAAATAATGTGCATACTTTTTTGTTGATCCGTAAAAGGGATTTGGTGAGAATCGAACCACCATCTCCATAAGACTAAGTGCCTTAGCGCTTGGGAGTCCACCGTGTTGGATAGAAATTCCCACATGAAGGGAGTAAAACTTCCTTCACCTTATGCTATTCTTTACACACATTGACCTCCTTCGGACACCACACGATGTCCACTAGCCGCAACACTTTAGCGTACAAAAATCAAAGATACTTTTTGCAACGGTTTCGAGGGCATTAAATTGAATGGGCATGGTAATTGTCTAAGGTGCAATGATACACCTTTTATACATGAATGGAGGAGATTTCTCACACGTCGGTGCATTAGCAATTCAAATTTCAAATATTCGAATTAACTTTAATTATTATTTATTTATAATAATTTAAATTCTCTTTGAATTTAAATATTATAAATTAAATAAATAATTACTCTTTGGGAATTTTTTAACCAAAAAAAAAACCACTTTGGTTTTTAATAAAAACCTTTTATTTTTGCCCATCATGGATAATTAACCTTTGATTTTTGTTCTCCATGGTTTTCATAAAAACATTTGATCATGCTTTCCATGAAGCTCTTTTAGAACCAATCATACTGTAATTCTTCTTAGAACATTTTGACATCAATGACAACTAATATTCCTCAAAATGTCCAACAAATTATGCATTAATCTTTAGAATTTTTTTGAGAATTGCTATAACATCAGAGATTTGGCGATTAGCATTTGGAATATGAAATTTTTTCCAATGCTTAGAATCAGATGCAATTTCAATGAAATATTCAACCTTGCTACCAATTAAAGTGTCTAAGAAAGGTTGTAAAACAACAATTTTATTGTTATCTAAAAGTGCTTGATTGGAGATCCACCTGTCAGTATAGAAGTTAATTTTACTCCCTGTACCTAATTTCCACTTTATCCCCTTTCGAATTAGAGATCTAGTTTGGATAATTGATTTTAGAAAAGTGGAGCCCTCTCTAGGTATATCATCATCTATGAAATAATGATTTTGAAGATATTTTCTATTTAAAATTGAGACCCATTCAAGGTTGTTGTTGGTTAAAACCTTCCATGCTTGCTTGGCTAAAAATGTTGTGTTCATATTACAAACTCTTCAGAGCCCCAATGCCCTGTGACTTTTGGAGCACACCTTGTTCCAACTGACCGGATAAAATATTTTTCTATCCTCGACACCTACCCACAAAAATATTTTCTGAATTTGCTTAATTTTCATGTAGACAACAATAGGAACTTTTAATATGGACATGAAATAAATAGGAACACTTTGGATACAAGCCATTATCACGATGGCTTTGGATTCTTGAGAGAGGAAGGTACCTTTCCAACCTACAAGTGTTTTTAATACTCTAAATAACATTACTCCAATGGATTCCTTCGGAGCACTGGTAAAAAGAGGGAGTCCCAAATATTGGGTAGGCAATTAAAATATAACACACTGAAAGATGCATGCAATATTATCTTGTCTCTCTTAGGGAGTGTTAATGAGGAATATTTTTCTTTTTAATATAATTTATTTTTTTCCCTGCAGCCTCCTCATAGGTATGAAGAATACTCTTAATAGCCTTTGCTTCTCACACATAAGCATGAGTAGCAATGATGGTATCATCAATGAACTGTTGGTGAGACAAGGCTCTTAAATTAGATGCAGCCTGAGGCTATTTTATCAATGTGGCCTGATAAAACCCCAGGCCCTAATGGATTTTCCCCCTGATTCTATCAGACTTTTTGGGATATCATTGGGCCTAACATTTACAATACCATCATTGAATTCAACATACTAAATCCATACCTAGAAGTATCAACTCCACCTTCATTACCTTGGTTTCCAAAGGGCCTGCATGTAAATATATGTCATATTTAAGACCCATTAGAATTTGTAATATCTCAACTCCATATTGCCTAGAGTTTTCCATTTGGTATAGGATCATTATTGAATAGACTTCATATCTGGACTTCCTTCGACAAATTTCCCCATAATATTGTAAAATTCAATAGGGATTACCAGATATTCATCTTTTTGGAGTAAGAGGGTTCCAATACCCAAGGGAGTTTTTGCATACCCTTTAAATTTCTTAGCATAATACTGTAAAGAGGACTCTATGTCTTGAGTGAGGGACCCATTAAGAATGTGTCTCTTAAAGGGAGGATCCTTACCCCTAATGGTCTCCATATTCTTAAAACCATCAGAATATGACTCAACACATTCAGTGTTGTTAGAAATCGTACCACCCTTGACCATTGTGGGAATTCTACCCTAATTCACCTTATTTAATTTTCCACCTACATTCATATTCATATATGCCATTTCTACCTTGATTCACTTTGATATACTTGCACTTGACCCATATGAAACCCTTGCACAATCGCTTGCTAAAAATCTTGTTCACACATAGGGATGCACTAGGATTTGTGTTGCTCCAAATGATCTAAAAATAGGTGGAGATGTTCTAGGGTTTTTTAGGCATCTACCCTACACATTTTAGGTTAATATGAGTCTATATGAATGCAATATGGCCAAAACAAGTTTGGTAGTCTGGGCAGTCCTGTGAAAAATGTCCCTCATAATTTTTCTGTTAGTTCACTTTGATATACTATATCTAAAGAGGGACTCACAATATATCCCAATTACATCAAATCAATTTAGATATAGTTGCTTCTCGCTTAAAATAAATGGTCCAATAATTTATAGGCCAAATTAACTTTGCAATAAAATTGATTATTCTTTGTTGATATTGATAGGTCAATTACAAATATTTTGAAAAATGATGATACTTTCACTTGGATAGACAACGGTAAAAAAGATTCATAAAATACTAAATATGATATTTTAGTAGATATGTTAGACTCTATATGCTTGTAATAGATTTTAGTATTCTTGTGATGCTCACTGAAAAAAAATTAGAAAGAGGAGAAACATTTAGAAATTATCTCCCATTGATAAAAACCATAGTATTTGAAGTATAACCAAACATCAAATATTTTATATTATAGGATGAATAAAGTAAGAAAATAGTTGGTTGGATATTCAAAATTTTGGAGTTTGAAATGGAGATGAAGTTGACCAATCTAATGAGAGTAACTGTGGTATGTGAAAACTTAAATAGGTCATATATGACCAATCAATTTAGATTAATTGATGAACAAGAACACATTATAGAACGTGTTACTTAAAAATATTACTTATGATGGACTTAGAAATCATAAAATAAATGAGTATTAAAAACATATTGTAATGATGCAAATATAGAAAATTTATTTGGGTAAAATATAGACAATTATAGATTGATTGATAGTGTTCTATTTCAAAAGGGATATAGTAGTGTATTTCTAAGATATGTCAAAGATAAAAAATGAAATACTTTCTATGAGACAAACATGATAAAGATAGCTACAATTCAGTATACACAATGATACATAAGATTTTGTGAGTAGGATATTAATGGAAGAATATTATTCTAGATACATTCTATTTGGTTAAGAAAAACTAATATTATGATATGTTTATCAAAATCCAAAGAAAGGAACCAATGCCATTGCAACCTATTGTTGCCATTACACAACCCACCCCAATTGGGGACCCACTTGAAATTTTGAGTTTTATACAAAGGTTTTTACATTAGTACTTTTTAAATCTTTGTTACATTGAATTGCAATTACTTCTCAAAGTTTGGAAAATTCTATTTTTAAGTTGTTTTTTAGGGTTTTCATAATTTTACCACTTTTGTTCCTATAATTAGTTGTAAGCTTAAAATGGCCATAACTTTTGCTAGAGAGCTCTATTTGATGTGATTCAAATATTGATGGAAATATCTCAATATTATATTTGCAATGGTATTAAATTCACATATACAACATAAATATTTTAGAATATTAGGCTAAAATACCATTCAACAACATCAATTCCCCATAGTAGTCCACGAATTTCAAAGTGCTATATATTCTGATACCCAATGAATTTTCTAGTTATTTAAACTATTATGGATACCCATTTTATCTAATTAGAAATATAGAAAGTTTCATAAACTTTTGGGCAATTTGAAAGTTTACCTTATTTTTACACTATGAAACTATTTTCAGCTCCTAATCATGCATTAAATTTATAGTCACAATAAGATAAGGTTAATTCTCAATTAAATAAGGCTTAAAAATATATTTATAATGGATATAAATATATCAAGGTTAATTGTATTCCTTATTGCTAACTAAATCACCCATTTTAAATTCCTATTGGCACCAAAAAATAAATTCAAAGTTAAATTAAAAAAAAATTAACTTTCAATAATGATATCACATATCCTTATTATGTCTCATAAATTCATATACACATTTTTTAAATAAACTAAGGTTAAATCCTCAAATAAACCTAAGATTTCAAGCACAGACACCCATTTTTTTTTGCTAAATGTGGAAAGCCATTAAGTTTAGTAATATTCAAGTTAAATATCTTACATATTTTCATGACTAAGGTCTAAATATTTAAATAAAAAAAAAAAAAAAAATCTTGGCTTGGAGGAGTTTGCAAGAAAAAATGAGTGGCTCACATTTCTTTTGGCTCTTGCAATCTATTCTCAACTGAATATCTTATTGGGTAATAAATGGATGACTAGGAATCATAGTCGAGAGATATTAAGTTAGAGTAGGAGATATTAATTAATAGCAAGAAGATATGGGCTAAAAATGGATAGCTAGGAATCATAGCTAGGATATATAGGCTAAGAAATGGTTGGTTAGGAATTATAGATGAGAGATATTAAGTCTAAGCTAGAAGGTATTAAGTCATAGCTAGGAGATATTAAGTCATGGCTGGGAGGTATTAAATCATAGATAGGATATATTAAATCATAGTAAGAGATATTAAATCATGGCTAGGAGATATTACCTAAAAAATGGATGGCTAGGAAGCATAGTTGAGAGATCTTATGGTTGGAAATACTCCCAAATTCAAAAGGCACTAAGTTGTAAATTTATTGGCTAAAAAAGTGGATGGCCAAGAACCATAGCTAGGAGATCTCATGGTTGGAAATATTATCAAAGTTAGAAAGCACAATATTGCAAACTTATTGGATGAAGAGGTCTAGGGCTAGGAAATTCACCACTGTTGCAAAATTTATCACTAGGAGTGGTGATTTCCATATTTTCACAAAAATATATATATAAAAAATATTTTTGCTTTGGGGGGTTTGTTTGAGGGCTAGATAGGGTAGAAACTTGTCTAAATAGATGATAAGATCCCTTTTTGATGAAAAATTTGAGTATGATTACCTCCTAGAGTGGATTTTGGTGTTTAGCCAAATTCACCACTAGCAAATCTGGTCAGTGGTGAATTTGATTCTGAGTGTTTCTAGCTACCAAATTCACCACTAGACTAGACAAGGTGGTATATCTGGTTTGAACACAAGATTTTTAATATTTGGAGGTTATTTTGGATAGATTTCAATAGGGCTAGATCTGATATTATTGGGGAATGATCCTAATAGTTTTTTCTAAGTTTGTAACTAAGGAAATAAAATATCGAAGCTACTAATTTAAGCAATTTGATGACCAAAATTTAATGCATGTAAAAGGGAGTGAAATGCCAAATATGACTAAAATTTCAATTGAATGAGAGTACAAAAGGATGGGAAGTGTATGTAATGTTGTTAAGAAATATTTTAAGCAACTAATTTCACCTATTTTGAAAGTAAATTAGAATTTATGTGATAAAATGTAATAAATTTGCTGAGCTATGTGACTACTGCCTAAGAATATGAAAAAATACAATAGTAAGTAAAGCAAGAAATACAACTAATACTGATATTGAAATGGAAATGTAGAGAGTGGAAAATTTAGTCTATGGTGTTAGGAATAATTTCAAACAACCAATTCAACTTCTAATCAGAATAAATTAGCATTTAAATAGTGAGATCAAATGAAAATGTTGAGATATGTAAATGTTGACCAAAACTTGTAAAATATGTAGCAGTAAGCAGAGGGAGGGAAATTGCAATAGGAAGTGTTTGAAACTTGAAAAAATGGTGATATAGTAAGGTAAATAATATCCTTTAATATTCCACACCCTGCCTTGAGAAATGGAAATAAAATGATATGTAAAAATAATATAAACTTTACATATGAAATATGAAAGAGAAATTGCAATAATAAATGGCTACCTTAATCCTATGTTTGCAAATTAAAGAAATATAAAACTAGATGAGAATGGAAGGAAATAAAGAAGCTATTTTTCTGCCTATATGAACAATATAACTATAAATAAAATCACAACAAGTATTATAGTATGAAATTCAAAGAAAATATATAGTAAAACCCTGCAAAAAAGGAAGATTAGGATGAAAATATGGATGATAAAATGAATGCAAGTTAACATGAACCTCCAAAAAAATATTTTAGATATCAAATAGAAGATATGTGCTTGAAGAAAATATGCTACAAAACAATTCTAAATGGTTGCAAATGTATATTAAAGGGATGCAAAATAGAGACTAGAACCTACAAGAAAGGATTAGAGACAATAGAAAGTAGAAACACCAAAATAAGAGCACACGTTAGCAAGGCTACAACCTTGACGAAAAAATGGAGTGAAGAAAATATTAATGTATAGAAGAAAGAATCTAGGAGATCTATCTTCCTTACCTCCAAGGTGGCCTCATTTCCCCAAAGTCTTCCTTGCCTTCCTTGGCTTGCTTCCAAAGTGCTTGCAAGTGCTCCAAATGCTTAGAAAATGCTTGGAATGCTTAGGAGAATCTTGATATTGAAGAATGCTATGAAAATAAATCTTGGAAGGGGGATTCTATAAATCTTAGCAGAGTATGGCTATAGTGAAAAACCATGCCAAATACCTACCCAAGTAGCTCCTTAAATAGGATTTGAGAGGGGAATTAGGGAAAAATGGATAGCATTAAATGGAAATTAGTGCATCTAGTGCATTTTGGGGGTATATGGGATAAATGGTAGAGGATAGAGGACTAAAATTTACATCCTTCTAGATTATGCCAAATATTTTCAGTTGTTTGGAAAAATTCACCACTATTAACCAATTTTTCCACTAGTGAATTTGGCATCCCGAATGGTGAATTTTGTCAGGGAGCCAAATTGATTTTTTAAACTTTGAAATTTGAAAATTTTCCAAATTCATTACTTACCAAATTCACCATTGGTGAATTTTATAGGAGTGAAAATTTTGATCAAAGATGATTCTAGATGTCAGGAGTTAATTTTTATAGTTTTTCCAAATTCACCACTCAACTTGATAGGATGATACATAACCCAGGATGGCACATAACCCAGGATGGGTACACCATGAAAACACTATTCAATGGGTAGTGCATGTGTCAAAGTGAGATTGAGAGGTATACCTTTTGTACCAACTCAAAAAATTTGATTTTGAGTTATTTTTCACTTTTTTGGAAGTTGTGGTGAATTTGGCACTAGTGGAAAATTTTGCACTAGTACCAGTAGTAAATGTGGTCATAGTGGTAAATTTGGCAGTGGTGGATTTGGCACTAGTGGTAAATTTACCATTGTACTATAGTTTTTGCTTTGTATTTTTAGGAATTAATATGTTTGCAAATTTAGTCATATTTATACTCATTGGAAAGCTCTTTTTAAGACCTATCCAATAGTAATATTTTTGTAACATTTTTAGATGAATTGATAGGAGTTTTTATTGAATATTTTGGATGTGGTTTTGGCAGGTGATAAAGGTTTTGGTGAGCTAGGAGCATCACCCTATGTTCTTAGAGAGCATTTTGGTGAGCAAGTAGAGGGAGGAGGAAGTGGGAGTATTGGTGATGATGGGGTGGTACTATATGGTATACATGCCTAAGTTAAAGTTCAATCACCCTTTATTGATAACCCTTACGAAGAGGTGGTACCCATATACTAATACTTTTAGTCTATCAATGGGTGATATGATAGTCATGTTGGAGGATGTATGGTGTATCCTTAGAGTACCTGTTCAGGGTGTTTCTATTTGTATAGGGACAAGTGTGAAGGCTAGGAAGTTAGCCTTCTCAAGGAGGGGTAACTTCAAGAGGATTAAGGATGGACTTATGATTAATTATGCCTATGTAGGAGGACACTTCGATTGGCTAACTACATTTTTAGTATCAGTTGTGTTAGCGTTGATGATGGGTAACACTATCAAACACTTCATGTCATGGGGATGGGGAGATATCATAGCAATATTAAAGTATGATTAGACCATCTATGCATAGGATCATACTATCTTGGAAATGTTATACCACACTATGTATAGGATGGTGTATAGGTATGGCAAGAGCTTGACATGTTGCACTCTACTCTAGGTCTAGGTACGAGAGCACATAGCTATCCATTAGCCCATTCGGGTGATGAAGGATGTCGATCCCAAGATACCGACCATATAAGGTGGGTGAGGCATATCCAACCCTCATTCTACTCTCTAATTAGGTGAGGCATCTGATAAATTATTTGAGGGTGGCACATGTCATTTGGTAATCATGAAGGTATAGCTATGTGTGGTTGGATGACCGTAAGGAACTAGCTAGGGTGAGGTAGATATGATGGTTAGATGACAATAACAAGACCTATGAGTTATATTGGTATGACCATGTGTTATGCCGACACGGTAAGTGTTGTTGCCATTGCACAACTAGGCCCCAATTTGGGGACCCACCTTTATTTTTGAGTTTTTGAGAGTTTATTTCCTCTTTGAGCGGTAATTTTGATAGGTCTCCTTTTTGGTTTGCTTTGGTGTGTTTAGAGGTTTGGGTTAGGTTAGTAGGTTTTAGTTTCTTGTTAGTTTTTTTATTGGTGATTGTTTTTTTTGGTAAGTAAGAGAATATTATAATTAACACCAGGTTTTAACTGGTTGACCCAATACCATTTTACAAAATAGGGTCCACTGACCAACTGGACAAAGGCCAAGCCCTAAAAGTTTAAACTGACAACAAAAATGGCCAAGACCTACTCTTCCATTAGAATACAACCAAACTAAACTATGGAAGCCTAATATTATGGCCATCAGAAAATAAAGACGCAAAAAAGAACTAACAAAGACAAAAACTAATCATGCAAGCACCATGCAGAGTAGCTTGTGCCCATATAAAAATAATAGAATATGGTCAAAAAAAAAAAAAAAAAAAAAAAACATCCCATAGAATGGACAACCAAGAGGCCAAGCAGTCTTCCTTGTAGTCCTCATCTAACTTCTTATCATCGTTCTTGCCATCATATTTAGATTTTGCCTTTGACTCCTTGTGCCCCTGGAACTGCTGGCTATAAAACAGAAGATTTAAGGAATCACACAAATCAACAACTGCACTGATGAGGCCAGACAGACTCTTCAACTGGTTGATACTGTTGGAGGCTGATGAAATTGTCATCTTCTCCAAGAATATTATGGTGGGGTCTGGTGCCTCATTGTCAGGGATCTCCAACACTTTGTTATTTCTTGCTAGGGCCTTTTTGCGACATCGAATCCAAACACACCTTGGGAAATACTTGAGGCCAAAGCAGATTTTTCCCATGCATGAATTTGTAGATAAAAAACCTATATCGGTGCCCCACCAGCTACAAAAAACACTAGTCACATGAACAAAAAAAACAAATATGACAAAATCCATTATAAGGTTCAAATTTTTTTTTTTTAAAAATTCCCCCATTTTCTGTCATTGATCCACTTTGAGCCTTCCAATATAAAGTTTTTCATTATCTATCACCATTGAGACCGCATGAGGAAGATTTTCAGTCCACGTGATCAAATTTTCTCGCTACAATGCCTTCATTTGCCGCACCTATCAACTGCCATGTTTGCTTCCCGAAAGGTATGCAAAATTATGGCCTCAGGTCGGTCATGAATTAGAGCCCTTGCTTCATGGATGTAGTCATCAAATCTCCAAGGAGCTCTCTTAGTGTTCTTTAGAAGATTTATAATAATAAGAGAATCACCTTCCACCAACAGTTTCCCCGGATAATTCTCTGCCACCTTGAGGCTCCTCCAAACCGCCCTTGCTTCACCCACATTGTTAGTTTGAGCTCCAAGATGTTCTCGCAAAAGCTACAAGCACCTCACCCTTGTGGTCTCTAAGTAAGCCACCAGCCCCGACTTCACCCGGGTTGCCCCTAGATGCCCCATCAAAATTTAACTTAATCCACCCTAGGGGGGGTGGGGTCCATGTGATCATGGTTCTAGGACAGACTTGAGGATGATTGAGGCCATCAGTGAGAGGTAAGTTTAATGACTCGGCCTAATGAAGCTTCAAAAGGATTTGGAGGTCTAGATGCTCGCAGCACTAAACAAGTATTCTCATTAGCATATGCTAAAATTTTTGACAGGACAGAGGATGACTGAGAAACCTTATCCAAGAAGGCCCGACGATTCCTTTCCAACCATATCTGCCACAAGTAGTGATGAAGGCGGATCTTCCACATATACCTAAGATGCCTATTCAAAAATGGGGAAGGCCACTGGACAAATAAGTCAAAAATGGATTGAGGATGGACCCAATAAATATGAAACACTTGTAATAGACCTAACAAGATTGAGACAGAAAAATTACAATACGAAAACAAATGATCAATAGACTCCCACTCGGACATACAAAGATAACACCTATTAACAACAATCACACCTCTTTTTATTAAGTTATCCATGGTGAGGATCTTATTTTGGATGGCCAGCCATGCAAAAAACCCAACCTTCGGAACAATGCTTTTGGGCCAAACTTCCAAGTGAGGGAAAGTAGGTTCATCATTATCAATAAGCATTAGATAAGCAGTCTTGACAGAAAATTCCCCATTGTCTGAAGCTTCCTAGATAAGCTGGTCCTCAAGAATGCCAGAAGGGAGTAAAGACTGTTTTAATTCATTCTCCAGTATTATTGATGCCCCTGGTAGATCATTATTCATTATTGGCTTCCATACCCTTCTATTGTTTGACAAAGTAATAAAATCTGCAACTTTGGTACCAAAAACTTCAATTGTACAAGCTCTAAGGGTTGAAATGATGGGGTCTGCAGAGAGGGGATAGTCCTTTAACCATTTGTGGTCCCAAAAATCAATGTTTCTTCCATTTCCCAGTTTCCAACGTAGCCCTTTGATTAGCAAGTTTTTAGTTTGAAGGATTGATTTCCAAAAAATTGATCCCCTAGGAGGAAAGGAATAACTTAAGAATTCAATTTCTTGCAAATACTTTCTTCTGATTATAGTAATCCATTCTGCATTTGCATTTGTCAAAAGACGCCATGCTTGTTTGGCCAGGAGGGCCATGTTTAAATGTTGTATTCTCCTTAGCCCAATACCTCCAAACTCCCTTGGTTTGCAAACCCTATCCCAGGACACCAAGTGAAAGCGTCGCTTAGATTCGGAACCGATCCATAGGAACCTCTTCTCGGATCTCGTTCAATTTTAGTGTAGACACTTGTAGGAGCTTTAAAAATAGAGAGAAAGTAGACAGGGATGCTTTGAATGGAAAACTTGGTGAGAACTCGCCTTGCCACTTGAGATAACAAATTCCCTTTCCATCCAACCAGCCTTCCTCTCGAATTCTTTCAATTACATTAGTCCACATGGAATCGGTAGCTCTGCCTGTAAATAAAGGAAGGCCTAGGTATGTGGATGGAAGAGTAGACACTGAGCATCCAAGAATCCTAGCAATCTTAATCTGCCTCTGAATGGGAGTGTTAAAGAAATAAATTTTACTCTTTGAAAAATTTACCTTTTGCCCCGCAACATCCTCATATAGCTCTAGAATATGTTTTATGACCTTAGCCTCAAAAACTGATGCAAGAGTTAACAACAAAGTATCATCCACAAACCGTTCATGTGTAATCGCTCGTATTTGTGATGATGCTTTAATTCCTGAAATAAGACCAATATTACAGATGACTTTGATTGTCCTCCCAAGGGCTTCAGCCACAATGATAAACAACATGGGAGAGATAGGGTCACCTTGCCTTAGGCCCCTTTTACTTTGAAAGTATCCAGCAGGAGCACCATTAACAAGGACTGAAAACCAAGGTTTCATAAAACATCCTTCCAAAAGCTTGATCCATTCATGATGAAAAAAATGCAACAGCGGTCAACGTAGATCGAGAAGTGCGACAGCGGCCAAGAGGAACGAAGTTAACGGAGGCTTTGTTAACAGGTCAAACCAAGTCCATGGTCATAGACTGGCTAAGGAGAATACAACATTTATTAATTCATACATTGGAAGTTAACTAAATCGAGTTTTAAATAAATAAAGTGAAAATGGATAAAATAAAATAAATAAATAAATATATAATAATATTAAATATATATAGGCATGGTTAACGTGCATAAATAATTTGGTTTCCTTTACGAAGTTTTATATTTATTAGAGAATAAGTTTTTATTAGGAGTTTTGAAGTGTTATTTAGAAATGTTTTGGTTTGATGATTTTTAACTTAATCTGTATCTATTTGTGGTAGGCTATGATAAGCTGACACTGAATGATGATGTGGTGTAAAATACCAATGACCCTTGTGTGATCAAAATATGATGAGGATAGTGTCGGGTATGACTCCATATAGTGAGGGAAATCTATGTGCATAGTTACAAAATATGTCTCCAATATTTTTGAGATGGGCAAATTTGTGTATACGATGTGACCCGAATGCATAGATAGAAAAATAGTGGTAAGGTGATGAGTTGAAGCTAACCTAGATGTATAGTAATGACATGGTCTAGAATAAAAAACATGGACAAAATTGCCTAACATAGACATGACCTGAAAGACTACCAAGTGGGATTAGACCATATTTATGTGGTGCTGCATTGGGTTGTTGATGAAGTAAGTAGACAAAAAACTATAGTCACATACACAATAATAGTAGAATTGGTGTGAGATTCAAAATGCCTGGTCATACATGGATCGATGAAATGGTGGATTACTTAGACATTAACTTAGACCTAGATATTGAGGCAAATAGATGATGCGGCTTAGATATTGACATGGAAATGGGGCTAACAAGTTGATCCTGTATGGTTGACTTGTAGAGACAAGAATTGCAAATGGTGCAACAAGCAATGAATATCAAGATGCATCCTACTATGATAGATCATGAATCTCTAGGTATTAAATGAACATAAGGAAGGGTGATGATGATATTACCTAGTGATTCAATATGCACAAGGATTTTGCAGCATCAAAAAAATGTGATTAAGCCATGGGATATGAATGTAATGACCGACTTCGATGGACTACATGGTGGATGTCTTTTGAATGGACAACATGGCATAGAAAAATCTGATGTAAATGATATGACATGGGTAATATGGAATATTGAAATATGTGGAGAATATATTAAGGTTGAATGAAAATTAGGTTAAGGTGTTTCAAGAACAAATCAAATCCCCAAACACTCTATAAAGGGATTATAAAAATAGAATGGATGTGGTTGTATTCTGCACAATGATAGTTTCATGAAATTAATGTCAAGGAATATGAGATAAATAGTGGGAAGGTATCACCCGATAGTAGTTGGAGTGAATTAGTGCTAGGTAGAAACACATGTAGCGGTGATGGAAAGCATATTTGACAATGATTGAGGGGTTGGCAGACCCAATATCAGTTACAAATTACTTTTGTAGAGATGTAAAGTATAATGCTAAATTATCAAGATGTGATTGTAGTAGATGGGGTAATGATTTTTCCAACACCAATATCACTGAGACTTCAATGCCATAGTCAATCACTCTAGGATTTTTTAGATCAACACTCACATCAAAAGGCACTAGCATAACAGTTTCCTTCGAAGTGGTGTAATAGTGGCCAAACAAGAATAATCGGTAGGCAATCCAAAATTGTCAAGGTATAGTGGTTATGAAGACAGAGTGCACGTAGTAGGCTGAAATGATTGGAAAAAAACAAAGCACATGTAGGCATAAATGGAAAAATTAGGTACGCAATAGAGGATGTCAATAAAAAATTAGGATATGTGGTAAGTCATTTGGATAATCTATGTAGTCTAATGGACCTTGTTTGGCAAGTCAGTGTTAACAATAATTCTAATGAGCGTGTTCAATGACTATTTATGGTGAAAGGTGCATCGAGGATGAGTAAAAAAAAGGATAAGGCATAGCCTATGGTGATTTTAAACATCATTTCCAATAGAAGGAAACCATCATCGCTTAATACATGCACACTGAATGATAGTTGTTATCCTTATCTGCATAGAGCATATGATTGAAGTATCAAGAAATCTTTCAGGTTGGTATTCGAGAGTTAAAGAAAATGAAAAAAAAAGGTGAACGTTTGATGAAAAGGACTATTACAAAAAAAGATACCATGAAATTAAAAGAGAGCTTTGGGAAATGAGACGGGTGTTTTCTATTCAAAAATTTTAAATACGACTTGAAAACACAGAAAGGGTATCGGGGAAATAGAGCCAGAGATTGCAGGTGAAACAAAGCATTGGAACTTGATTGATTTTGAAGCTTCTTCTCCCATGCCATTAGACCCGATTTTTCACCCATTCGATTCCAACTTAGAATATGGTATTTTGCACTTGTATTGAGCTCTTATTGAAAATCTTATCTTGTCAATATATTGGAATTTCAACAAGTTTTATGCATGTTAATGGTTAACTTGTCTATTATTTTTATTATATTGCACCTTTCCCTTAGAATATTGCACCACATTAAATGTCATATTGTATGAATACAAATCACATTAATGTTGGTTTTGCATGATACTATTGTTTGCAGGGTCTGTGGGGAATTTCTAGATTATAGCAATTTGTTTTATTTTTTATTTCATTTTCTTTTATTTTTCTAACCCTATATTTTAATTTTTTAAAAATTTTACAAATAAAATAAAAAATATAAAAAAATTAAAAATCCAAAAAGAAGTGCACAAATGCAAAGAATAAGCTTTAAATTGTTATTTAAAGCAATTACGTTTTTGTTTTAAGGGAAGTTCAAAATTCCATAAATATTTAAAGTTCTTATTTTAATGGAGTTTTGTAATTTCAAAAGGCTTAACATGATTTCATGTTTAATGGAGAGTTAAATTTCAAGCTTTGCATTTCTGTTTCTTAAAGCAATAAATTAATTTCCCTTTATGAAAATCACAATTTCATCAAAGGGGGTAATTTATATGGCATTTCAAATGCCACTACAATTTAAAGTTAGTTATGCAGATTTACTTTACTTTTCATGCTCAGAGCAACATAAAATTAATCCACTCATCATTTCATGTTCACATTTGAACTTATATTCTAGTATTTTCTTTCATGCTTAAAACAAGGTTTAACAAAAGGATAAATTTTGTTAAAATATACTTAATAAAGTAAGATAAAATCTACCTAAAATCCTTCAAGATAAAATGAATTAAATCACCTTGGTAAATCAAAAATAAATTGTATTAGGATCAATTCCTTGCACTCATTCATCATTTTATTTATTTTTACATAAGGGAAATCAAGCCCTTTAAATTTTATTTTAGCACATAAGGGAAATCAAGCCATTTAAATTTTATTTTAACACAGGGAAAATCAAGCCCTTTCAATTAATGAACAATAAAAACATAGCATAATAAAGTAGGACCAACACAGGTCTAATGTTAACAATTTCTTGTAGATCACTAAGGTATTCTAGCACTTATTTGACACATTTTCACAAGCATACATGCACACATTAAGTAAAAGGAACCTTGGAGAAATTTCTATTTCTTTGCAAGAAAGGGTTTTCTAATCAAAATCCTAACTGTGAGTGTGGTTTTTCAATTGGAAAAAATTACCACTCAACATTTTGGTGCTAGAAGGAGGGACTGATTTGGTTAGTTTATCGATTTTGTAGATGCTAACTTGTTTGTGGTTACTTGAAAATATTATATTAGGCATTGGTATTGACTAACGAAGTTTTATTTACATGTGATCACTTTTGTTGATTAGAAAGACTTTTAATTGATGATGCATTGATGCTAACTTATTGCAAATTAGAGAATGTTCTTTATTGCTATAGTTTAATTCATGCATTATAATGTATGAACATGATGATTTATTCCTTTTTATCATTTGAAAATTATTAGTCATTTCACACATATTTGCAAGATATATTTATTTGACTAACAAATTTTGTACTAAAGTTATATTCTTCAAGATCCACTAATGGCAATGTTTACTCCAATGATGATAGGCAGTCCTTTAAACATACCTGGGCCTTCACATCATGTGTCTATAGATCTTATGTGTAATATACCTCAGTTTAGGCATGATGAAATGGAATCAACTAAGGAATATATTGAGTTATATAAAAAAAAATTAATTCAATTGAAAATTATGCATGAAGATGTTGTTTGTAGGATGTTTCCATCCATATTAGATTAATTTGTTTATGATTGGTATATCAATTTACCTTGAAGTTCAATCACTTCTTGGGTTCAACTAGAAGCAACATTTACCGAGCAGTTTGAAAAAATTATTGACCCAATTAAGATATTAAATCAGTTTATCTCTATCTGTAAAGAGTCTAATAAGTCCATGAGCCAATTTAATGATAGGTTTCATAGGTTGTATACTAATATGAGGACACATTAAATTATTTTAGAAAAATAAGCCATTCAAATTTACTTAGAAGCCTTAGACCCCTTTACTTCTACAATTCTAAGGAGATTTCTAAAAGATCCATCCTTGCCAAGAGTCTACAATAAGGCAATAATAGTAGAACAATGGTGGATTTTGAAAGGTATGGATGTGGGTTGATTATCATTGATTAACCCTAAGGCTCGTAATAAAATATCACCAATGAGTCAGGCTAAGGTACCACATTCTCCCATGATGAATCCAATCAATACCAACCATCCAATTTGACACCCTTGAATAAAAAAATGTCTAATGTGAGCAATCAATGGGATAAAGTTGAATTTCCAAACTTTACAACCAGACTAGATATCATCCAAGAGGAGGTGCAAGTTTCAAAGCCAATGTACACCAATGAGGATTATGGTGAGCAAGCCCATTAAAATATAGGGATTGATTAAGTTTTGGAAACACTTGAACCATAAAAGGTAGTTGAAAGTGAATTTGAAAAAGAATCAATAGATGAATCTGAGGAAGATGAATTATTTGAAATTGAGGAGGATGAATCTTAGCAAGATGAATTTTTTGAAATTGAGGAAAGTGAATCAATATATGAATTTGAAGATTGTGTATAAGACTTGATAGAATCTCATCCTTTTATTTTAGAATATAATTATTACGATGATTGGGTAAGATATGAGGAATGTGTTTCTTTTACGCCTTCTAATAAAAAAATTCTTTATTTGATATGTAGGGCACTAAAGGTGCTATATTACAAGAACAACCCACAATTCCTATATAGTCAGAGAATTACATGTCATTTATAGATACAATATAATTTCATTCCTTAGCTTTAGAAGAAAATTATCATAATGATTGGGAAATATATGAGGAATTATTCATTTCTCACACTTTTATTGATGAAATTTCTATTTCACTTGATACATAGGAAGATAAAATCTCTATCTCACATAAATATCTTGTAATTTTTGTAGAATTAGAAAATGACACACTTATAGATAAATGTAATTTATGGTTTGAAAAGGATGGACATAATTTTTATTGGGTGCCTAATTTTTGTGTTTTTGAAAAAACTAATCATTAATAGGTGCAAGATGATGATGAAGATAGAAACCATGAGGAAGAAGAAGGTACAAATACTCATCAAGTCATTGTAAATGAAATTGTACATGTAGAATCTCATCCCTTGTGTCCAACTATCCAAACTCCATGTAAAATTTTACTTAATTATTTGTTGGATTCTAATGTTAACAATGAAAAAATACCATTGGAGGTTGATAAAGAACTAGAGTTAATTTCTAGTCTCACCGCTAGTAAGATTGCTTTTTTGAATGAAATAGAAGTAGATGTCTTTGAGTTGTTGAATCAAATTCATAAAAAATTAACAATTGAATCTAGGATACAAACCTATAATTATCCTCATTTAGTAGATATCCTAGATGCTTGCAAATTGTTGCATGAGTATGATTGGTCTAAAGACATAGATGATGACTTTACTTTAAAATTTTCAATAATAGCCTCCTATTTGAAGGAAATCCTATATGCTTGTGAAAATGAAAACTTAAGTAAAAGTGATGAATCACATTTTGAAATTTACACCTCGTTGAACAAGAAGAGGATAGTTGAAAATCATTTATTCACTTACAAGTTTAATGAATCAAATGCTCAACATGGAATTGCTAATACCCTTGAACCAAATTGGTTGGGTGAGACAGGGAAAATGAGAGTTGTTGTATTGTTTGGACTAATCTTAGTTTGGTTGTATTTCTATAAATATTTGCATTCATATCACAATATATATATTTTAAAGTGTGCTAATCATTTTTGGGATATGGGGAAGTGATGGCCTAAATTTTTCATCATCTTGTACCATATTGTATATTATTATCTATACTTTTTATTTTGTTGTTGTTGTTGTTGTTTAGATTTTTTTTGATTTTGTGCTTGGTCCCTAATTTTTGGTTTGGTGAGTTTTGTGTTTGATTTCTTTTCAAGTTTAGCTTAGGTTAGGTTTTAGGATTTATTTCCATGTTTTGATTTATGAGTATTGATTTTTGGGTTGGTTCCTCCATTTGTGGTTGTGTTTTATGGTAGTTGCTAATGTTTGGCCTCTTGACTGATTTTTGTGTTCCTTTGTCATAAAGGATGAATTTCCTATCATATGGATCAAGGAAAAGGGGATAAAATTATTTAGTAATTGCTCCTAGATTTTTGGGACTAAGATAGTGAATTTTAGAACAATGAATTATTTTTTAAAGCTACACAAGAACACATCATATTAAGGGGCATGCCTTGAAATATTGAAGGATGAAGTCATTTTGGTTTGCAAATTAAGGTGAAATTTTTATAAACTCCATCTTTAGCCTTGAATGATCTCTAACCCAAGTGGCAGGTGAAGTTTGCAAAGAAATACAATGATGAATAAAAAAATCTAAATCAATAAAATGGCTTAGGGAATCTCCATCGAGGCTATAAATGCCTGGCGGGTAGTGGAGCAAAGTCTATAAAATAGTAAAATATAAAATTAGTCTAATACTTGGGTGAGCAAGGCCATCTCCACTAGGGCTATAAATTCCTGGCTAGTAGTGGAGCAATGTAGAGGTACATTATTTCATGAGTAATATTTTTATAGCCTAATGCAAAGTAGGTGATGGAATATGGATGGTTTTTAAATTTTCAAAATGAGAAGGATTGCAAAAATTTTAGGGTGTCATATAGCAAATATCCCCACTTTGTATCTTGGTCTCCCTCTTTTCATTGGTTTTTCGCAAGAGTCAATGTGGGACAGGATTATTGAAAGAATTCAAAAAAAACTTGCTAGATGGAAAGGTCATATTCTATCTCAAGCAGGAAAGTTGACCCTCACTAAGGCCTCTATTTAGAGCATTCTAGTATATTTCCTCTCCATTTTCAAAGCCCCTGTGAAGGTTTTCCAAAAAATTGAGAAACTCCAAAAAGAATTTTTATGGACTAGATCAGAGGAGAAAAAAAGGATACACCTTGTAGGATGGACAAAAGTGTGAAAACCCAGGGAAAATGGGGGCTTAGGTCTGAGGATAATTTCTCATATGAATTTAGCTTTACTAGCTAAGCATGCATGGTGCCTCATTTCTAGTGAAGAAAATGAATGGACAGTTATCATCAAATGAAAGTATCATAAAAATATGGAATTTCTAAATGACTTAGTTCCAATCAGAGGTTCTGCATTTTGGAAAACAATTCTCAATTGTAAGGAAATCATCAAAAAAGTTTTAATATGGGTTTTAGGCAATGGTGAGAGGATAAATTGCTGGAATGACAGGTGGGATAAGGATGAACCATTGACGTAATGTCCTAACTTAGCTCGAATTAGAGATATCATGGAAGAAATCATTGGTAGAAAAGTATTTGATTATATTGTTGAGGATTAGAAACAAATAAGGATTTAGGGATTTCAAGTGGAATCAAATGATCTTTATAACATTCTCAGGCAATAGTTTATCCCCATGAGAGCCAAGGAAGATAAAGTGACTAATGTGAATCCAGTTGCAAGAGGTCAAAACAAAATACCTCCCATTACATAAAAACTACTGTAAATGAAAATAATATGTAAAACCCTCCATTTACATAAAAACTGCAATAAATGAAAATAATAATTAAAACCTTCCATTCACATAAAAACTATAGTATATGAAAATAAACTAGTAAATAATTTATTTTATCATTCCTGGATTCACTTATCTTTTATAATGCAATACCAAGGGAATATATATCCCCAAAGAAACCCTAAAATAAAACCCTAAAACTTAAAGCCCTAAAATAAACCCTAAAAGAAAACCCTAAAGCTTAAAACCCTAAAAATTAAAAAAATTACTATTTTCGGCAAATTATTTTTCATAAATTTTTTTTAGTAATTACCATTTTTGGTAAATTATATTTTACATCAAATAATTCCATTTTGAGTAATATAAAATTACTTTAAAACTTGTTTTAAAAAAACCCTCTAAAAATAGGCTCCTACATCATTCTCCTTTTGTTGAAAAGAACTTTGCTCTTGCGAGTTCCTCTGATCAAACTCATAATTGCTCTTCGTAGAGTGTCATACATCTACAAGTATTCCTCAAAGTACCAATATTATTCTGAGGTTTTATATATTAAACCTCCTACAAGCACTACACATAGTGCTAATTTATTCCTTCAAGGTTTTAAAATAGCAAACCTCCTACAAGAACTACACAAAGTGTCAATTCTTCCCTCTGAGGTTTTTAATAAAAAAACCTCCTACAAGCACTTTATAGAGTTCCAATTTATTTCTTTAAGGTTTTATAAACCTTCTACAAGCACTACACAAAGTGCCAATTCCTCCTTATGAGATTTTATATAAAAAAACCTCCTACAAGCACTTACACAGAGTGCCAATTTCTTTCTCCAAGGTTTTACAAACCTTCTGCAAGCACTACACAAAGTGCCAATCTCTTTATTTGAGGCTTTTACATTAAAAAAACCTCCTGCAAGCACTTTAAAAAAGTGCTAATTTTTGTCTCCAAGGTTTTACAAACCTTCTACAAGCACTGCATAGAGTGCCAATTTTTTTTTTTTGGAGCCTCTTTGCTCACCTCTCATTTTCTCTTTTCTTCTCTTCTCTTTTCTCCTCCCAACAAGATCCAACTTGCTTTGATACCAAATGATGTGAATCCAGCTGCAAGAGGTCAAAATAAAATACCTCCCATTACATAAAAACTACGGTAAATGAAAATAATATGTAAAATCTTTCATTTACATAAAAACTATAATAAATGGAAATAATCAGTAAAACCCTCCATTAACATAAAAACTACAGTACATGAAAATAAACCAGTAAATAATTTATTTTCTCATTCTTGGATTCACTTCCATTTTACAATGCAATACCAAGGGAATATATATCCCCAAAAAAACCCTAAAATAAAACCCTAAAACTTGAAGCCCTAAAAGAAAACCTTAAAGCTTAAAACCCTAAAAATAAAAAAATTACTATTTTTGACAAATTATTTTTTCATAAAAAATTGTCTTTTTTAGTAATTACCATTTTCAAAAAATTATATTTTGCATCAAATAATTTCATTTTGAGTAATATAAAATTACTTTAAAACTTCTTTTAAAAAAATCCTCTAAAGAGGTCCAAGATGTAGACCAATTGGTTCATCCAAACCCCATAAGGGAGGCGGAGGTCCAAGGTTCAAATCTCGAGCCTTGACGGACTGAATGCTTGTCCCTTTCCTGGTGCTTTCAGCAATGTAAAAGGTTTAAAATTATTGTGGCATGGTGGTTATAGGGGTGGAATACATAAATATCTGTGTGGCGGCTTCTGGGGTAGACAACACAGAATACTGTGGCAGACATAAAATCTTGACAGCCTGCCCGAATTCGTGGCGAATACCGATTCCACCATGTAAATTCCAAAAAAAAAAACCCTCTAAAAATAGGCCCCTGCATCAGTGACCTGGGATCCTATGAAAAATGGGCAGTTCACAGTTAAATCAACTTACAAGCTTCTACTTGATGACCAGGATTTTGTCCTCCAAAAGGACTTAGTTTGGATAAAAAATTTAATTCCAAAAATTGTAGTCTTTTCATGGCTGGTTATCCAAGGAATAATTCTAACCATTCATAATATGATGCGTAAAGGTATTTGTATCACTAATCATTGTTATCTATATAGGGCTAATTGGGAGACCATTTATCACACAATGCCATTTTTCCTTTACTATCTTAAGTGGGATTTTTTAGGCCTTCAATATTTCCTAGGTTAAACCAGTCATCGTACTTGATTTGTTTGTCTAGTGGCCTTACCCCTTTTCAAGCCAAAGAATTAGATACATGTCAAAAATTTGTCTCAATAAATATCTTTGGAAGGTGTGGTTAGAAAGGAATCATAGAGTATTTAATGAGTCTATCCATGATCATCAAACTATCATTTCCAGGATCCTATCCTTTGCCAACGAGAATGTGAACCTTATCCCTTTTGATAGTCGTAAACCTCATCTGTAGGAGACCATGATTGCTCAATATTTAAGCTTAAGCTTGTTAGATGAGTTTGTGCCTAGGGTAGTCAACCCCAGAGCCAATGTTAAGTGGTCCCCATCTCCTACGGGTTGGTTTAAGCTTAATTTTTATGGAGCAGCTAAGGAAAATCCTGGCAGAGCAGGAACTAGCGATATTGTGTGAGATCATAATGGGAATATGATTCTAAATATTTGGGAATAAGGATGAACAATGAAGCTAAAGCTAGAGCTATGTGGAGAGGCCTTCAAATGACTCAAGGCTTAGAAGGCAATTTGATCATAGAAGGAGACTCTATGCATGTTATAAATCTCCTTAATAATTGGAAAACACCTCCTTGTAGGATTAAAACAATTTTTGAAGAGGATAGGATCCTTTTATAGGGAAGATAGGACAAAAAAGCCCAACATGTCTTTCGGGAAGCTAACAATTTTTTTGATAAGATAGCCAATTTGGGTGTCGATGGTGATAGATTTTTCAAATGGTAACATGGTGTCCTGAGTGAAGTAGAGGAGCTTATTTAACAATAATGCCAAGAATGATAGTCAAATTTACCAATAGAGAAGGCATTGTAAGTTTGAAGGCTATGAGTATTCCCGTATCTTTTTTGAAATGGACTCACAATAAAAATTATCCAAGTTGTCAGTCTTGGTGGATGCTGTTTAGACTAATAGGGGCAGTCACATGTCAGATAACATGCCTCCTAGTCTTAGTAATTTTAGGTTGGTTGATAATCATAGGGTAGGAAAGAAATGATAATATAAGACTTCAAACCAGAGCCACATGGACCACTAGATAGCCATCGCCATAAATCTAGCAAGCAGGTTCGCTTCTTCAAGGCTAATTGACCAAGATAGAATGTGGTCCCAAAGCATGTCATATATGAAAGAAAGTAATTACGAAAGAATTATTAAGAGTAACTGTCAATACAGAGCTTGTGGGAGTTTTTTTTAGTACTCTGTTATGTGTGTCTACAGCCTTTTGTTTCTCCACTATTTCAAGGAAGGGATCTATGTCTGTTTTTTTTTGTAATTATGATGCAAGTGTGTTTTCTCGGGGTATACCCAAAATGTTGTATGGGAAGTTTCTTTTTTATAACAAAATATGTGCCTTATAGGATGTAATGGCTTTGGCAGCATGTATATTTTACATATATAAGATCCTTAGTAAGGACATGTTCATCAACAGCCCTGGGCTGATTTTTGTAAAAGGTTTTGGTTCAACCTGTAAAACCCGGTATTAATGCTATAGTATCTTATCTAACAAAAAAAAAATGGTAGATGCAAATTATTCATATATTTCCATTCAAAGTTATATCTAACCCTCTTTCTTGGATGTTTCTAGGGGGTTTGTCTTTCTAATCTTTGGTTTATTTGTTTTTAGAACTAGGTTCTTCATCTAGAATGCTCAAAAGAATTTCCTAGCAGAGTCATCATTTTTCATTACTATTGCACAACTAGCCTCAAATTTGGGGACCCACCTTTATTTTTTAGTTTTTGAGAGTTTATTTCCTCTTTGAGTAGTAATTTTGATAGGTCTCCTTTTTGGTTTACTTTGGTGTATTTAGAGCTTTGGGTTAGGTTAGTAGGTTCTAGTTTCTTGTTAGTTTTGTTGTTGGTGAATTTTTGTAATGTTTATTAATTTTTAATGTTTTGAGCTAAATTAATTCATACAGTGGAAGTTAACTGAATCAAGTTTCAAATAAAGTGAAATATGATAAAATAATATATATATATATATATATACATGGATAAAGTGCATAAAGAATTTTGTTTCCTTTAGGAAGTTTTGTCTTTATTATGGAATAAGTTTTTATTAGGAGTTTTGAAGTGTTATTTAGAAATATTTTGGTTTGATGATTTTTAACTTAATTTGTATCTATTTGTGGTAGGTTATGAAAAGCTAATGTTGAATGATGATGTGGTGTAAAAAATCAATGATCTTTGTGTGATAAAAATCTGATGAGGATAGTGTTAGGCATGACTCCATGCAATGGGGGAAATATACGTTCATGGTTACAAAAGATATCTCTAATATTTTCAAGATGGGTAATTGCATGGATACGACATGACTCGAATGTAGAGACAAACAAATAGTGGCAAGGTGATGAGGTGAAGTTGATCGAACGTACAACAATGACATGGTTCAAAATCAATAATGTGGCTAAAATTACCTAAGATAGACATGACCCAACATATTAATAAGTGTAATTAGACTGCAGGTATGTGGCACTACATTGGATTGTTTGCGGAGCGAGCGGAGAAAAAAATACATTCATGTATGTAATAACAACAAAATTGGCACAAGATTCGAAAGGCCTAGTCATACTTGGATCGATGACATAGTGGATTACTTAGATGTCAATTCAAACCTAGAAATTAAGGTGGATAGATGATGCATATTGAATATTGGTGTGGAAATGGGAGCGAGAAGTCGATCGTGTATGGTCAACGTGCAGAGAGAAGAATAAAAATGGTGCAATGTGTAGTGAATAGCGGGACACATCCTACTATGATAGATCACATATATTTGTGTATTCAATGAACATAAGGTAGGATCATGATGGTAGTACCTAGCGAGTCTGGATGCCTAGAGATTTTGTAGCATCGACAAGATATGATTCAACCATGGGGTGCAAATATAATAGTCAGATTCAATGGACTGTGTGGGGGATTTCTTCTAAATGGACAACATGGCATAGAAAAATCTGATAAAAATGATGTGGCACATGTAATATGGAATATTGGAAGACGTGGAGTATGTCTTAAGGTTGAATTAGGATTAGGCTAAGGTGTTTTGTGAATAAATCAAAACCTTGAACACTATGTAAAGGGATTATAAAAAGAGAATGGATATGATCATATTCTGCATAGTGATAGTTTTGTGAAACATAAATTGAGAAATATGAGATAAATAGTGGGAAGGTATCACCTGATAGCAGTTGGAGTGAATCAATGTTGGGTAGCAATGCATGTACTGATTATGGCAAACATATTTGGCAATGATTAAGGGGTTGTAGACCCAATACTAGTTACAAACTATGCTTACAAAGATGTAAAGTATAATGTTAAATTCTCAAGATGCAATTGTAGTAGATGGGGCTCTAATTTTTCCAATTCCAAGATTACTAAGACCTCACTGCTACAATAAATCACACTAGGGTTTATCAAATAAGCACTCACATTTAAAGGCATAAGTGTAATAGTTTTATTTGAAGTGGTGTAACGGTGACCAAATAGGAATAGCAGGTAGGCAATCCAACATTGTTAGGGCATAGTGGTTATGAATATAGAGTGCATGCAGTAGGCTAGAAGGATTGGAAAATAGCAAGGCATATTTAGGTATAAATGGATAAAGTAGGTATGCAATGGAGGATGTCGATAAAAAATTAGGACATGTGGTAAGTCATCTAGAGAATTGGCAAGTTAGTGTTAACAAGATTTCTAATGAGCATGTTCAATGAGTATAATGCAAGGTATCCCAAGCACCCAACGGTTGAAGGGTGAGTAAAAAAAGGAGAACGTGTAACCTATGGTGATTTTAATCATCATTATCGATAGAAGGAAACCATCATCACTCAATATGTACATGATAAATAATAGCCATTATCCTCATGTGCATAGGGTATATAATTGAAGTAACACCAATTATAGGGTATTAGAAAAATCACATGTTTCATATTTGTGAAATTTACAAAAGCATCGATATGGGTGACCCATGTGGAAAAGATTTTACATATCACTCTTTGTGCCTGCAAGCACCCCAATCAACAAATCTTTATTAATTAAAAAATAATAATTTAATTAGTATTATGAGCAAACTTTCAGGTTGGTATTCAAGAGTTAAAGAAAAGAAAAATAGAAGGTGAACATTTGATGGAAAGGATAGTTACAAACAAAGGGACCACGAAATGAAAAGAGGGCATTCGAAAATGAGGTGAGAGGTTTCTATTTAGAAAATTTTAAATATGACTTGAAAACATAGAAAGGGGGTCAGAGACTTCGAGCCAAAGATTGCAGGTGAAACAAAGCATTGGAACTTGATTAATTTTGGAGCTTCTCCTTCCACATTGCTGGACTAGATTTTTCACCATTGGATTCCAACTTAGGGCATGGTATTTCATACTTATATTGAGTTCTTATTGAAAATACTATATTGTCAATATATTGTAATTTAAGCAATATTTAAGCATGTTAATGGTTAAATTGTCTATTATTTTTATTATATTGCACCTTTCCATTAGAATATTGCACCATATTAAATGTTATATTGTGTGAATATGGATCACATTAAAACTAGTTTTGCAGGATACTAATGTTTGTAGGGTTTGTGGTGAATTTCTGGATTGCAGCAATTTGTTTTATTTGTTTTATTTCATTTTATTTTATTTTTCTAACCCTATATTTTTATTTTTTAAAATTTTACAAATAAAATAAATAAATATATAAATTAAATCTCTAAAAAGAAGTGCACAGATGCAAAGAATAAGCTTTAAATTATTATTTAAAGTAATTATGTTTTTATTTTAAGGGAACTTAAAAATTCCATAAATATTTAAAGTTCTCATTTTAATAGAGTTTTGTAATTTCAAAAGGCTTAGCATGATTTCAAATTTTAAAGGAAAATTAAATTTTAAGCTTTGCATTTATGTTTCTTAAAGCAATAAATTAACTCCCCTTTATGAAAATCATAATTTCATCAAATATTGTAATTTATATGGTATTTCAAAGGCCACTACATTTTAAAGTTAGTTATGCAGATTTACTTTTCTTGTCATGTTCAAAGAAACATAAAATGAATCCACTCATCATTTCATGTTCACATTTCAAGTTATATTTTAGTCTTTTATTTCATGCTTAAAACACGGTTTAACAAATGGATAAATTTTTTTAAAATCTACTTGATAAAGGAAGATAAAATCTACCTAAAATACTTCAAGATAAAATGAATTAAATTGCCTTGGCAAACCAGAAATAAAATGTGTTAGGATCAATTTCTTGCACTCATTCATTATTTTATTTCTACACATAAGGGAAATCAAACCCTTTCATTTTTATTTCAGCACATAAGGGAAATCAAGACCTTTCAATTAATTAACAATAAAAGCATAGCATAAAAAATTAAGACCAACATAGGCTCCTTGTTAACAATTACTTGCAAATCACTAAGGTATTCTAGCACTTATTTGACACATTTTCACGACCATACATTCACAAATTAAGTAAAAGAAACCTTGGAGAAATTTCTATTTCATTGTACGAGAGGGTTTTCTAATCAAAATCCTAACTGTGAGTGTGGTTTTACAATTGGGTAAAATTACCATTCAATAGTAAGGTACAAAGGATACCAGTAATAGGGGAGGTGTTGATATGATGAGTGCATCATGAGTCATGGTGAGATCCTATGGACTCTGATATCTACATGGATGTTGATGCATATGATCTTGTAGTGCTAACCCTTATGTTAGATGATGTAGGGGTGATTGTGGAGTATAAAAACTAGTACAATAGATCCAAGCCTTATCAATTGATATCTAGATGACCATTAAGGGAATAGGGATAGGTATTTTAGGATATGCTTAATGCCCTAAGGGGAGTTAAGAACCGTTGTAGGAGGAAGACATGACAAAAAATGGTAGCTATATGGAGGGCTTGGGGATCATCTAGTACCCCATTGAATGTAGCTTCATTGACTATGATTCATATTCTATGTGCCCCTATTGGTGGAGTGGGATCGAGTTCAGGTGGACCAGAACCAAACTTTGGTAGAGTAGGACCAAATTTTGGTGGGGATGCATGTCCTAGTAGGACCTTTGAAGAGGCCTTGATGATAGAGTTAAGGGGTCTCTCCCATAATTTAGATGAGATGAGGAGGTAGTTGGTAGCCTTTGAGGTCATGCAGGTGGAGGGGGTGACTAAGGTTTGATATGAGATGGCACAAATAAGATCTGACAGCGAGGGGACCATATCCAAGCTCTAATAATGGTCCAAATCAAGTTGAGGAGGAGCAGGCCATGGATAATATGATCATTACTAGTCTTATGTCCAAGTTGGAGTAGATGAGGAGGGAGAGGGATGAGGTCTAGTTGTAGGTTTATTAGGGCTTATATGTTGTGGTAGTGGACCTGATTACAAGGCCACTAGAGTGATAGCTAGAGGTTTCTAGAGAAACATTGGAGACAATGAGGGTAGAGCTTATGGTAAGGCTAAAACATGTAGAGGTTCAGGTTGAAAGGGAGTAGAGTAGGACCATGTACTATAATTAACTATATCATGTATAGGTCCTTGTAGAGAAATAAGTGTCATCACCTTTGGGATAATCGAGGGCTCCATCGATGAGCGATACCTCTCAAAGATCTGTTAGTTTTCAGCTTGCTCCTCCTATAGGAGGTGATGGAGAGGTTTGTTCCACTTGTTAGGAAGGTTTAGGGGTGTCCAAGAGTGAGTGTACCAATTTTTGGGGTTGTGGTACACCCTCATTTCATGAGTTGAGTGTATCATTTTATTTTCTTTTGTGATATGCCTTATCCAATGGTATGTATGATATGAGGTGTATATATATGATACTTGTATTTTGAGCTTGATGTGATGCTTTGATTCTTTGTGGTTTGATTTAGATGTTTGAAAATATGATGTTTTGATGTGTGATGTTTTATGTATTGATGTGTTGAGATTTTATGATATAGTTGACTAAGTGATTGTAGTCTTGATTGGTTGCTTAGCGATGGTTTTGTAAAATCATGATGATGACCAAATGCTAAGGGAGGTCAGTTACCCTGTTTGAGAGATGTTTTAAGTTTTGAATGATATATAACCATATAGAATTATGATACGAGTGGTGGTCTCTAGACCAAATATAGGAGAATGCTCATGTATTTTAGAGGTAGATGTTTCACCTTTTATGTATTTTCATCGGTAGGAACATGTTCTCATTATGCTTAAATGGTGGACTATGATGCTACATTAATGATAGCATTTAAGACATAACAAGGTACCTATAATATGTACATGGAGTATAATGTTTTTTAAAAATAGTTTTCTTCTCATAAATGTTTAAGTGCCATAATCTATTAAACACTTAGTTGTGTAGATGAGGTACTTGTAATATGTACATGTTGTATATATGTTTTTTCTCCTTATCAATGTTCAAGCACCATTCTCTATGAAAAACTTGATTGTGTAGATAAGGCATTTGTGTGTCATCAATGTTTAAGTGCCATTATTAATAAAAAAACTTAACTACATAGATGAAGTTTTTGCTTCTTATCAATGTTCAAGTTCTATTCTATATGAAACACTTGACTATGTAGATAATATTTGTTAAGATATTTGATTTTTCATCAATGTTTAAGTGTCATACTTTATGAAACACTTAATGACATAGATGAAGTTATTTTGATTCTTATCAATGTTAAAGTGCCATTCTCTATGAAACACTTGATTGCATAGATAATATTTGTCGTATTCATCAATGTTTAAGTGCCATACTATATGAAACACTTAATTGCATAGATGAAGTTTTTTCTTCTTATAAATTTTCAAGTACCATTTTTTATGAAACACTTAACTTCATGGATTATATTTGTTAATATATTTAATTCTTCATCAATTTTTAAGTGCCATACTCTATGAAACACTTAACTATGTAGATGATTTTTTTGCTTCTTATCAATGTTCAAGTTCCATTATCTATGAAATTCTTGATTGCGTAGATAAGATTTGTGATCTTCATAAATGTTTAAGTGTCATACTCTATGAAACACTTATCTGCATAGATTATTTTTTTTCTTCTTATTAATATTCAAGTTCCATTCTCTATGAAACACTTTATTGCGTAGATAATATTTTTTAGAATATTTTATTCTTCATCAATGTTTAAGTGTCATAATCTATGAAACACTTAACTATATAGATGAAGTTTTTGCTTCTTATCAATATTCAAGTATCATTCTCTATGAAACACTTGACTGCATAGATAATATTTGTGATCTTCATCAACATTTAAGTGCCATACTCTGTGAAACACTTAACTGCGTAGATGAAGTTTTTTCTTCTTATCAATGTTCAAGTGCCATTCTCTATGAAATACTTGATTGCATATATAAGATATTTTCTATCCATAAGCATTTTGAAAAGCATTTGAAATGATTTTTGATAATGCATTTGATGTCTTTGATGTTGATTGTAAAATATTTTACAATGCTTTGTAATGATTGTAAATGTTTTGCAAAGTGATGAAATGCTTTTGTAATTGATTTCATGGTCTTTGCAAATGTTTTAAAAAATGATGAAATTTTTTTGTAGTGTAATTTTGTTATTGAAAAATATCTGCAATTTTGATGTTGTGATTATTGTAAATGTTTGCAAAAGGGTTTTTGCAAGATATTGAAATGATGATTTGTGAATGATTTGCAATGTAATGCTTTGGTGATTGTAAAATATTTTATAATGTAATGATGTCGATGTTTGCAAAAAATTGTATAAAGGCTTGTAGAATAACATTGTGTTATTATTTCACTCTAGTTGTAAATATAATGACTTAATATTGCTAAATTTCTTAATACATGAGAGAGGGTAACAAGATTATATAATTTCATTACCTAATGCATATGCAAAAAAAATTCATATACATGAGGAATTAGACTTAATACTCGTTGCCACCTCTAATGTGTTGAAATATTCAAGAAATTTTATGGTAAAAAAAGATATCTTAGACTGAGGATAATGCTCTCACATGGATAATCCAAGGAAAGAAGAAACACTTCTCCCTTGCTCAATGTGTGTACAAAGAATTGTATGTACGCTGAACATGAAAAAGAAATATCCTTTCCTAGGAGATCCATGTGGTAGCATGACCCTTAGTCTGAAGGATATTATTTTTATGAATGAATGAATAAAATCCACATTGAATTAAAGGTCATAATGAGGCACAAGGATCTCATAATAAACTTCTTGATTCAATTACAAATGATTATGGGTACATGAATTTTTTATCACCAAATCCTAATGCTTTCCAATGATCCATTAGTCAATCTGGATATTTTTATTTAAAGAAGAAATGATAGCTTTTTATCACTCTTTAATATGGAGGAAGTTCTTTATCTATTGACTGAAATTTTATACAAATAGATAGATAATATCTAGAATTATTGATGAGTGATTATTTTGAGATTCGTATATTTGTATAATAACTAGTTGGATATTAAAATCTAGTTGATCCAATGAATTATTATGTAGATAAATGATGAAGAGAGTATGATTCGTGGATTTTCTATTATTGTAGAAGACCAAGTGGCTATGAAGACAACATAGATCTAGTATTTTGTGAAGCATGCAAATAATTGTACACTCACAAGGCATTGGATCCATGTAGCCTTGTAATTCAATAGACCTATTTGAACAATAGATCATGATAGGTCTTGATCTATGTTTGATAGAATTCCAATACCATGAACCAGGTGGCTATGAGAACAATATTGATCTATTTTCTGGTAATATTTACATATGATTGTAGATATACAAGTTATTGGATCGATAGAGTCTTAAAAATCCACATGGAATATTGAAGGTAATCAGTCATATTTATAAAATTTGTTAGCGTGTTGGTGCAATAAATTAAATATAAAGTAAAGATACTATTGATCCATTGTCTAAAGAGATTCATGAGGAATTACAAACCTATGAGATATTGAATCAAGGGAACCCTATGATCCCTATGATTTATTATCATAACAACACACAAAGAATTGATTTATGTTTCATAGCATACTAAAATGCTATGTCAAATGGGGAAGAGCATCCATAATCACCCATTTACATATAAAGTTTACAAATAATTGATAATTTACAAGAGAATGGATTATTAAGGGCTTCTTGGCCTATGCAACTTACAGAATGAGTAATATAGTAATGATATATTAGGTATGATTTTGTGAACTCATATGATATGCCAATCATGGAAGAGAACCACATTCAACCATTAACTAGTGAAATTCACAAAAGATTATGAATTCATGAGAGATTCGTTGAATGTGGTTTCCTGTCCTTGGATGGCATATCAGATGAGTTTTATTTGAGGAATGTGATGAGTAGATATCATGATGCATTCAATAGACTACTCTTAAATTTATTTCATGTAATACATCATTTTGCAAGAGATTTTACAAAAGTCATCAACATATTATAGGAGAGAAAAATGTGTCCTTGAGGAGTGTATTAAATAATCGTGAGTGTTGATAAAAAAAAGGCTTTTTTTTAGAAGAATATTATTGGTGGTATTGTTATGAAATATTTTTTATATTAATGATGTGACTATGTATGAAATAGATAAAAGAGTTGGAAGTGATCATGTGGTACTCATTCTAATGAAAAGGAAGAAGTATGATAGATGAGAGAAAATAATGTGGAAGAGTAAATGTAATTGATTATTATTTATTACTGGATGTTCCAAGGTTGGGATATAAGAAAGGAGAAAGGCCAAGTTAGCAGGGCCAATAATGATCATGTCATACATAACATAACCCAAAAGAGGGAGAAGAAGTATGATAGTAGTGAAGCAAGATGTAGAAGAAGGTTTTGTGGATGAGAATTTTAGACTAAGAGAGTTTACTCAACATATGGTTAGCCTAGGTAGATGCAATGTAGATGTATCATAATAAGGATTGGATTTTACATCATAGTAAACCCTCCTAACTCTATAGTATGATAAAGTAAATTAGGCAAACATGCAAGGAGTATAGTGTATATGATGATATTTTTCATGCATTCAATCAAATGAACAAGTAAACAACTCAATGTTTCATGCATATTATCATTTTTGATAAATGATGCTGATTGGTTATTTATATTCTTGGTCATCCAATGTGGCTAGGTGGTAAGCTCTAGATCCAAATTTAGCTATGATGATGAAAGGTCCCAACCAATTAGGTTCAAACTTCCCTTTCAGGTCAACATCAATATTTGTATTTTTTTGGTTTTCTTTGAGGACTAAGTTCCCAACTTCAAAGGATCTTGGATGTACCTGCTTGCGATAGGCATGTCAAATTCTATTGAGGCATTTTTAAAGGTGTTCTAAAGCATTGATGAATTTTTCTTCTAGAAGTTCTAGCCATTGTAAGTGATTTGAGTAATATGCAACTCCTACCAAAGAGTCTTGTAACAAGACTCTTAGGAAGGGTATCTCAAGTTCAAAGGGAAAACTACTTTGATGCCATAAAATAAGGTGTATAGAATTTCACCTTTGGGAGTACGCACACTCATGCATTATGGCCAAAATGTAGGGTAGTGTTGCAAATGCTAGTCTCAACTACTATTTTTTACTAGCTTCTTGAGGATTTTTATTAGCATTTTGTCAAAGGATTTCACTTATCCATTTCCTTGTGGGTAGTAAGGTGTGGACAACCTTTTTTGAATTTTGTATTTGGTTCATATTTTGGCAACTTTCTTATTTTTTAGTGGGTGTCATTATCAATTATTAGGGTAGAAGGTATACCATATCGATTGATGATTTGATTTAGAATGAAAATTGATACTTGAATACCTATTGTGATGGATATGAGCATTGCCTTCACCCATTTAGTATAATATTATTTAGAGGTGATGATGAAATTATGTCCATCTATTGATTGAGGGTTGATATTACCTATGATATCCAATTCCAAAGAAGAGAAATTCTAAGGAGATATGATTGATTGTAATTCCTTAGAAGGAGCGTGGACATGGTTGTCATGTCGCTAACACTTGTCACATATCTTAACATAGTTATGAGCATATTTTTCCATAGAGGGCCAATAGTAACCCATCCTAAGGAGTTTCTTGGCCATGTATAATTCACTAAAATATCCACCACAAGATCCATCATGGGCTTCTTTTATGATAGATTTGGCCTTGTTTGTATTTACTCATCTAAGGAGTATGCCTTCAAAGGAGCATCAATATAAGATATCCTCAATAATGATATATTTGAAATATTTTAGCCTAAATTATCTTTATTTTTTATGGTTAAAACCCTTTGGGAATTTTACTTATTTTAAGAATTTAAATATGTATTGATACCAAGGTTCTTGAGGTACAAGCATTTCAATATTGCATATGTTGAAATGTTGTAGGCATGATTCGAGTGTGGAAGATTTGTTGATTGATATTATGATAATAGAAGCTTCTTCATACTCAAAATCTATAGGTATGAGATATGCAGTTGTAGCTATAGTGTTGATGTGATAGTTTTCATATCATGGTATGGCTTCTATGGTAATTTGGTTGAAGTGAGTTTTCAACATGTCTTCAATGTATTTCTATGGTTTTAGCTTCTCATATTTGGTTTGATAAATATCATTCACTTGGTTGATGACCAATTGTGAGTCATGGTACACTATTGCAACCCTAAGACCTATTATGAGTGCTTCATATTTTATTGTATTTTTAGTACATGATAAGAAAATTTTAAAGGATAGTGGGATGAGTTATTGTTGTGGAGTGACTAGGATAATTCTTAACCCTATACCTTTTGCATATCTAGGTCCATAAAAGTATAAGACCCAAGTTTTAGGCTCTTGCACTTCTATTGAAAATAATTTTTTATTTGGGAAAGATATGCTTATGGGATGTTTTGATTCTAAAGGGGATGCAACAAGTTGATCTGCTATAATTTACCCCTTTAGTGATTTTTGGTTTACAAATTCTATGTCGAATTTGCTAAGGGCTATGACTCACTTTGTAGTCCTAAAAAATAGGTAAGGTTTCAACATAAGATAGCGTAATGGTTCTACCATTGATAAGACATAAGTCTTTTGACTAAGCATGTAGTACTTTAGTTTGAGAGATGAGAATACAAGTGCTAATAAAATCTTCTCTAGTGGGGTGTAGTGAATTTCATATTTTACTAAGGTTCTACTTGTGTATTAGATTTCTGTTTCTTGATATTTTTTATTGTCTTGGGAAAAGCCCTGAGGGCATGCTTAGTAGCTCCTATTTATTGAAATAATGGCTGATTTAGGTTTGGCAATACCAAGATAGGTGGTGTCAAGAGATAAGTTTTTATATCTTCGAAGGCCTTTTGGCATCCTTCATCCCATTCATCTTCTTCAACAATTTGAATAAATATTGACCCTTGTCTGTGAGTTGGGATATGAAACTATGAATGGCTTGTTGTTTACCTTGCAAGCTTCATAATTCAATTAAGTTTGTAGGTGGTAGTATTTATATTACTACCACAATTTTAAAGGGATCAAATTCAATCTTATGGTGAGATACAATGAATGCTAGTATTTTTTCTAATGCTACACCAAATATTTATTTGTTGGATTTTATTTCGACTCTATAATATCATAGTCTTTTCAAGATACATTTGAGATATTGAGTGTGGTTTTGTCTTTTTTGAGATTGATTGAATATGTCATCTACACAATATTCTACAATTTTATACATAAGGTCATAAAATATAAATGTGATGGCCCTTTGATATGTCACCCCTACATTTTAAGGTCAAATGGAATGAACATATAGTAGAATGTTCTGCAAGGGGTAGAAAATTTTATTTTAGATTGATATTATGGTGCTATCTTAATTTGGTTTTAGCCCAAGAATCCATCCATTAAGGATAACATCTTAGATCCTGTAGTGAAATCCACTATCATGTCTATATTTGGAAAAGGGAAGTATTAATTTGGATAAGCATTGTTTATGTATTTAAATTCTATATAGATTTGTATGGATCCTTATTGAAAACAGAGATAATGTTAGATATCCAATCTGAATAATCTATGGCATTTATGAAAAAAACATCTAGGAGTTCTTGTAATTCATATTTTACTGATAGAGCGACTCTTGGATGTGTCTTTCTTAATTTTATTTTTATGGTTTTGGCATTGAGGTGCACTAAAAAATGATGGACTACTAGTGAAGGGTCGAGTCGTAGAATGTCATCATATCCCCAAGAAAACATGTCAGAGAATTACTTCAATAAGTTCATGTATTATGTTTGTTCTTCTTGGGTTATGACTTTTCCAAGCTTGACAAGGTAAGGGTCTTGAACCATTCCTATGTTGACATTTTTTTTGTCTTTTATTAAGCCTTGTGACTCATCCTCGAAATGAAGAGGGGTATTTATTATCTCCAACTCTTTAAGTTCTTGTGGGTCCATGGATATTTTTTCCAAATCAAGAGGCTAAGGTAATTTTTAGTTGAATATTTGTTTAAGATATTCTTCTATTTGGTGATTATCTATATATCCCTTAGGATTTTATTTGGATATTATTTTTTTGGGTAAAATAATTCTAGAATTTTGATATTTCCAAATAAATTGTATGGTTTTATGGGATGTTTGGTTAATAAGAGACCATAGTTCGTATTCATCCTCATCACCCCATTGGGAGCCATGTATTAACTCAAGATAATTATATTATTTTGATAGAGGAGAAGGTTCATTTTTTTTGTGAATGTATCTGATCCCACATTGTGTTAGTCAAGGTTTAGCTTCTAGGGGTTATTTAATATCATATTCCTAGTGACCTAGGCCTTTGCCTTGATAACCCATGTTGGAAAGCATTTGTTTAGCTATGGAAAATGAAGGTGACATATAACATGTAGCATATGTTCATTCGCTAGGCATGAGGTTATGTCCTTGGATATTTTCATCAAGGGCAATTCCCCATAAATGAAAGTAAAATATCCTATTTGGATTTTAAGTCCCTTTCTATTGGGCATGTCTATATCATGAGGAGAATATACTTACTAGTTCTACAAAGGGATATGGTTTTTGATGAATTAAGTTGACTTGATCATTGGAAGAGGATTATTGGGGAGTATCCTCTAATTTTATGATAGGTTCCTCTAATATTTCCTTTTCTTTATCTACTTTTGGTTGATCATTAGCTGATTGTATGGAAGGACATAGATTAATCTCTTTGTAGGTTGATAAATTTACACATTTCAAAAGGTTCTCGATCTCCAAGGATATGGATAATCCTCCATTGATACTTATACTCAAGACATATATGTAAGGTAGAATGCACTACCCTCATAGCATGTATCCAAGGTCTTAAGAGGAGCATGCTATATGTTACATCACATGATATGACATAGAAGAGGATTTTTAGGATACGGGGCCCTACTTTGATAGTAAATTGATGGTGTTGGTTACCTCTAATTATTTATTGTCAAAGGATATAATAATGAGGTCCAATTTTTGTAAATCATTTTCTGTTAAGTCATTTTTTTTTAATAATTTGATATTGCATACATTCAAGGCTGATCCATTATCTACTCAGACTCTCTTGATATATTTATCACCTATTTGAGTTATGATGTAAAGAGAGGAATCCCCTTATATGGTTTTGAGAGGAGTATCTTCCTCATGAAAGGCTAAGATAGTATTGTTTACTCTAGGTAGTCTAAAAATTTTAGTGATATCATTTGGAGATATGTCTTAAGGGACTTCTTGTTCACTTAAATTTTTCTACAATATTCCCTATGAGCAGGAAATATTTTTAGCAACTCTAAAAGGGAGATCTTTGTAGGTACATCCTCTAATTGCTAGCAGAGATTGAAAGTATATAAGGTATTTTGATAAGGTGTGAGCACCAAAGGTGACTTATTAGGGAAATTAATTTTTACCCTAAGAATGACCAACATAGGTCGATTTGAAGACCAATTCTTCACTTGTTGCCTAGTTACAATGTGGAAATATATTGATAAATGAATGATGCCTACAAAGTTGGATAACTATTGATCATGCATTGGTAAGGGGTCTTGAAAGATATCCTTGCATTTTTAGGGATTTTTTATTTTATTTAACGTTACTTTTCCTTCCTCAATGAGGTCTTGGATAATATTCTTTAAAGTTCTACATTTTTTGGTAGTATGTCCCTCTTTTCAGTGAAAGTCACAATATTCTTCTTTTCTATACCAAAAATTTGTTCCTTTGAATAGATCCCAAGGCATAATCGGTGGAAGTTCTATAAATTTAGAATAAAGGAGTATTTTTAGCATAGACATTTAACTTTATACGATATTTGTATATTGTTTTTGGGATTTGTCTTCTCTTTGGATAACCAACTTTTGAGGAGCATTATAAGTAGTGTTTATGTTGTTTTTTTGACAAGATCCAGTTATACCGTATCCTATGACATACTTATTTTTTTATTGCCCATTGATGGGAGTTTTTTCATCCTCTTTCTTGTTATAGTTGAGTTGTCCTCATCTTATGAGGATGATTTCTAACCTTCTAGCCATATCGATGAATTCTTAAAAAGAGGTTAGGTTTGTCATTTCCAAAGGATTTGATAGTTGTTTGTGAAGGTTTCATATGAAAATGTGTAAGAGTTCTTTATGAGGTAGAATGTACTAAATATGTCCTACTAGGCCTCTCCATTTGGCAAATAAATCTAAAAATTTCTTAGTCTTAGATTGTTTAAGTTGACAAAGGTTATCTATGGTGACCTTATCATATATATAGATCAAAAATTGTTTAATGAAGGCTTCTATAAATTCTTTGAACTTTGTTATGGAGTTGCTAGGTATTTGAAAATACCATTTTAAGGCTAAACCACTAAGACTTCTAGGTAATAACCTAAGGATAATTTTTTTCTTCATGATTGATGCTGCTGCAAGCTATTTGAAATAGCCTTAGATGGTTGATGGGGTCTTTATTTTTATTGTACATTTTAAATTTGGGGGTTTCAAAGTTCTTTGGAAATGGATGGTTAAGGATGGTAGGGTCTAACGGTTCATTTTAGAACTTTTCAAAAGAGTACTTCAATTTTGATGATCCTTGAAGAGAGGTAATTTGATTCTCAAGATATTCGAACTTGGAGTCCCTCTTTTCTAATTCTAAGATTTTAGTGTTGATATCTTGAATATCATTTTATGAAGGGTTTGATGGTGTAGGCAATGTTAATGGTTGCATAAGTGGTTGAGCAAAGGTTTACAACATAAAAGGTATATTCATAAGAGTTGAAGTATTTTGATTTGATGTTATGGTGGGAGGGACTTGACTAAGTCCCATGTTGTGAGTGAGAAAAGGATTTTTAGTATTGATTATATCATTAGGACATGTTGATAATGAATTTCTTAATGTGGGTATTCACATAGATATGGTTGGAGGTGTTGTAGAATCAGTAGTTTGAGCCATAGCCACATTGAGACTTGCCAAGTTTTTTTGAGTTTAATTGATTTGAGCAATGATTTATTGAAAATTTAAATATTTAATATTATTATGCATTGTGGTGGATTCTCTTTCCACTCGTTCTCTAAGTTAATATCTAAGAACATCTAAAAATATGTCCTTGTTTATTTTGATATCTTCTTTGACATGATCTATTGTTTGAAAGAATTTGTTTTCAATAATTTATTCATGTTCCCTAGGTGCTTTTTGCAACCAAGTGTTTACTTCTTGTTCAACTTGTTCATGGGAATATTCCTCATGAGATGTATAAGGTACACCCTTTTTTTAGGTGTTGTAAGGATTTTGAGACATGGTTTGAGAGTTTGGCTTCATAGGAGGTTAATTTATCAAAGTTTTGTTTCTAGAGTACTTATAGTGAAGAAGAAAATATGTTTGAAATCCTTATGTCATATTGGAAAGAAACCCTCCTTATGAGTCCCATTAATCCACCATGATATATTAGCCAAATAATATTGATCCCATAAGGTTCATGATTTGATTTACTCAAGGGATCATTAACCTTCCCCTAGTAGGATTAACAATTGGTTATATTCTTGATATATTAATTTAATGTGATGTAAGATAATAACGCGAATTAGATGATCTTATTTAAGTTTAACAAAGTTTTATATTTGTTAAAGCAAAAGGAGTGTTTCACATCGGGTTCACAAAATATGTAGATGTCGAAAAATTGTGTTCTTTTCCTCTTAAGTCTAATTTAATGTCAAGTGTGCATGGGGGAGATTCATTAGAATATTTGCTTCCCCACTTGAGAGTCTCTTTCCAAAGGAGACCCTAAGAATACAAATATTCTCAACACAACTAGACTCCTACTCAATGTTTTTTTTTTAGGTTGTGTAGAAGTTGATTTTATGCTTATTTGATTGGTTTTTTATGGATTTATTCAAATAAAACACCTAAGGTTTTGGATCACTATCTATCTTGACTCTTTTTTGAGCCTTAACGATTATTTAAACCTAAATCATCAATGATCATCTAAATGCAATGCTAAAGATTTTATCACACAAATGCAAGAATACAAGAGCTATCCTATATGCTTTTCAAGTTTTTAATGAGCTTACTAAGGATATTTTTATATTTGAAGGTAAAATAAGAGAAAATGCAAGAAGACAAGTTAGCCTAAATACAACTAAATTTTTTTGATTCCTTGCCTATGTACTTGAAAATGATTAATAAGCTAATATTAAATCTAAGGCTCCTTAAACTAACTAATTTAAAGGTTTTTTTGTAAAGAAATCAAGACATTTTGTAAATAAAATAAAGTGTTTTGTAAATAATTAGGGTTTTATAGTTAAGGCTCTTTAATTGTCCAAAATAAATGTGATTTTAAGATGCAAAACAACATAAAAAAGAAAGGAAACATAGAGAAATGGGAAATACAAGGATAGGGAAGTTCCAAGTAGTAGGATTACCTCTTTCTAAATATTTTTACCAAATTCACCACTAAAACTACCAAATTTACTACTAGGAGTGGTGATTTTTGTATCTACACAAAAAGAAAAAAATTAGAGTTTTCTATTTTTGAGGGGTATTTTTGAGGTCTAGATAAGGTAGAAACTTGTCTAAAAAGCTTATCAAATCATTTTTTTGATGAAAAAATTGAGTATTATTGTCTCCTTGAGTGGATTTTGACCTTTATCTAAATTCACCACTAGGTTGTGCCAAATCACCACTAGAAAATTTGGTCACTGGCCAATTTGGTCTAGAGTGTTTTGATTGCCAAATTCACCACTGGACTAGGCAGGGTGGTGAATTTGGTCTAAACATGGAATTTTGAATATTTTGGGGGTTGTTTTGGATAGATTTCAATAGGGTTTGTGCTAATATTATAGGTAAATGATCCTAATAGTTTTTTCTAGGTATGTAACTAAGGAAATAAGAGATCTAAGGTACTGGTTTAATAAATTTGATGACTAAAATTTAATGTATGTAAAAGGAAGTGAAATGCTAAATATGACTAAAATTTCAATTAAATGAGAGTGCAAGAGGATGGGAAATGTATGTAATGTTATTAGGAAATATTTGAAGCAACTAATTTAACCTATTTTGAAAGTAAATTAGCATTTATGTGATGAAATGTAGTGAAATTTCTGAGATATTTGACTATTGCCTAAGAATATGGAAAATTATAGCAATAAGTAAATCAAGAAATATAATTGAAATTGATATTGAAATGGAAATTTAGAGAGTGGGAAATGTAGTCTATGGTGTTAGGAATAATTAAAAAAAGCTATTTCAACTTCTAATCAGAATAAATTAGCATTTAAATAGTGATATCAAATAAAAATGTTGAGATATGTGAATGTTACCCAAAACATGTAAAATATGCAGCAGTAGACAAAGGAGAGGGAAATTGCAATAGTAAGTGCTTGAATCTTGAAAAAAGGGTGAGATAGCAAGGAAATAACAACCTTTAATCTTCCACACCTTGCATTGATAAATGGAAAGAAAATGATATGTGAATGCAACATAAAATTTACACTTGAAATATGAAAGATAAATTGCAATAAGAAATGGCTATCTTAATCCTATGTTTGCAAATAAAAGAAACATAAAACTAGATGAGCATGGAAGGAAATAGAGAAGTTAGTTTTTTTCCTATACGAACAAGATAACTACAAATAAAATGACAACAAGTATTATAGTATGAAATGCAAAGAAAAGAAAAAATAAGATTAGGATGAAAATATGGATGATAAAATGAATGAAAGTTAACATGAACCTGCAAAAAAATATGTTAGAGATCAAATAGAAGAGATTTACTTAAAAAAAGGGTGTAAAACAATGTTATATGGCTACAAACAAAGATTAGAGGGCTATAAAATAGAGACTAGAACATGGAATAAAATATTAGAGGTAATAAAAAGTAGAAACACCAAAATGAGAACACAATTTAGCAAGGCTACAACCTAGAGGAAAAAATATAGTGAATGAAGGATGAATTAAGAGAATAATGAAGTTGGGAGATATATCTTCCTTGCCTCCAAGGTGGCCTACTTGCCCCAAAGTCATTGCATTGCTTGGCTTATCTCCAAAGTGCTTGCATGTGCTCTAAATGGTTGGAAAATTCTTGGAATGCTTAAGATAATATTGAGAGTGAATAAGGCTATGAAAAGAAATCTTGAAAGGGGGATTATAGAAATATTAGCAAAGTATAGCTATAATGAAAACCATGTCAAATACCTACCCAAGGGGCTCCTTAAATAATATTTGGGAGGGGATTTGGGATGAAAATATATAGGATTGAATTGAAATTAGTGTATTTGGTGCATTTCTAGAGTGTGTGGGATAAATTATAGAGGATAATGGACTAAAACCCACATACTTTTGGCTCATTCCAAATATTTTAACTTATTTGGCCAAATTCACTACTATCGACCAAATTCATCACTAGAACATTTGGTGACCCGAGTGGTGAATTTGGTCAAGGAGACAAATTGATTTTTTAAACTTTGAAATTTGAAAATTTTCCAAATTTTCCACTAGATAAATTTACCACTTGCAAATTTGGTAGGAGTGGTGAATTTTATCAGAGTGGAGTTTGGATGTCAGGAGTTGATTTCTGCAGTTTTGCCAAATTTGCCACTCAACTTGCCAAATTCACCACTAGTGAATTTGGTTAGAGTGGAAAATTTGGTAAAGGTAAAAAAATAATGCCCAAGGTAATGGGAAATGATCAAATTGAGGTTTTATAGCATCTATGACCAGTTTTAGGAAGTTTTGCAGTGTTTGCGACTAGTTATGGAAGATTTTGCTTGGCATGTAAAAATTGGGTGTCTACACTATCAACATGTGAAATGAAATATATATAACACTAGCATGTATCAACCATTACCAATACAAGAAAGTTCATGGCAAGACATAAGTATAGATTTTATCCTTGGATTGTGTTGAACACAAAATAAAAATGATTCATTTTTTGTTGTGATTGATATATTTTTGAATATGGAACATTTCATACCTTATAGAAAAGTAAATGATGTGATTCATATTGCTGATTTGTCCTTTATATAATTTTTAATATTTCATGATTTACCAAATAGTATTGTATACACTAGAGATTTGAATTTTATATGTCATATTTGTAGACCTTATGGAAGAAGTTGGGTAAAAAATTGAGATTTAGTTCAATGTATCACCCCTAAAAAAATTGATAAACTAAAGTGGGGAACATAATCCTTGGAAATATGTTGAGGTACTTTTTTTGGAAAGAAACAAAAATTATGGAATACCATAGTAGCATAGATAGTGTTTGCATATTACAATTCAATAAATAGAAGCACATCCAAGAGTCCATTTTAGACTGTGTATGTAATTCATCCAATATCGCTCAACAAGTTGAGTAATATAATTTATTTGTAGATACCTAGTCCTAAAATAGAATATTTTGTTGACTACATGCAAGATTTACATTGGAAAATGCAAGCCAATTTGGAGAAGAATACCGTAAAATACAAGAAATATGTTTATCTCAAGCATTCAAACACAAGAATTTCAAATTGGGTCTTGGTTTTAGTACATTTATGAAAGGATATATTTTATAAAAATGCACATATAAAAAACTCAATTGGATAAATATTGGACCTTGTAAGGTCTTGAAAAAATTTACAACAAATGCCTATGAAATTGAACTCCTAGAAGGAGTAGATAGCTCACCAATTTTTAATGTGGTAAATTTGTATCTCTATTATGAAAAATACTCAAGTAGTAATGAATATGTCACAACTTATTTTCCAATAGAAGACTGGATAGTGTAGTTGCCAAAAAAGGAACATGATGAAATAGAAGCAATGATATATTATAGAGTGGACAAAATAACAAGAGGTAAAATATATTATAAATATTTGCTTGAGTGGAAGAAGTAGGAAATTAATGCAACAACATGGACAAATGCTTTCAAGATTGATAAGTATGGCATATTAGTTATAAATTTTAAAAAATGTTCATGATATCTACTCATGAAACCTTTCCTCTCATCCTACAAGTATGATATGAGAGCATCCAATGTGAAGATGATTATGGAAAAAACATTCTATAAATTATCAAACTCTTTGTAACTTCCAACCTCATGTATATAATGAAACAAGAATGGGAAGAGGAAATGATGGTGTGCATAGAAAGATAAGAGAAAAAGAAGAGGAAATTATATTTCGAGTGAAATAAAAGAGTCGAGAGACATTTGTGAGAAGACGAAAAAATGAAAATATTGGATATTGCATGGATTAATACGTGCAAGATTATAGGTTAAAATAAGATGTTGCAGTAGTACAAGTGAAGATATTTTTGAGTGGAAGTATATTTAAAACAAGAGTGTGAGAGCTGTTTAAAAGGGAATACACTCATGCAAGGTTTCATCTAGTGCATGCAGTCTAGGAATTTCCAACATGGTTGTGTTGTGTCATAAAATTTTCATCCCAAGTAGTTGTCTAACTATCATAAATATTATCATCATAATAAGTAACCATCATAAGAATTGATGCAGGAGCATCCGGTGGCAGAAGGGCAATCTTGCATCTTCCAAAATGTTTGTAAATTTTCAAGTACTTTAAATTTGATTTGCTTTCAGTATTTTTTCTTAGGAGGGAAGTTTCATGAAGAAAGGGGAGTAAGTTGCTTTAAAGGGGAGGGAGTCACGAAATCGCGACCTCAAAAGGCTTGGGCAAGTCATGGACCGTCTTCGTCGCGATATCGCGACGTCGCGATATCGCGACTATTCTCGTAGCAAAGGCGGAAGGGAAGGAGCAGTCGCGACGTCGCGATATCGCGACGTCGTGATATCGTGACTACAGTCGAAGAAAGGCGAAAAGGGGATGGTGCCGTCGCGATATCGCGACGTCGCGATATCGCGGCGTTGGTTCAACGCAAGGGCAGAGAGGTTGATGTCGTCGCGATATCGCGGCCATTCAAAGGCCGACACGTGGCGCAACATTGGATAGCCACGAAAGTTAAAGAAAATAGAGAGCAAAGCAAAGCCCGAAAGGAGGACAAGCGAGCGGTCGAGTAAGGCCGAGTTTAACACGTGGAGGACCACGTGTACCATGAGAATTGTAGAAGGCACGTGGAACGACTAAATTGCAACAAGAGGAGGACATGGCAAAATTGGTACGTGTAAGAAATTAAATCGAAGATCACGGAGGTTGTTGAGAGAGGTGTCGGCCGCGCAATTTCTTCTTATTATTTTTGGCATCTTAGCATTTACAGGGGATGGCTTAACAGCGCAGAGGACGGTCAGAACAATGCGGCTGGTGCAGGGAGGCCATCAATGCTCGTACCTTGGTAGAACGGGCAGATTGCCATTAATGACCGAAATTCGAAAAACTCGGCGGGAGGGAAAATTCGAAGGGAGAATTTTATTAGGTGGAAGCATTGATTGCCGGGAGACAGGGGGTTCCGATAAAAGGGGGAAAAATTGTAAGGGATGGGATGGTGAAGCTCGGGATTGAGGGAGAAATTGTATGCTGGAAAAACTACTATAAACTGTATTAAGCAATTTAATGAAATTATTGTGAAATTACTGTGAATGTGTTTGTGAGAATCCCGGCTTGCCATCAAGTGGTATCAGAGCGGGAGCTCCTGAGCGTGTAACAGATCGCCGGAGAGAGGCAGTTACACCAGGATCTGTGGAAGAGAGAAAAAATATATATATATACATAATGCCTCCACGAAGAAACCGTGGCGGAGTAGGAAATGTGGTGCCGGCCGAAGACTTTCGAGCCTTGCAGAGACAAGTTCAAGCCCTGCAGGCGGAGTTACGCAGAAGGCACGAGCCCGGGAGGGATGAGGAAAGTGAAGACGAAGTTGAAGAAGAGGACCAATCTGAGGAGGAGGAAGAGGCTGTGGACCCTGCACAAGCCCGGTTGTACAAGGCCATCTCTCAGATTGGAAAACAACCGAAGATGGAGGTTTCTACATACTCGGGAAACCTAAATCCAGAAGAAGTGATTGACTGGATAAATGATTTAGAGGAGTATTTCGAATATGAGGAGGTTGAAGACCCTAACCGGGTCAGATTTGCTAAGACCAAGTTGAAGGGTCATGCCAACATTTGGTGGAGGGGAATACGGTTGGAGAGGAACGAGAAGGGGGAAGGAGAGAATAACAAGATGGGATAGAATGGTGGAGAAGCTGAAAAGACGGTTCATCCCGACAGATTACGAGTTGGATCTGCTAAGAAAAATGCGAGGTTTGAGGTAGACAAACAAAAGCTGTCCAAGAGTACACCGAGGAGTTCTACAAGATCTCCATTAGAGCTGGGCATTTGGAGGCAAACAAAGAAAAGGTGGCCCGTTATATCAACGGGTTGAGACTCGGTATCCGGGAGGAGCCGAGCCTGGTTCGGATAAGCACCATTGAGGATGCTTACCGGTTTGCCTTAAAGGTGGAAGAAAAAGCTGAAAGAGGCGGTTTGAAGGCAAGCAAAGAGGAAGGGGCCGTGGTGGAAGAAGCTGGTGGGAGAACCGGTGGAGAAAAGTACAAGGACCCGAAGAAGGCGGGTGAAACCGGTAGTAACCGAGGAGAAAAAGGAAGAAGATGTTTATCAGCCCCGAGAACGAGACGAGTTACCCAAGAGGACGGGGTGGATCTGGACGAGGATTTGGAAGAGGAGTATTCCGTGGGACATGTTTCCACTGTGGTGAAGAAGGACATCGGGAATTTGAGTGTCCACAACACCGAGAAAGGACGAACAAGAGGCCTGAGGGTCCAGCCAGAGCTGCTGTGGCAGAGGAAGATGCTGAGTCTGAGCATTCCGAAGAAGCGGAGAGAGGAGAAACAATGATTGTAAGAAGGGTCCTGTTGAATGAGGAGAAGGACACAGACCAGAGAAGAAGTTTATTCCGCACCAGATGTAAATGTGCGGGCAAGGTTTGCAATATTATTATTGATAATGGTAGCACGGATAACCTGGTTTCGAGGAGATGGTTACAAAGCTACAGTTAGAAAGGAAGAAGCACCCACACCCATACCGGGTCGCATGGTTACAGAAGGACCACAAAGCTTTGGTCAATGAACAGTGCTCCGTTAAATTTAACATTGGAAATTATTGTGATGAGGTCCTGTGTGACATCCTGCCCATGGATGCTTGCCACATGTTGCTGGGGAGGCCCTGGCAGTTTGATCGGAGTGCAGTGCATGATGGCCGTGCCAACACCTATTCATTGACAAAGAATGGTGTACGCCATAAACTAAAGCCCTTGAAGGATGCGGATGAAAAGGTATGTAACAATTCCAGAATCTGTTTAGTTGAGGGAAGAAAGTTCCTGGACGGATTGAAGCATGAACATTTATGTTATGCAATAATCCCTAGAGCAAGAGAGAAGGAATGCCAGGATACCCCAAGAGAAGTCTTGGATCTGTTGGAGGAATTTCCGGATATTGTGTCGACAATGTGCACGAGGGTTTACCCCGATGAGGAAAATTAGCCACCATATAGATTTGGTACCGGGATCAAGCTTGCCAAATAAAGCTGCACACAGAATGACACCTGTAGAAACTGAGGAGTTAAATAGACAGGTCCAGGAATTGTTAGAGAAGGGATTGATTCGGGAAAGTTTGAGCCCATGTGCAGTACCTGCAGTGCTGGCGCCAAAGAAGGATGGAGAATGGAGGATGTGTACAGATTCACGGGCCATCAACAAAATCACTATTAAATACAGATTCCCGTTGCCAAGAATGGATGATATCATGGACTGTTTAAGTGGAGCTGAATACTTCACAAAGATTGATTTAAAAAGCGGCTATCATCAGATCCGAATCCGGGAGGGAGATGAGTGGAAGACAGCCTTCAAGACAAGAGAGGGCTTGTATGAGTGGTTGGTCATGCCATTTGGGCTGTCCAATGCACCAAGTACTTTCATGCGGCTGATGAATGAAGTACTGAAGGAATTCCTGGGAAAGTTTGTTATTGTTTATTTAGATGACATATTGATATTCAGCAGGACCCTGGAGGAACACCTGATGCATATCAGGAGGGTCTTTGAAAGACTGCGAGAAGAACAGTTGTTAATAAATCTGAAAAAGTGTAATTTTGTCAAGAAAGAATTGGTATACCTGGGGTTTGTAATCTCAGCAGGAGGTCTGAAGATGGAACCCAAGAAGGTGAGAGCCATCATTGAATGGCCTACCCCAAGAAGCACAATGAAGTAAGATCTTTTCATGGTTTGGCCAGCTTTTACAGGAAGTTCATAAAGAACTTCAGCAGCATTTGTGCACCTCTCACAGAAACAATGAGGGGAGATAAAAAGGAGTTCAAGTGGACATCAGGGGCTGAAAGGAGTTTTGATGCATTGAAGAGGAAAGTTACAGAACAGCCTGTTTTGGCACTTCCAGACTTTAACAAGGTATTTCAGGTGGACTGTGATGCCAGTGGCAGTGCAATAGGGGTCTATCTTGAGTCAAGGGGGCAAACCAGTTGCTTATTTCGGTGAGAAGCTAAATGATGCTCGGAAAAAGTATTCAGTTTATGACCAAGAATTTTATGCTATAGTTCAGGCTCTGAAAAAGTGGAGACACTATTTATTGCCAAAGGAGTTTGTTCTATTCTCGACCACCGGGCTTTACAATACATTAACGATCGGGAAAAAGCTGAATCAAAGGCACATGAAATGGGTGGAGTTCCTCCAAAGTTATACCTTTGTGCTTGAAACACGAAGTGGGAAGTCAAACGAGTTGCGGATGCCTTGAGCGAGAAGGCGGACTTTGCGATTAAAATGACGGTGGAAGTAGTGGGGTTTGAAGAAGCGAAGGGTTTGTACCCTACGAGATCCAGATTTTGCGAAGCTTGGAAGGCTTGCTTAACACCTGTTACGGTGGACCGAACAAAATGGTTGGATTTCCTAATCCAAGATGGAATGCTGTTCAAGGGAAGCAAATTATGCATTCCAAGGAGCTCTATGCGGGAGAACTTGATCAAGGAAAAGCACAGCGGAGGATTGGCTGGACACTTTGGTAGGGATAAGACTATTGCCCTAGTGGAGGAAAATTACTACTGGCCACAACTTCAGCAAGATGTGCGAAAGTTTGTGCAAAGTTGCAGAATATGCCAGATGGCAAAAGGTGTAAAACAAAACACCGGACTGTACCAGCCATTGCCTGTACCTGAAAGGCCATGGGAGGACATAAGCATGGATTTTATTCTTGGATTGCCGAGAACACGAGAGGGAAATGACTCTGTATTTGTGGTGGTTGACCGGTTCTCCAAAATGGCACATTTTATTCCCTGTCAAAAGACAAGTGATGCGGTTCACATTCTTTGGATTATTCTTCAAGGAAGTGGTACGACTTCACGGCTTGCCAAGAAGCATAGTTTACGATAGAGATACCAAGTTTGTTGGGTACTTACGGAGGACTCTGTGGAAGAAGATGAAAACAGATCTGAATTTCGGTTCGGCATACCACCCACGAGTCGACGGACGAGACGAGAGGTGGTGAACGGAAGCATGGGTAATCTATTGAGGTGTTTGATAGCGAGATCAGCCCAAGGGATGGGATTTAGTTTTACCACGGGCGAGAATTTGCATATAACGGTTCGGTTAATAAGAGCACCAACAAATCTCCATTCCGAGATAATATACGGGAACAGTCCAAGGAATGTGTACGAACTGAGAAGGTTGGACAAGAGAGAAAAGTGCAGTGCCGAGGCAGAAGAATTTGCGGAACACATGAAGAGTCTGCATGAAGAAGTAAGGAGACAAATTATGAAAATGAATACTCAATATAAGACAAGGGCAGACCAGAAGCGGCGGTTCAAGGAGTTCAAAGTAGGAGATGAGGTTATGGTGCATCTCAGGAAGGAGAGGTTTCCTGCCAAGACTTATAATAAATTGAAGATGAAAAAGTTCGGGCCGTGCAGAATACTGGAGAAACGGGAGTCAGGAAATGCATATGAAGTTGAATTACCAAATTGGCTTGACATTTCACCTGTTTTTAATATTTTAGATTTAGTGGAATATCATGAAGGGGAAAGTACAGAGGCACCAACTGTAGAATTGTGGCAAATTCCAGCATCTACTCCAACCACCAACGAGATTGAGGAGATATTGGACACTCGTGAGGGCAGAAGCACCAGAAATAAATAGTATACTGAGTACTTGATCAAATGGAAGGGCAGACCTGTTGAAGATGCGACTTGGTTGTCGAAGGTGGAGGCTGACCGCTTGGGTCTTCCCGAACAAAACTGAAGTGAGGATCACTTTTAATCTACCCCGGTGTACGATGCGAGGAGCATCCGGTGGCAGAAGGGCAATCTTGCATCTTCCAAAATGTTTGTAAATTTTCAAGTACTTTAAATTTGATTTGCTTTCAGTATTTTTTTCTTAGGAGGGAAGTTTCATGAAGAAAGGGGAGTAAGTTGCTTTAAAGGGGAGGGGTCACGAAATCGCGACCTCAAAAGGCTTGGGCAAGTCATGGACCGTCTTCGTTGCGATATTGTGACGTCACGATATCGCGACGTCGCGATATCGCGACTATTCTCGTAGCAAAGGCGGAAGGGAAGGAGCGAGTCGCGATATCGCGACGTCGCGATCGAAAGAAAGGCGAAAAGGGGATGGTGCCGTCGCGATATCGCGACGTCGCGATATCGTGACATCGCAATATTGCGGCGTTGGTTCAACGCAAGGGCAGAGAGGTTGATGCCATCGCGATATCGTGACAGGTCGCGATATCGCGACCTGTCGCGATATCGCGGCCATTCAAAGGCCGACACGTGGCGCAACATTGGATAGCCACGAAAGTTAAAGAAAATAGAGAGCAAAGCAAAGCCCGAAAGGAGGACAAGCGAGCGGTCGAGTAAGGCCGAGTTTAACACGTGGAGGACCACGTGTACCATGAGAATTGTAGAAGGCACGTGGAATGACTAAATTGCAACAAGAGGAGGACATGGCAAAATTGGTACGTGTAAGAAATTAAATCGAAGATCACGGAGGTTGTTGAGAGAGGTGTCGGCCGCGCAATTTCTTCTTATTATTTTTGGCATCTTAGCATTTACGGGTGATGGCTTAACAGTGCAGAGGACGGTCAGAGCACTGCGGCTGGTACAGGGAGGCCATCAATGCTAGTACCTTGGTAGATCGGGCGGATTGCCATTAATGACCGAAATTCGAAAAACTCGGCGGGAGGGAAAATTCGAAGGGAGAATTTTATTAGGTGGAAGCATTGATTGCCGGGAGACAGGGGGTTCCGATAAAAGGGGGAAAAATTGTAAGGGATGGGATGGTGAAGCTCGGGATTGAGGGAGAAATTGTATGTTTGGAAAAACTACTGTAAACTGTATTAAGCAATTTAATGAAATTATTGTGAAATTACTGTGAATGTGTTTGTGAGAATCCCGGCTTGCCATCAAGAATATATTGTCATAAGAAGTTGTTGTCCCATTTGCATCACAAGAAGTTGTTTTCTTGTAATATTACCATCACAAGGAGTTGTTGTCATAAGAATATGTCATCATGTATTTATTTCAAGACCTGATTGTCTTATGTAGATGAGTTGGAATTTTGTGCTTCTTGTAGATGTTGTCCTTTGATGAATACCCTTCACCTATACACATCAATTTGATATCTTATATGGTATATATTATGTAAAAATTATTATGTAATAGTATAATCTATTCTATTTTTTCCATTATTTATTTTTTATCCTAATATATATTGATGAGACACTTCTTTAAATTTAATTAATTTATAGTATTTACTTACCTTTGTGTATGTTATTTTAGTTAAAATAAAATTTAATAAATAATAAACTTAATTAAAAATTTAAGTATAGTTTAGTTTATTTGTTTCAATATTTTATTTCAACAAATTTCGACTTTGAAGTTCAAAATTTGACAAGTTTTATTGATCCTTAAAATAAAATTCAAATACTTGTATTTTTTTATTTATTTTAGTTTTTTTTAACATAGAATTGATGTGAGCCTCACCCATATTATATCATTGCCACATAGTGATATTACAACAGCTTAGCTAGTATGTATGTATTTCTAGGAAAGATTTAAACCTATGTTTTCTCCTTAAAATTTGAGGAATTAAATTAGTTAATCTAATGTCATTTTATAAAATTAAAATCCTTTATTATAACGCTAAATATTTTTCATATATATTTCCATAATTTTTGAATTATTAATCAACATTTATTGTGAAATACAAATTAGCTTTTAGTAACAAGTAATTACTAAAAAGAATTAGGAGTAACAATTCTAATATGGGTGCAAGTGAAGTGGAAATCCCTAGGCTACATGGAAATTGTAGTGGCTTCTAAAGCATTTTTTTTATCATATTAAACTACATTTAAGATGCAAATTGTATCCTACGGAGAGGTCCCTAGTTCTATGAAAAAAGAGGTTTATTTTTTTGGAAGCTGGAACCTGATTTCAATCATCATATACAAAGGGTTAACTTTGTGCCTCTATGGGTTTATCTCCCTACCCTTCCTTACTATCTTTGACATGAATATGTATTTAGAGGCATGGCAAAGGTTATGGGGGATATATTTCTTATCATTCTAATAACCAAAGCCAAATCAAGAATGGTGCATGCAAGAATGTACGTTATGATATATCTATAGGTGGATCTTACCTCTTCTATCAAGCTTATCTCATTATTGGGTACTTGGGACCAGCCCATTGTTTATGAAAATAATTTTGCTTGATAATTTGGTTATGGAAAATTGGGTCACCAGGTGAATCAATGTCCCCTTAGGGCACAGAAAAAAAATGAAAAGAGATCTGCAAGAAACTAATGGATATAGAAGGATAAATCAGGTTGAGTCTCCTCAAATAATTTTGGTGCTAATTTCTCTAAGGTGGAGGAAGGTGAAGCTTAGGCTTACATGGACAAGGTTCAAAATATGAAGGCTTTAGCAGAGAAGATTTTGCAACCCTCAAAATTAACCCCAGTCAATCTGGTGGAGATTGAGAATGCATATAAGGAGAAGAGTGTACCCTCGAATCTTGGTGCTGTTGAGGTATGTCATTCAGATATCATTTTTGAAACCATTTTTTCTAAGGTTCTTCTTCATAATTCCTTTGATAGCTTTTGTATTTTTTTTGTTCTTAAGGAGTCTAAAATTTATTTGGTTACCCCTAAGTTATGGTCTCCATTTAGCTCCTCAAAAATATATCTGGAGAAAGGTTCTTCAGGCCCTAAAACCTGAATTCGAAGGAAGGGCAAGGTCAATGTGGGTGTTGAGAAAAAAACTAGAAAAGTCCCCTAACAAGTCTGTGAGGAATAGGAAAATGGATTTTGAGATTGCAAATGGATCTCAAGCTTTGGTAAAATTTGAATAAGGGAAGGATGTTAGAGTAAGATATCTAAATATGAAATATATTTACTAGAGTAACATGGTTTTTCTAGGTAAAATAAGTCTAATTCTAAATATTATAAATGAAGTGCTTCTCCTGGAGTGTTAGGGACCTGAATGATCTTTCTAAACAATGGTTGGTCACTTCCTTGTTTAAATAAATTTTACCTGATATTTTTTTCTACAAGAAACCAAGTTGGATGGTTAGGATATAGAAGTTGTTAGAATAAGGATTTGAAAAGAAGCTCCTTTGTCTCTAGGATACCAATAAGTTTAAGGGTTCTATAATTTCTTCCTCAGATACAATTATTAATATTCTCTTCTACGACAGAGAAAGTAACAAAAGGTGGGTTATGACTAATGTGTATGCACCAAAATATGGTCCTAGTAGAAACCTATTATGGCAAACTCTGAATTCTATGATAAGGATTGTTACTCAAGAAGCCTACTGCCTAGTAGGGGATTTTAATTCCACTCTATTTTTTTAGATAAAAATGGATGGAACTCCCCAATATCAAAAAGCATGGAATATTTTATAGATTTTATTAATGGCAATGAGCTATTGGATGTCAATTTGAAGGGTTCAAGGTATACTTGAAGCAAGAGTAGAGTGGGTAACTAGCTCATCCAAATTATGTTGGATAGGGTTCTTATCTTTAAGGAGTGCCTTATGTTATTTGGAAATTTGTCTCTCTATTCTATACCCAAAATTGGCTCTAACCTAAACACTTATGTATTAAAGTGGACCAAGAAGAATCTAGATTCCCTAGGCCATTTAGGTTTGAGGCAATATGGTGCCTTCATCCTTAGTTAGAAGTTGAAATCTAAAACTACTGGTTGACAAGGGTCTAAGGTTTAAATATTTCAAAAATTGTGATGAATTTTACAATTGTTAAAAGCAACCTTAAATAATGGAATAGAATGGTTTATAGGAATATTTTGCAAAATAAGAAATACCTAAAAAGTCAATTAAAAGATATTAAATATGATATAGATCTTGGTAATTAGTCTCAAGAGATCACATATAGAGAAAATAAGGTGTTGGAAAAATTTCATAACACTATTGCCAAGGAGGAAATTTTGTGGAAACAAAAGTCCAAATAACTTTGGCTAAAGGAGGGATATAGAAATTCCAAGTATTTTCACATCACAACTTTGAAGCACAAAAGTGCAAACAGGATTAGATAAATTCAAAAAAATTGATGGATCTAGTGCTACTCACATTGAGGATATAAGAGTTAAAGCTATGTTTTTTGAAGAAATCTCATCAAGGTGGAAGAGGTTTGTAATGAGGAAGCTCAAAATAAGCTACTTGGTAGTATTCCCAACCTTGTCATGGTTGATATGAACCAATCCCTTGTATCTGCCTTCAGTAATGAGCAAGTTAGAGATTCTATATTTATGATGGAAGGAATGAAGGCTCTAGGTCTTGATGGTTTCTACTTCCTCTCTTTTCAAAAGTATTAGCATATTGTGGGGAAGGATATTGATGATGCCCTTCAGGAGGTCCAATCCACCAATCTTATCTCGTTTAGAGTAATTTCTACCTTTTTAACCCTAATATCCAAGACTATTGATGCAAAGGATTTTGGTACCTTTAGACCCATTAGTTTATGTAACACTAAATATAAAATTATGACAAATGCCCTTGTTAACAGATTAAAAAAATTTCTTCTAGCCTTGATTGATTCAGTCCAAAGTAGGTTCATGCTAGAGAGAAATTTTTTTGACAATATCATAGATGTCTAGGAAATTATTCATTCAACTGATAAAATTAGTAGAGTTGGTATATTCCTCAAATTATACATGAATAAGGCTTATGATAGGGTTTCATGGATGTTTTTGTTAAATTTTTTGGGAAATTTTAGTTTTTGTTAAAATTGGATAAAAATTGTTCATCTTTGTATCTCTTCTACCAAGAATTTGGTCATAATAAATGGGTCCCCAGTAGGTTATTTTTTAAGTTTGAGAGGTATTATCCAAGGGGATCCCTTGTCTCTGTACCTCTGTATCTTAGTGGTGGAAGCTCTAGGTAGGGCTATCAAGTTAGAGCCCTTTATGAAAGGTATAAAACCTGCTTTGCTAGTATATACTATTTATCATCACCAATTTGCAAATGATGTTCTGCTCTCCCTCCATGATTTCATTTACCCAAGTAAATGTGCTAAAAGGAATATTGGAGGCTTTTGAAATTGTAACTAGGTAAAATATAAATTATATAAAAAGCAAAATCTTCTTTCTAAATACCCCTTAGTGAGGTAGAATATAATTGCTCATATTTTTGGTTGTGAGGTGACTGCACTCCCATATATTTACATTAGAATACCTTTGTTTAAAGGTATGATCTAGGATTTCCTTTGGGAACTTGTGATGGAAAGTTTATAGAGGAAGCTTGTCAGGTGGAAAGGATCCCTCCTCATTCAAGTTGGAAAGGCTACCCTAGTAAAGTCTACTCTTTAGAGCATTCCAACCTTCTTCTTATCTATGTTCAAAATTACTAATAAGAATTTATCAAAGATTAAACATATTCAAAAGTCATTTCTTTGGTCTAGGTATAATGAGAAGAAAAATCTTCACTTAGTTGGTTGGGAGCAAGTCTGAAGATAAAAAGTATGGGAGATTAGGTATTTATAACATCAACTAGATGAATAAGGCTTTGGTTGTGAAATGTGAATGGAAGTTGACAAATCAAATTAAAATTAGCTGGATCAACATTGTGTGTGCCAAATACTTGAGATAGGAGAAATTTTTGATTACTAATCCTCTACCGACTTCCAGCTTAGTATTTTGGTTGAGTTTGCAAAATTCGAGGGTACTAGTCTCCAAATAGGTGGAGGTTGGAAGATGGACTCAAGATTAATTTTTGGAAATATATTTGGTTATAGACCATATACTTTCACATATTCTAAATTTAGCATATTTGGAGCCTAGGACCAGATTGGTTTTTGGGTCTAAGATGATTGACTTTATCAAGGTGGTCAATGGGTTGAAGGTTTGGAAATCGTTAGACCGATATGTTCTCAACAATGTTGAACTTGAAGCTTGAATTCTCATTGCATATAAGTTGAAGTTTTAAGTCATTAAATAGATAAATGAATAGGATGAGATATTTTGGGTAAGAGAAAATAATAGATCCTTTTCATTCAAGTCCACCTACAATCTATTGTTTGTTATGACTCCTTCGTGGGTCCCACATTTTAAAATATGGTTTAACGGTCTAACACAAAATGTGAATATATTTTTCTAGGTCACAACTTAGAATATGATTTTAACCATTGGAAATATGTAAAAATGAGTTTGTGATGGGGGACCAAAAATTGCGTCTACAAAACTCAAATTTTCATTCAATATTTTCAAGTTTATTTTACACAGACTAGCCCGCAGGCGTAGTTTTCACTCACTATGCAATCTCTGGCCTCCATGCCCTCTCATTACAACACTGGGTTTTTATAGAGGCCCCGACCCTCTACATCTGTAATCAATTTACAGAACAATGGCCACAACCATTAACCTCCCATCTGGAAGTAAATTCATGCACCGCTTTCTCTGTCGTCCTTCGACATGCACGATCCTGGTGTAGACTGCCTCACGCTCGGTGATCTGCCTACACTACCCAGGAACTATGAGATTTCTCTGGAAGGAAACACAGTCTAAAACTGCCTCACGCTCGATGATCTATTTCATGGTATTTCGTCTCCATGGAAACTGCCTCACACTCGGTGCGTCTACCTACACTACCCAGGAACCCTTCAGCTCCTCTGGAAGAAAAACAATGCAAGTAGGGCTAGGATGGCCCTCTGGCCTCACAACTGCAACCTCTACCTACAACTATTTTCCAACCCTTGTACAAGTCTCTGCTTCACCCTTTTATAGCTTTTGGCATGCCTCTTCATCTTCCAACTAGTGGCCCTTCGCTTCATCTTTGCCACGACTGTTCGTCTCCGTCGGTTCCATAAATGCATCTCACAACGGCACCCTATAACTGTTGTCCAACTCTTACTTACAGTTATATTTTTTGCACGACTCTTTGTCTTCTCCTACTTTCACTACATCTTGCTGCCATGTGTCGCTCAATGGACTCCTTCTGTAATGGTCCCTGTAACCGTCTGCCCCTTTTGAGTTGTGAAGTAGCATGTCACGATTTTGTGACATCTCCTCTCTCTTCCTCATCTTCTTCTCTTCCTGTCGCGATATCGCGACATGTCACGATATCGTGACATTTTTGCTTCCTGGCCATCTCTCTCCTCTTCGGGGTGCGAAAACCCGACATGTCATGATATCATGACATTTCTGCTCCATCGCCTTCTCTCTCCTCTTCGGGTTGCGAAATCATGACATGTCACGATATCGCGACACTTTTCTCTTCATCCACTTTCTCTTCTCTTCTAGCCACGAAAATGCGACATGTCACGAAATCGCGACATCTTTTCCTCTCTGCTTCCTCTCGCTTCTTTGGGTCGTGAAAATATGACATGTCACAAAATTGTGACATCTTCTCCTCCAGCTTCTTCGCTCGCCTCTTGGTCGCGAAAATGCGACATGTCATGAAATCGTGACATTTTCCTCCTCTGGCTCCTCCTTCGCTTTTTGGTCATAAAAATGCGACATGTCACAAAATCATGACATCTTCCTCCATTGGCTTCTTCTTTGCCTTTTGGTCATGAAAATGTGACATGTCACGAAATTGCGACATCTTCCTCCATTGGCTTCTTCTTTGCCTTCTGGTCGTGAAAATGCGACATGTCACAAAATCGTGACATTTATTCCTTCTGGCTTTCTCTCTCCTTGGTGGGTCACGAAACTGTGACATGTTGTGAAATCATGACATCTTCTCCTCTATGCCTTCTCTCTCTTCTACGGGTCACGAAACTGTGACATGTCACAAAATCGTGACATCTTCCTCTTCCACTCTACATCCTGCCTTTGGGTCACAAAATTGCGACATCTTAGCTTTCAAATTTCTCTTTCTTCCTCAGGTCGCAAAATCATGACATGTCACGAAATCGTGACATATTTCCTCCTTGCTTCCTTCTTTCATCTGCGGGTCATGATAATGCAACATGTCATGATATCGCGACATCTTCTGTTTGCTACTTCTCTCTCCTATTTGTGTTGCGATATTGCGACACTTTTTCTATCGTGATATCACAATAGTTTTTCCCTGCTGGCTTCTCTCCCACTTTGTGTCGCGATATCGCGACACTTTTTCTGTCGCGATATCGCGATATCGCGATAGTTTTCCTCATTCTCTTTCTTCTTCTTCTTATGTCATGATTTTGTGACATGTAACAAAATCACGACATCTTCCCTCAGCCAATTTTTTGAAAATGGCTCTGCTTCCACTGGATTCTCCTACATCAGATGTCATTGGATGCTCCTACATCAGACACCCGGGGTTTATGGAGAAGTGACCTTCACTTTTGCACTGTTCTATCACACAGGGACTCAACTCTTTCTGATCAACCCACTCTCTTGGTCTTCTCACCATTCTTCCATAGGCCCTGGTGCAAACTGCCTCACATTCAGTGCATCTGTTTGCACACTCAGAAACTTCTAGCTCTGATACCACTTGATGGGGGACCAAAAATTGCGTCTACAAAACTCAAATTTTCATTCAATATTTTCAAGTTTATTTTACATAGACTAGCCTATATGTGTAGTTTAAACTCACTATGCAATCTCTGGCCTCCATGCCCTCTCATTACAACATTGGGTTTTTATAGAGGCCCCGACCCTCTATAGTCTACAATCAATTTATAGAATAATAGCCGCAGCCATTAACCTCTCGTATGGAAGTAAATTCACACACCGCTTTCTTTTTCGTCCTCTGACATGCATGATCCTGGTGTATACTGCCTCATGCTTGATGATCTACCTACACTACCCAAGAATCTAAGCTTTCTCTGGAAGGAAACATAGTCCGAAACTTCCTCACGCTCGATGATATGTTTCACGGTCTTCCATCTCCATGGAACCTGGTGTAAACTGCCTCACACTCGGTGCATCTGTCTACACTACCCAGGAACCCTTTAGCTCCTTTGGAAGAAAAACAATGCAAGCAGGGCCAGGATGGCCCTCTGGCCTCACAACTACAACCTCTGCCTACAACTATTTTCCAACCCTTGTACAAGTCTCTGCTTCACCCTTTTATAGCTTCTGGCATGCTTCTTCATCTTCCATCTGGTGACCCTTCGCTTCATATTTGCCACAACTGTTCGTCTTCATCGGTTCCATAACTGCATCTCACAACGACACCCTGTAACTGTCGTCCAACTCTCGCTTACGGTTACATTTTTTGCATGACTCTTTGTCTTCGCCTACTTTCACTGCACCTTGCTGCCACATGTCGCTCAATGGACTCCTTCTGTAATGGTCCCTGTAACCGTCTGCCCCTTTCGAGTCATGAAGTAGCATGTCATGATTTCGCGACATCTCCTCTCTCTTCCTCATCTTCTTCTCTTCCTGTCGCGATATCGCGACATGTCGTGATATCATGACATTTTTTCTTTCTGGTCATATCTCTCCTATTTGGGGTGTGAAATCCTAACATGTCGCGATATCATGACATTTCTGCTCCCTCGCCTTCTCTCTTCTCTTTGGGTCACGAAATCGCAACGTGTCACGATATCGTGAAACTTTTCCCTTCATCCACTTTCTCTTCTCTTCTAGCCGTGAAAATGTAACATGTCGCAAAATTGTGACATCTTTTCCTCTTTGCTTCCTCTCGCTTCTTCGGGTCATGAAAATATGACATGTCGCAAAATTGTGACATCTTCTCCTCTGACTTCTTTTCTCACCTCTTAGTCGTAAAAATGTGACATCTCGCGAAATCGTGACATTTTCCTCCTCTGGCTCCTCCTTCACTTTCTGGTCATGAAAATGCGACATGTCATGAAATCGTGACATCTTCCTCCCTTGGCTTCTTCTTCGCCTTCTGGTCACAAAAATGTGACATGTCATGAAATCGCGACATCTTCCTCCCTTGGCTTCTTCTTTACCTTCTGGTCACAAAAATATGACATGTCATGAAATCGTGACATTTCTTCCTTCTGGATTTCTCTCTCCTTGGCGAGTCACAAAACTGTGACATGTCATGAAATCGTGACATCTTCTCCTCTGCACCTTCTCTCTCTTCTGCGGGTCACGAAACTATAACATGTCATGAAATCATGACATATTCCTCTTTTGCTCTTCATCTTGCCTTCGGTTCATGAAATCATGACATCTTAGCTTTTGGATTTCTCTTTCTTCCTCAGGTCACAAAAGCGCGACATATCTTGAAATCATGACATCTTTCCTCCTTTCTTCCTTCTTTCATCTGTAGGTCACGATAACACTACATGTTGTGATATCATGACATCTTCCGTCCGCTACTTCTCTCTCCTCTTTGTGTCGTGATATCGCGACACTTTTTCTATCATGATATCGCGATAGTTTTTCCCTGCTGGCTTCTTTCCCACTTTGTGTCGCGATATCGCGACACTTTTTCTGTCGTGATATCGTGACAATTTTCCTCCTTCTTTTTCTTCTTCTTCTTCTGTCACGATTTTGTGACATGTCATGAAATCGTGACGTCTTCCCTCCTTAGCCAATTTTTTGAAAATGGCTCTGCTTGCATTGGATGCTCCTGCATCAGATGTCACTGGATGCTCCTACATCAGTTTGGTCAGTGCTTCCCTCTATGGTGCTAATGTAGAACAGAAAAGTCATCTATTATTTCAATGCTCATTCTATATGAAAGTTCTTAACTCTATTTTTAATTTTTTGGGTCTTAGTTGAGTGGTGTCGAGTTCACTTGTTGATGTTTGCACTCAATGGTAAAATCTTTTTACTCTTCAAGATTAAAATATTTTTAAAATTTTTGTTTGTTGCATCTTTCTTTGTTGGTGTGGAAGGAGAGGACTAGTAAATTTTTTAAGAACTTCAAAAGAGATCCTGCCTCTATTTATGCTAAAACATTGGCTTCCACCATTGAGAATGTGTCATCTATGGATTTAGAGGAGGGTAGTATTAAGGATACTAAACTCAAAAGGAAAATTGGATTTCAATAGAGCAATAGGGTTGTAGGTCTTCTTGGTCCTAATCCCTGAGCCCTTGTAAGGTGGGAAACTCCTTATTTGGGTTGGGTTAAACCAAACTTTTATTGAGCTTCAAAAGGTAATCCTAGTAATAATGGTGTCGATGGAGTGCTTGGGGATGATAGAGGTGGGCTTCTACTAGTGTATGTCGAATTATTAGATATTTAGACTTTCCATGTTGCAAAAACCATAGCCCTTTATTAGGTCTCTTGCTTTTGATAATATGGGGTACTAAAATATTTGTAATGAAGGAGACTCACCTAATATAATAAAATTGATCAAAGGTTATTTAGTCATTGATTGGAACATTAAGGCTATGATTATGGAGTCTAGGTGGATTCTTTAGGCTAGGGAGGATAGGGAGATAAGCATATCTTCAAAGAAGAAAAATACCATTGTAATAGCCCTACTAGAGCAACTACTTAAATTATAACTATTTTTTGTAGAACAACATACTATTGATGAATTTGTGACTATAAGAACAAGTGTTTGTTGCTAGATAGACAAAAATTTGAGAAGATCAGGAACCCCTCCATCAGATGGCTAGGATAGCGTAGACCATGAGAGGTAAGGATGAATATAATAGAGGTGTGAAAAACACCATGGCTCATGAGTACCTGAAAACTCATAGAAAAATTGCGTCCATCTAGTTGCATCCATGTAGTTGCATATTAATTGATTAGGATTGTATGTATGCGTATGTTGATTTGCATATTATGGATAAAATAAATTATTTAATATCAATTATAATTTGAAAATTGCCATTAAAATAAAATGGAGAAAATATAAATACAAGAATGAATTAATATATATATATATATATATTTTAAAACAAAAATGAAAATATTATAACACCGACTATACAAGTCATCAATTTAAAGATAACTAAATTAAATCTTACATCACATCTAGTAGTGGCTCTATGACGTGGATCTCATTTACCACATGCCAAATAATAAAACATAGAAGTTGCATGGCAAATCCCACCTATTTGAACAAAATCTCTCCATCCCTTTTATAAAAGGGTGGGTAACCGGAGAGTTGGGAATAGTGTTTTGGATGAGGTGTAAATCCTATTGTATTGGGAGCTCTCATTTGATTGATTGGAAGTAAAGCTTGGAGGAGATGCAAATTGCATCATGTCATTGTCCCAAAAGACTAATAAAAAATTGTCTGGTTGATAGAGTATAAGAATAGCGTAAATTATATGTTATGCTTTATTTTATATAATGTTTCAAATATGTGTGGCAGATGAAAATTGTTTTTGCTTTCTTTTCAGGAGTTGAAGGATTGTTTGATAGTGTGAAATATATATATATATATATATATATATATATATATATATATATATATATATATATATATATAGTCAACCAGGAAAGTAATGCAGTGCTTGATGATAGGTAAAAATAAAATAGTTTATGGGTGCTTGATATGTTTCGTGTGAATTTGCAGTGTTTGTATGTTCATATTGATTGTGTTGGAAAGAGCATGTAGAAATTGTATTTACATTCAAATGTGAGCCGTTCTGACCCATTGCGCACTTGAGTCTTTGTCTTGAGCTCGACGAAGAGAGGGATTTTCCTATAAGTGTCTCGTACTCTAAAATTTTACTGGCAACATTACCTTTGTTTGGTAGGTTCAATTGAGCAATGAGTTTACCCGATGGTGGTATTGAAGAGTTTTGCTACTCAAGTCATGTCGGGTGTCTCCATAGCTTTAAGCCCTGAATAAGGGACACTTTAACCAAAGAATTTTTCATAAAATGTTTTTTCTAACAATCTCGTCAAACTAGGCACTGAATTGTGTTGTTATTCTTGGGAATTGATTGTGAAATGAAATGTTGTATTAACTGTGTTTTCAGTATGAATGAGTCCTGGTAAACTATTGAATGATTTATTGTTGCATTTAGTGTCATCGGTTTTGTGTTCAATAGTCGAGGTACGTCTAGTTTACCTCACATTAGATTGGAACCATATTAATTCTCTCTTTTCAGCTATGAATAAATGTAGCAAAAATACCCTTGTTGGAAATAAAATTGGTCCAACCCTGATGAACGAAATTTCTCTCTCGGCATGCCAAATAACTATAGTGACTATTTAAATTTTGTTAAATTTCCCTTTTGGTGTTAAAATCGTTGATTGAGCTTCGTCCTGTCCGTTAATAGTTCATGGATAAAGGTTTAAAATGTGTTTAGCTTGAACGAAAGTCTATTATAATCCATTTGATAAATGTACTTTACATTGAAAACTGCTATGTTTGCAAGAATACCAACTTAATTGCTATTGCTTAAGATTTTTAGATAAATTATTTATTTAAGTATATAACTTATAATTGAAGAAATACATCTGTCAGATGAAAGGAAAACTGTTAATGATTTTATTGAAATATGGTATTATCACCTTCACAATATTGCAGATGTTTGGTAAGGATTAAAATATATTTGGTATCATATGTGCTTATACAAACTAGGTGCTACCTCCTAAATATGAAATTGTGTCAATGTCATAGTTAGAGAAGTTTATGGGTTATATCAAATATAATCCTCCAAGAAGATCACCCTGCCCTTCAGTCACTCAGCTGAGCAACGTTCTATCTGCACACCAGAGCTTTCCCTAGCATAGGCGATTGTGGAAACCCAAGACATTTTATTTTTGTACTTCTAGGAGTGAATGGGAAATCTGCCAAGCAACTTATTCATTTGTTGTTGTTGGTAGTCATGTTTTGATTGTGTGAATTCTTGCTTATGCACATGTTCCTCAATATTTATGGCTTGAGTCATTCGATGACTTCCTATGAAGATGTTGCTCAAATATGTTTAAATAATATAACTATATTTAGTAATAGTACAATATCAATTTCATTGGGTGAATTCAAAATCTATGTCATGAAAATATAAACCAAAACCTTTTAATTAACCTTATCAAGAATGTACATAATTACCACCCTACGAACGATGAAAGATCCTTTAAAAATGTAAAAACTATGTTATTGACCCCCTTTTAATATCGGTTGGTAACGTGGCTCCCTCTTCTACGTATACAGAGGACAAATTGATATATTCCTTTTATTTATCAAATACAATTAGAAGAAAGAGATAAGACTTCGTCTTATAAAAGGTAAATAAGATAAAGACTTATAAAGTTTAATTGTTACAGAAATGCAGAAATGTGAATAATTCTTACTATTAGAACACTTGGTGAAATGAGAACTATTCTTAAAAAAAATTGAGTTATGAACTTTAATTATTGGTAGGGAATACTTAAGAATGATTTTTTTTAATTTAGTAGTTAGGTTGTTTTAAACAAAGTCTTCTTATGTAGGAAAGACTTACCTATAATTGAACTCTCGAAAACTTTGTGAGTAGTTAGAAAGTTTATTTTATGGATTTAAGCCATCCAATTATATGTTAGTTTAGTTTCTAATGAATATTTATTTTTTTGGGTGATAGAAACTCATTTATTTAGTTTCTAATGAATATTTATTTTTTTGGGTGATAGAAACTCATTTATTTATCTTAAAATACTCTGACATCTCTTTTGTAAGAGGGAAAACAAAGGCTTTTAGAATGATATATGATTAGTTTAAACCATAGAAAATATTTTATTACTCAAAAAAAACCTTACTATGTCACTTCATATATGGTAAGAAGGGTAATTGTAGTGCTTAATCTTCTTGCTTTTTGAAAAGTAAGACTCAAAATAATTTGTTTATTAGTTTAATAGTTTATAAGTTTGAAATGTTAGCCGAATTTATCAAGGGAGTTTATATTGGTATAAATTTTGTGGTTTTATATTCGAATTTGCTACATTAGAATGGTCCATCTTTTATTATATAGTTTTATAGCAAAAACAAAACATAGTATTTAATAAGTAAATTGTTTTATGTTTTTATATGATTACTTTTCGAAAATATAATTTTAATTTGGATAAATTGGTTTAGAAGCTTTATATATTTACTTAAATGCTTTTGCTATGTGTTATTGGTTTTCTATGTGTTCTTGGTGTTCCTAGAATCCTTAAAAAGGTGATAAATAGGTAAAGTAACCTTATAGGTTGTATTTTATGAGATCCCTAGTAAAATTTACCCTTAAACTATTTCATCATGAAGAATTATCCATCAAGGAGGATGGTGGAAATATATACACATAGTACTAGTGATTGCAATAAGGGCATTCACCATGGTTCTTACACAAAATAATGGTTACTATAGGTAGTGCAATTACTATGATTCCTAAAATACCCAATGCCACTAGTTGCAGGTATAGGGAAATCATTATGATTTGGGGTGGTTTAACTCTTTATAGGAAGGATCAGGATGGAAAGGTAGCAAGGGGTGGTATTGGACATCACCTCTAGGCCACTAAAAGAGTAGTATGGTGAGGGGTTTCTTATCCATTGGATGATTGGGAGATCATGATGCACCTTGTCAGAGCCATAACATGTAAACCATACACCCATTTGCCTTGAAATTTAACAGGTGGTTCTACGTGCATGTTATACAATAGGCTAATCATTGATTCACCTAACCCTCCAAAAAACATACTTTCGAGACCTAAATCCTCCATCTAGTATCCTAAAATTAGCTTTTAGAATAGGTTCCTAGGTTTTTTGAGGTTTTTTTAATGTTAGAATTTTATTATCTTTTGTTATACCTTAAGTTGAGACCTAAAATTTTATAGTAAGGTTCATTATTGTAATATGGATGTGTACACCAAATTTGGGCATAATATGACTCATTTCTATTTTTAGTAGTTTTTAGAAAAAAACATTTTTTAGGGTTTCTTTAGGGTTTTTTTGTTTTTCGGTTTCTATATGATGGATTGTATTATTTTGGATAAGGGGTGTGAATTTAGGAATGATAAAAATATTGATTTGCAAGTTTCTTCCATTATTTTGCATTTGTGTTATGTGATTGGGGTCCATTTTTATTGGTCTCATGTAGCTGATTTTACACCCTTTGGTATCAGAGCGGGTGTGATCTCACTAGTGGAGGGAAGATGCCACCTAGAAGACAAGCCAGAGGTGCAGAGGGTGGTTATACCCAGATGAATAGGTAGATTGAGGATCTACATGCAGAAATAGCATGAATGATTGGTGTAATTAATTACATGGGAGAGAGACATCCTAGGGTGCATGTAGATCCAAGATCTGATAATGAAAATATACCTGAGGAATGTGGATCTAAGGTCCATGCAAAAGCAAAACATGAGGGCCTAGAGGAAGAATGATATGGTTTTGAAAATTGAATGATACAAGCTCTAGAAGGGCTTAAGGAAAATCAAGATGGAATCAAGATCGAGGTTCTTGAGTATGCTGGTGGGTTGAAACCAGAGGAGTTGATCGATTGGATCAATAGCCTAGACAAATATTTTGAATGGAGTAACCTTGTTGAGAAAAATAAGGTTAAGCTCACATGCACAAAGTTGAAGGGACCTCCATCGATTTGGTGGGACCATTTAAAGACTACATGATAGAGAAATGGAAACGAAAAGGTCAGGGTTTGGACAAGGATGAAGAAGAAGTTACAAGAAAAATGTATGCCTATAGAATACTCCCAAATCCTATTTCATAGATTTTAGAATCTCTGACAGAAGGATCAAAGCATTGAGGACTATACTAATGAATTATACAAGCTATCCATTCGAATGGAGCACAATGAGATGAAGGACCAAAAGGTTGTTAGGTATGTAAATGGCCTAAGTTTTGCTATCTAAGATGAGATGAGCATGCATCACACTCTTACAATAGAGGATGTGTATCAAATGGCCCTCAAGGTAGATGAGCAACAAAAAAGGGTTAATAATAAGGGATCAACACCCTATTTAGGTCAAGGTTGAAGTGGATATAATTTTCTCAAGGGAGAATCCTCGATACCTACTAAACAATAAGAATATGAGCATAATTTGAGAGTAAGAGGATACCAATGAGGTAGAGGTTACAATGGTGGATGAAATGGTAATGATACAAGGAGGCCGTATACCATTATGGATGTGGTGAGGAGTGGCACAAAGCATTTAAGTATCCCCAATGTGATGTCCAAGAAAGGGTCCAAAGAGGACAAGGAAGGGTCAATATGGTTGATATGGAAGAGCAGGATGAGGATGAAGTTGTTGCGGACATGGGGGAAGCACTTATGATAAGGAGAATATTTATTGCTCCTAAGAAAGTGAAGGTGTAGAGAAAAATGAAGGGGCAGACCATAGATGGTGACGATTCTTGGCTACGAACGAACATCTTTCGAACAAGGTGTACATTAGGAGGGAAGGTGTGTAACATTGTCATTGATGGTGGTAGTTGTGAGAATATGGTGTCAAATGTCATGGTTGATAAAATGCACCTAAAATGTGAAAATCATCCTTATCCATATCGTATCTCATGGGTTAAGAAGGGAAATCAGGTAACAATAGATCAAAGGTGTCTAATTAAATTTTTAATTGGGAGCATTTACAAGGATGAAGTGTGGTGTGAAATGATCCCGATGGACACATGTCACATTCTATTGGGGAGACCTTAGTAGTACGATATGGATACTAACCATAATGGGAGAAATAATACGTAAATATTTTGTAAGGATGGTGTAAAGGTAGTTATTATACCTCAAAAGGAGGATGGACCGAGTGAGAGCTTGTTGATGATGGAGTTTCTTGTAGAGATCAAGGATGCTAGCTTATGTTATGCCTTAATATCTAGGAAGATAGAAACAGGGGAAGTGGTTATGCTTATAACAATAGCTAAGTTGCTAAGATAATACGAAGATGTTACACCAGAGGAGTTACCAGATGGGATATCACCAAAGAAGGATATCCAACATCACATAGATTTGATTCTAGGATCAGCGCTCCCAAACAAGGTAGCTTATCGGTTGAACTTGACATAAAATGCAGATTTGAGTAGGCAAGTGATAGAGTTGATAAAAAAGAGATTAGTTAGGGAGAGTATGAGTCCATGTGTGACTCCATCATTGTTGAACCCAAAGAAATATGGGGAATGTAATATGTGTGTGGATAGTAGAGCCATAAACAATATCATAATAAAGTATCGATATCCTATGCTGAGAGTGGATGACATGATGTATGAATTGGCTGGAGATAAATACTTCAGTAAAATTGATCTGCGGAGTGGCTACTACCAGATCAAAATTCAAGAAGGGGATGAATGGAAAACAAATTTTAAGACGAAATATGGGTTGTACGAGTGGATGGTGATGTCATTTGGGTTGTCTAATGCACCCAATATATTTATGTGGTTGATGAATAGAATACTGCAAAAATATAATGGTAAGTTTGTGGTTGTGTATTGTTATTATATTTTGATTTATAGTAAAAGTGAAGAAGAGCATTTTTTACACTTGAAATTAGTGTTAGATTTTCTTAGGAAGGAGAAATTGTATGTCAACCTGAAGAAATGTAGATTTCTTAAGGATAGTTTAGTTTTTTTGGGATTTGTAATCTCAAGAGATGGCATGAGGATGGATGATGATAAAGTGAAGATGATTCTGGAATGACCTCTTCCATAAACTATAAAATAAGTAAGGAGCTTTCATGGCCTAGCTACCTTTTATAGAAAGTTCATCAGGAACATCAGTAGTATAGATGCCCCTATAACTGAGTGCATGCAGGGAAAATAGTTTGTATGGACTATGGTAGCAACAAATAGTTTTGAACTCTTGAAGAAAAAGGTGTTAGAAGCCCCTATTCTAGTGTTACCAAATTTTAGTAAGGTGTTTGAGGTTTATTGTGATGCCTCATTTGTTAGAATTGGTGGTGTATTAAGTCAAGAGGGCTGACCTTTAGCATTTTTTTAGTGAGAATTTGAATGACGCAAGGAAGAATTATTCTATATATGATGTGGAATTTTATGCAATTGTGCAAGCATTACAACATTGGAGGTACTACTTACTCTCAAAGGAGTTTGTGTTGTTTACTAATCATGAAGAATTGAGGTATGCCAATTATTAGAAAAAGTTAAATAGTAGGTATGTCAAATGGGTTTCATTTTTGCAACAATATACATTTGTCCTGAAACACAAGTTGGGCAAACAAAATAAGGTTGTTGATGCATTGAGTAGGAGAGTATTGTTTTTGACCACTATGGATAATGAAGTGGTCAGATTTGACGAGATTAAAGATCTGTATGAATAAGATGTAAATTTTGGGAATATTGTGCAACAGTGCAAAAGTGCGGTAGAGGGTGAGTCTCATACTATTTTTGAATATTATTTTTTACATAATAGTTAATTTTTTAAGGGTAATCGATTATGCATTCCCAATGGCTCTATAAGAGAGAACATATTCAAGGAATTATATAGTGGGTGTTTGGCTAGTCATTTTGGTTAGCCAAAACTACCACTCTTGTAGAGAAGAAGTACTATTGATCAAAAATTAAGAGAGACATAATCAGGTTTGTCTCTAGGTGCAGAGTATGTCAAATGTCTAAGGGCCATGTGTAAAATATAGGGTTGTATATGCCACTGTTAGTTTCTACAAGACCATGGACCGATATGAGTATGGATTTCATGTTGGGGTTGCCCAAGACACAAAGGCGTAAGGATTTAGTTTTTGTTGTGGTAGATATATTATCTAAAATGGCTCATTTCATTGCTTGCTAGAAAACTAATGATGCAACTAGGATTGTAGTCTTATTCTTTGATGAGGTTGTATGATTGCATGATGTTCCAAATACTATTACTTTTGATCGGGATACTAAGTTCTTGAGTCACTTTTGGAGGACGTTGTGGAAGAAGTTGAACACTAGGTTGTAGTTCAGTAGTTCTTACCACCCATAGACCAATGAGAAAACATATATAGTGAACAGAAGTTTGGGAAACCTCTTATGGTGCATAGTTGGATAAAAACCAAAACAATAGAATTTAGCCTTGTCACAAGCCAAATTTACATATAATAGCTCAGTGAATAGGTCGACAGGTAAATCTACTTTTCAAATTGTTTATGATTGAAATCCTATAGGTGTATTAGATTTGATTTAGTTACCAATTGGGGAACAAATTAGTGATGATATAGAAGCATTTGTTGATCATATTTAGAAAGTGCAAGATTCAATGAAGGAAAAATTGTAGAGTAGTAATGCTCACTACAAAGAGTCTGTTGATGCACACAGAAGGGTGAAAGTGTTTGAAGAGGGTGATATGGTCATGGTTCATATCAGGAAATAATATTTCCTAAGGGGACATATAAAAAATTGAAACTTAAGAAAATTGGGCCATGCAAGATTTTGAAGAAGATCAATGATAATGCCTATAAAGTGGAGCTACCCGATGAATTTGATATTTCACCTATTTTTAATGTTTCTGATTTATTTCAATATCCTGGTACTACCGAGGATGGCAAATTATAGGAGATGATAAATTGGGCATGACAGATGCATAAGAAGAAAAGGTACAAAGTTGCATAGGTACTTGATAAGAAGGTGATCACCACCATACATGGGAGCTACAAAAGATACCTAGTTCAGTGGGAAGGATTACCATAGTCAGATAACACTTGGGTTTCATATTCAAAGCTAATTAAAATTGATAACCAAAAGCTACATGATTTCAATTTAGCTGAACTTGTAGGGGCTGAGTTCTTTTTCACCAAAGGAACAATTAAGAAAAATACGTCAAAGGATTAAGGAACTCACACCACTAAAAGAGCTAGTTGATCTTAAAGGGACACTAAGGGAATTCTTTGAGAGAAACAAAGTTTTTCTAGGGGTGAAACCTTATAAACACTCTAATATTTTGATATCGATCCAAGATTTATGGGACCTATTGAGACCATTAACAAAATTAACCCTATCACCTATAAGTTGGCCTCACCACCCAATCTATTAAAAATTCATGATACCTTCCATGTGTCCTTCCTTGGTTGCTATGTTGTTCATTCCTAGTATATATAAATTGTTTCTTTCTTACAAATCCTATATTTCCATCACCTTGAGTTTCATCCAGTTGAGATATTTATCTTTAAAATCAAATATTTAAGGAAACATCGATCAATGTAAGGTTCAATATGACCAATTGTAAAAAATTCCACATGGGAGAGTGTGGCTTATTTGACAAAATAATTTTCTTATTTTAAACATTGATATATTTTTATCGTATCTAATGTAAATTTATGGATGAATGTGAACTTGTTTTATATAGCATGGTGTTTTATATATCTTTTTTTATAGCTTGAAGATGCATCAATACATAGGGACTATTTTTATTCCTAGTGGGGAATAATGTAACAACCCTACTAGAGCAACTAGTTAAATTATAACTATTTTTCATAGAAAAATATACTATTGATGAATTTGTGATTGTAGAAATAGGTGTTCATTGCTAGACGAGCAAAAAATTGAGAATATCAAGAACCCCTCCTTCAGGTAGCTGGGACAACATAGACCATGAGAGGTAAGGAGGGATATGATGAAGATGTGAAAAAGCACCACAACTTGTGAGTACATAGAAGCTCACAAAACAATTGCATCCATCTAGTTGCATCCATGTAGTTACATATTGATTAGGATTGTATGTATGCTTATGTTGATTTGCATGTTGTGAGTAAAATAAATTATTTAATATCAACTTATAATTTAAAAATTATCATTAAAATAAAATGGATAGAAATATAAATACAAGAATGAAATAAAATATAAATGTAAAAACAAATATAAATATAAAAATGAAAATATTATAACACCGACTATACAAGTCACGAAATTAATGATAACTAAATTAAATCTTATATCACATCTCATGTTGGCTCTATGACTTGGATATAATTTACCCCTTGGTATATAATAAAATAGAGAAGTATGGCAAAGCCCACATATTTGAAAAAAACATCTCCATACTCTATAAAAGGGTGGGTAACTGGAGAGCAGGGAATAGTATTCTAAACGAGGTGGAAATCCTGTTGTATTGGGATCTCTCATTTGATTGGAAGTAAAGCTTGGAGGAGACACCAATTGCATCAGGTCATAATCCCAAGAGACTGAGAAAAAATATTGCTTTGCTGACAGAGAATAAGAACGATGTAAATTAGACGTTATGCTTTGTTGTATATAATATTTCAAATATGTGTGGTGAATGAAAACTATTTTTGCTTTCTTTCTAGGAGTTAAATTATTGTTTGATAGTGTGAATAATATATATATATATATATATATATTGAACCAGGAAAGTAATGCATATGGGTGCTTGATATGTTTTGCATGAAGTTGTAGTGTCTGTATGTTTGAATTTTTGTTTGGAAAGATCATGTAGAAATTGTATTTACATTCAATATGTGAGCCAATCCAATGCCCACTCGATTCTTTGTACTGGTCTTGATGAAGAGAGGGGTTTTACTATAAATATCTAGCACTATGGAATTTTTTTGGCGATATTACCTTTGTTTGGCAGGTTCAATTGAGAAATAAGTTTACCCAATGGTCGTATTGAAGAGTTTTCCTACTCAAGTCAAGTCATGTGTCTCTGTATATTTAAGCCCTGAATAAGGGACACTTTAACCAAAGAATTTTTCATAAAATATTTTGCCAACGGTATCTTCAAAATAGGCATCGGACTGTGTTATTCATAGGAATTGCTCGTGAAATGGAATTTGGATGTAATTTTAAGATTTAATTCTAGATTATAATAGTTTCTAGAATCTAACAAAATTTCTTTAATGATATCAATATAAGTATGATTTTGGAATGTCTTAGAGTAAATCACTATATAAAATATAGAAAAGCAATTATAGTGTTTCAAACTTTAACAGCAGCATTAACAAACTAAGACAAACACACACAGTAGAAGAGACAACGATTTTAATGTGGTTCACCCAATGTGGGTTACATCCACCAAGAATTTGCAGTCCTTTCTTTCTCAATGCAAGAAATAGAGGGTTACAACCTACAACAAACATCTGTTGTAATTTTCTCTCTATATTTACAAGGAATCAACACAGTAATTTTCATTGTATACTCTGTTTTTCCTCACAATTATATATAAGAAAAAAACAAAAAAAAAACTGTTTTTCTTAATACATTCCAAGATTAACACTGAGTTCCCAGCATCTAATTTTGGGATAAAAAAAAAAAAGATTTCCTTGGTTGTCCTATTGTAAATCCAAAAACTCTCTGGTAGACTAAAAAACTGTAAATCTAGAAACTTTTCCTGCCCATCCTGTAGTAAATACAAAAACTTTCTCTGTTTGGCCTCCTCATAATTAGGCTCCATTCCTAACAATCTCCCACTTCGAGACTAATTCCATTGCACCATACTGCAACCAAGGACTGAAAAATTCTCATCATGGCCTCTTATCCCTTAAGGCCAACTGAAGTTGAGCAAAAGATCAACTTTTCTCTTGACACCACTTTTGTAAGCATGTCAGCAGAATTTTGTGATGTGTGAACTTTCCATAATTTCAAATATCCATCTTCCACTACTGATCTAATGAAATGATATCTGATTTTGATGTGTTTAGTTTTTGAATGGAATGTCAAATTCTTTACAAGGTGTATAGCACTCTGGATATCACTCCACAACCTATTATCATTTTGCTTCTTCTCTAGTTCTTCCATTAGTCTTTGAAACCAAACCATATCTTTGCTTGCTTCTGCAGCAGCAACATATCCATATTCAGTGGTTGAAAGGGCAACTACGTGTTGGAGTTTAGAAATCCAACTAACCACTCCTCCTCCTATAGTAAATATGTAGCCAGTAGTCCTCCTTCCACCATCAAGATCACCTGCCATATCAAAATCTACAAAACCTTTCAAGCATTTATTAGAGCCTCCAAAATTCAAAAAATAATTTGAAGTTCCTCTCAAATACCTAAGTATCTATTTTATCGCTTGCCAATTTCCTTTTCTCGAATTACTCATAAATCTACTCACTACTCCCATTGCGTGGGCAATGTCTCGTATTTTACAAACCATTTCATACATCAAGCTTCCAACCGCTGATGCATAGGGAACCTTAGCCATATGCTTTTGTTCCTTTTGTGTCTTGGGACACAAATCTTTGGTGAGTTTGAAATGCTTTGCCAATGGAGTAGCAACAGAATTTGAATTGTTCATGTTGAATCTCTTAAGCACTTTTTCAATGTATTATGCTTGTGAAAATTTTAGAGTGTGACTCTCCTTGTCTCTTGTTATCCTCGTACCAAGGATTTGTTTTTCTTCTCCCAAATCCTTCATGGCAAAGGATTTAGCCAACTTCTTCTTGAGCATGTTTATATCTTGCATATTTGTTCCTGCAACTAACATGTCATCCACATACAATAGCAAAATAACATAGTTACCATTTCCAATTTTCTTAAAATATACACAGTGATCACTTTGACATATTTCAAACCTTTGATTAGCCATGAACTTATCAAATTTTAAATACCACTGTCTAGGAGCTTGTTTTAACCCATACAAGCTCTTTTTCAGTTTACATACCCAATCCTCTTTACCTTTCACCCGACAGCCTTCTGGTTGGTGCATATAAATTTCCTCCTCCAAATCACCATGAAGAAGTGATGTCTTCACATCCAATTGCTCCAGATACAAATTTTCTATAGCTATAAGACTCAAAATAACTCTAATAGAGGTCATTTTTAAAACTGGAGAAAAGATCTCATCAAAATCAATACATTTTTTTTGAGAGAATCCCTTAACCACTAGTATTTATTTGTATCTCTTATGCCCTTCATTCACCTCTTTAATCCTATACACCCATTTATTGGTCAAAGCTCTTTTACCTTTGCGTAGCTCAACCAAATCCCAAGTTTGGTTCTAAAATAAAGAGTCCATTTGTTCATTCATTGCAAGCTCCCACTTATTCCTGGTATCCATCTGTAATGCTTCCTAAAAACATTCTAGCTCACCAACATCAGTATACAAAATGTAACTAGAGAAACATTGAAGAATTTTACTTATCCTGGTAGATCGTCTAACAATACTTTCTAGAGATTGAGGTGCTTGTTGCTACTACTGTACATTTTGATATTCTACCACTTTTGGAGTTACCTTTTCTATGTGTCCATCAAGATCTATGTATTCAGTAATTTCCTCTTTCTGTTTCTTTCCCTGCAACCGATATTTTTACAAGTTTTTTTCATTAAATATGACATGCCTAATTCTAATGACTTTTCGGTTATCATAATCCCATAATCTATAACCCAAGACATCAATACCGTAACCAATAAAATAGCACTTTTGGGCCTTAGCATCTAACTTATTTATGTTCTCTTTGTCTATATGCATAAAATCCTCACATCCAAATACCTTAAGGAAAGAATAATTTACTGGTTTACCTGTCCAAAGATCTTCCAGAATTCCTTCATCCAAGGCACTAGACTGTCCTCTATTAATCATATATACTGCAATATCAATAGCATGAGCCCATAAAAATAATGGTAAGCCTACATGTATTCTCATGCTCCTAGCACGCTCCATGATGGTTATATTCATTCTTTCTGCAACCCCATTTTCTTGAGGTGTTCTTGGAACTACCTTGATTCTTCTAATTCCATTTTTAGAACAAAACATATCAAATTCTCTACTGCAATATTCTCCACCATTATCCAACTTTAGACACTTTAACATTTTTCAAGTTTCATTTTCAACTAATGCTTTCCAATTCTTCAAGGTATTAAAAACATCACTTTTATTCTTAATGCAATATATCCATTTTTTGCTTGTTACATCATCAATAAAAAGTACATAGTAAGAGGAACCTCCAAGAGAAGTTACCTGAGCTGGGTCCCAAAAATCTGAGTGCACAAGCTCCAATTTCTCTTTCTTCCTTTCCTTGCCATCCTTGAGAAATCTAACTCTCTTTGCTTTACCATAAACACAATCCTCATAGAATTCCAAATCAATCTCTTTTAACTTAGGCAATAACTTTCTTGAATGTAAAATTTCCATACCTTTTCCACTCATATGGCCAAGTCTTTGGTGCCACAAAGATGCACTCTCACCTATAGAAACTAAATTCATGGAGCAGTGAGAAAAATCAGTAAGTAAATAAGGAGTACCCACAAATTTACCTCTATCTACTATCAATGAACCTTTAGTAACTTTCCAAGCATTTTCTCCGAATGCAACCGTGTATCCTTCACCATCAATCTTACTTGTCGATATAAGATTTCTCTTTAAATCTGGTATGTGTCTCACCTCTTTAAGATCCCATTGACATCCATTTGGGGATTTAATAAAAATCTTTCCAATACCCATGATTTTACATGGTTGGTCATTTCCCAATAGAACCTGTCCATAATCTCCAGAAACATAATCTATGAAGTATTCCTTATGTTAGGTAGCATGGAATGAAGCACCACTATGAATTACCCAATAATCATTATTTCTATCAAGAGATAATATTAAAGCATCTTGTAGAATTTGTCTAGTAATATTGGCTTCTAAAGTGTTACCATTATCATTACCTTCATTTCCATCACCCTTTCTTTGCCAACAATCCTTCTTGAGATAACCGTTTTTGCCATAGTTACAACATTGTAGCTTTCCTTTTCCATGTGATTTGGATATACCTTTGGATTTTGCCATGATGTGAAATCTTACCTCTTTCTCTTCCTCTTCCTCTATTCTCAATAGTTAAGGCGGTTCTAGATGATTCTCCTGTGGTTTTTCTTCTCATGTCCTCAATGAGTATCACACCAACCACATCATCAAATTCTAATTTATTTGAACTCAAAGCAAAGTTACTTACCGCCATTACCAAACTATTCCAACTTTCTGGAAGAGAGCATAAGATTAATAAGGCCCTAAGATCATCATAAAAATCCAATCCTACTGAATGCAATTGATTAGTGACAGTATTAAATTCATTTAAATGATCATGCACAGACCCTCCACTCATTTTCATGTTAAATAACCTTTTCATTAAGAATACCTTAGTTGAAGTTGATGGTTTCTCATATTGTAGACACCAAAATAGCACCAATCTGATTATGTGACAACAAGCGCTGATTGCATTGACACACACAGCCCCTAGGGCAACACCCAAAGGTTAAACAATGGTCCTAACCACTTCCAACAGAAGTTTTAGAGGTTAGAGGTCAATTTGGCACCTTTTTGGCACCCTGCTCTCTGCTCGTCCCACCCAGGGATGAATACAAACTGGCATTCGTGCCACCCAGGGACGAATAGCAGCATTCACCCCAGCGTGAGGAGAATAGCAAGTTTTACTGGCAAAAATTCAAACCTCGGTAACTCCGCCAGTTAACTGAGGCTTCAGGTCATGCAATTGCGAGGAATAGCTTTTATTCAAGAAGAGAGACTTTAGTCATGCATGTCTTTATTTTAGAGGCAATGAGATTCTAAATCAAGAACTTAACTTTTCTCTAAAAATAGGACCGTTAACTCAAGTGGCGCCCTCGCATGTGCAATTCAAACAAGGAGACCCTAAGGTCTATAAATTGGTGAGATTTCTCACCCAAAAGATATACAGAGAAGGAACATTTGAGCAATGAAGTGCTGCCAATTTACATACCTACTTGCGATTTGTGCTTTTACATCCTTAATCTCTCATTCGAAAGGGAGGTTATTGGGTGACTATTGGAAGCGCGAATCTGGACCCAAAACCCAATTTTTGGCCACAACTATCCACAAAATTTTTTGACAACACCCCATAACCAGTTTTGGACCCATCCCAAGTGGATTGGTGCTGAAATAGTGCCTCAAACGGTGGGCATCCTGCCCCCGGGCGCTCCCCAAACTATCATAGTCCTATTTTCCCCACCCCGGGATGATTAGAAATTTGTGATATATTTCTCTAGTTTTTCTTTTGCATTTTATTCTAGATATGTAATATAGGTTACAGTTTAAATTTCATTTCATTCTGAGCAATTTTGACCAGGATTTTGTCATTTCCTGCCTTCACTAACTTGTAGATGGTACAAGAAAAATCTGGATCCTAGAGGAAAAATGGGAGAAATATTACCATCTAGGTATTCCCAAAACACCCCCAATTAGCTAACCCCAACTTTCCAGGTAATTTGGAGCTTCCTAAACAGGACATTGAAGAGGGTGCTTTCTGATAAATTATTGCAGGCCTATTCGTCCCACCCTGGAGTGAATACAAATCTGAGGAATTTCTAGACTGTTCTTTTTGTAGTGGTTTTCTGATAATATATTTATGCTTCTATAAAAATCTCAGGTCAATCCGGGGTCATTTGATATTCATTTTAATATTTTCATGCATACACTAACAGTAGGCCTTGGGAAATACATGCTTTATTTTATCTGTAGGTGCTACTAATATTTTCTGTTTCTTTGAATGCAAGTTTCTGACATCAGAGGAGTAGGAAGGAACCAAGAATCACATATGCAAGTGGCGATGATGTTTTGGTTCACCCATCTTACATGTGAGCACGTAGAAGAAGGATTGTTATCCATGGATGTTGTGATGAGAAACACATTTGACGCTCCTATCCCCTAAAAAGGAAGGAGACATATTGTAACACAATTTACAAAGTGTATCAATAAATAGATTACCATATTTTGTATTTGATTTTATCTCGTGTCAGTTCGTATATGTTATTTTTTGTTCTTTCTTGTGGCACATTCCTTTTTGTTTTTGTATCCTCGTGCTTTCAATTGCGATCACAGTGGGATGTTTGTCCCTTGATTTTTAAGATTAAATTTCTGATTAAATTTTCTTGTTATTTTGCTTACAAGTACCAAATTTTCCAACACTAGACTATTTTAGAGCAGAAATTCAGAGACATCCGACTTGGGCAGAGAAGAGGTAGAGGTCTTAAATACCTTTTTTCAATTCTTTGCTTTATGTTCTCTAGTTGTTTGCTTGCATAGGAGAGTTTGAATGCTTGCGTGCTTCATTTATGCAACTTAAAATGAACCCCACACAACCACGTGGTAACTGAAACAACAAGGAGTTGGTCGTAAAACCCCAACCCTTGAGCAAGACCAAAGGTGGATTCCATCATCACTTTGGCTTGAGATATTGCATACATTACCCCGATCACGACTGTTGCTAGATGTAAATCCTAACGAAAGCTGACCAAGTGTAGCGGGGGTGATTCCCAACGCATGAGGATAAGTCTTCTATGGTAGGTGTCATAAACAGAGTGATCCCCCTTCAGTACCGTCTATTTTCCATGTATCATCTGCTCTCACGTACCAATAGTTTCCCTCACGTAAGGGCAGGTATATAGAGAGGTTGGTATATCGGTCTGGTAATGGTATATCAAAGGGGCGACCATTTTTTGGGAGTCATAAGAGCCCTCATTTTTGAATTTAAACATTCTTTCAAAAAGCTTTCAAAACAACATTATAACACACTAAAACTAGATTTTAGGGCACACTTTTAAATATTTAAACGAGATAACCATTGCATTGATTGTGTGTTTCCTTTAAGTGTAGCATAAAAAAATCCTAATAGAGAAAAAAATCTACTCGTCTTTAGGAGCACATCACCATGGTGTTCACTTGTAGCCGAGCCCAATCACGAGCAAGCACTGCAAAAAGTGCACCAAGGGGGACAAGTCACCTCCAATATAGTCTCAAGGACCTGGTCATCCCACCTTGGCGGCCTGACACACAAGAGAGTCCACATCATGCCATAACAGAACAAGACTATAGAGACACCTCTTTGAGGGGCACCCCCACTCAACATAGGTCCTTCCAAGAAGAGAACCTACACGTAGCACTTAACGTAGACAGGAGACCTCCCTTAGAAGCCCATTATGGGTGGCCTAGTGATGAAGTGCTAGAAAAACAGAGGGTCCAAATGGAGGGGCCATAGGATTTTGGAATCCCTCCTCTACCCCGTATTACTATTAGAAACACTAGACAGTATCCAGAGTATCAAAATTTCCATACAGGGCAAGACAATTTTGCCCGCACCTTTTATCCATATGAAAGAGAGGATGAAGAAGATTACCACATTCCTCAAGAGCAGTACACAGTGCGGGAGTGATGTACCTCTATGCCTGCCATGTATTAGGATCACCCATTGAGGCTACAACCTCAAGTTAATGCAGCTAACCTCGACAGAGGAAAGAAACCCATAGAGGTCTTGGATCACCACGATCGAGGTAGACATATAGGAGAAGCATCTAGGCTTCCTAAACAAGATACGATGGAAAAAAGTGACTTGGAGTTTGACAAACATATCGCCTGTGAAATGCAAATCACACAGCTTAGGCAAGATCAAGAATAGTTAGAGCATCTTTGTTAGCTTAACAAAGAGTGCATTCAGTGTCAGACAACCGAATTGCTACATAACAATGTGCCTGCGAAGGTTCCAAACCCTCGCATGCACAAATTAGAAGTGTATGAGAGGCATAACCCTTTGGTATGAGAGAGGTCCATGCGACCTTATCAAGTATTGCCTCCGAGACCTCCTAGACCTGAGTCGGAGGCCACTCCCCAAAACAATGATGGGCACCCTCCACGGGCACCTACCCATGTGCATAGGTCTCGGCCAGCCACTCCTCGGGAAGCTTATGAAGAATATGAACAACAAGAAGAGAGGGTTGAAATGCTCTATCAAGGTAGAGGGGCTGCTACCCAACTACCTCTCAATAGGCCTCAAGCTCCCCGCAACCCACAGCGGGAGCAAACTAAGGAGGAAGAAATTAAATCCTCTGATGCATACAAAGCATTGCTAGAGAGCTTAGAGTCTATGGAGATCAAGACTTCTGGGCCCCAAAATCCCACTTTATGCCAACTCTATAGTCATCCTGTGCATCCGTCAGTTTCGGCACCTCCATACCCGAAATACTTTAAGCTGCCCCAGTTGGCAATCTTTAGAGGGGAGGAGGACACCCAAGAGCATTTGACTAGATTCCTGAGCCAGTACTTTGGTATTCAGGACAATGGTGCTTTGTTGTTGAGAAAATTTATAACCACATTCGCAAGCCCTACCTCGATTGGTTCACCCAATTACCGAAACATAGCATTAGTAACTTGGATCATCTAGTGGACGCGTTCCTCGAATGATTCACTTTCAAAAATAATAAAAAGGCATCATTAAGTGACCTAGCTAGCCTCAAGTAGTATGAGGAAGAGACCATGGTGGCATAATGGAACTAATGGAGGACGTTGCTTTCAAAGCTGCCTTACCTCCCTCCCATGTCAGATCTGATGCAAATGTTCTCAAAAAGTTGTTTGAGATTAATCTCTGTGCTATTGCAGTTGCAACAATATGCTAGTTTAGAGGAAGCTCTGGCACAAGCCAGAGTCATTGAGGAGATTAAGATACAGGATGGTGAGATTGCCAAACCTAAGAAGAAATAATGGAGAAAGAACACTAAACCAGGGACCACACAACCGAAACCTACTACGGTTAATCAGGTTGCCATCAATGTCCTTAAGCCCGCACAAGCAACACAGCCTCAAAATGCTAACTATCAGCAGGTTCCTCCCAACAACTATGAGAGAGAAAATCAAAGGTAGGACCAAAATTAGTAGCATCGCCCTAGGTGACAATTTACTCCTTACACAGAGTCCAGGGATTATTTGTTTGATCGCTTGTCAACGGTGAATTTGATTAACCTTCCAGAGGTTCAAACTATAGATCCCAATGAATCGAAGCCTAAAGGGTACCAAGAGGATTTGTACTGTAGGTTCCACAGGCGTAAAGGACATGATCTTAACGCATGCTATAAATTCAAAGTTTTGGTACAAGATCTCATTGACAACAATACATTGGTGGTGGACAACCCCGTAGCGCCAAACAACCAACATATGGGAGTATTCAGATACCCCTTGCCTTCCCATGAGGCATCGGCAAAACCCCTTCAAGTCAATGAGGTGCAACAGAATTGCCCTATGCAGGGGAATGTAGGGAGAATAAGCATAGTGACTAGGAACAAGAAGTACCCAGGAGCTACTCCCACGGCAGCCACAAGAGAGGTTCCATAAACGTCACAAGCTCAACAACACCCTAGGCAACTTCCCCCACCTAGACCATTGGCCACGATTTGCACTAGACTTACCCAAAGTCTAAGGAACACGTCGGCTAGGCTCTCCATATATGAGCTAATTCAGCAATCAGCACCCCATCGGGAGGCTCTAATGGATATTTTAAAAGCAATCGAGTTGCAGCCCCATGAAGCAAACTCTTTCAACAATTTTGTGGGGCATGTAAAACAATGTATAGAACCAGTCATCACCTTTAGAGAAGATGAATTGAAAATAGTAACTAGTGATGTGGCAGATCCACCCCTGCACATTATCACATGGGTCAATAGGATTTCGTATAAGAGAGTGTTGGTGGACATTGTCTCGTCCAGTAATATCATCACTACAGTAGCCTTGAAGCATTTGAAGTTGCCAGCATCTCATATTATGGCTTCCACTTACACACTACGAGCATTCAATGATGCAATATGCTCGACAGTTGGCACAATTGTCCTACCTATCCAAGTGGAACAAAAGACTATTCATACATTGTGCCACATATTGGAAGGGGAGATGGCTTATAATATCCTATTGGGCCGGCCTTGGATTCGGGACATGAAGTGTGTCCCTTCAATAACCCATCAGTGCCTAAAGTATACATTTGAAGGACAGGTGCATGTAGTCCCGGTGGACTTAGAGCCCTTCAAATATTGCAATACAATGCAAATTCATGTCGTAATCAACCCTTCCATCAACACATTTGGATTTTTAGTTGAATCCATCTCAATAGGGTCTTATTCCATCGACATCTCCAGTGATTAATCCATCGAGTCCTTAGCCGGGTCCATATTATTCCAATAGTCCTTCCACAATGATGCCACCTACGGTGGCCACATCCAAGGACAAGGGAAAGAAACCCTTAGAAGAAGAACCACCTCTCATCTCAACCATCTTGACAGAAGATATGCCTAGCAGAATGGAAGTCAAGATGCCTAGTTCACCCCACATGGAGTGGACTCAGGAAGGACTCCCATTCGCTTCCCGTCAACCACCAACGGTCATCGTTGAAATGGTAAGAACGAGCCTGGGAGAGTATCTAGTGAAGAACATTGTAGCAACACCTACACTTGAGTCCATGCAAGACATGGGGAGGCATCGACTCCCCATCGACTCAGTGGTTCCTTTAGGCTACCCACCCAATCAGACAAACTTTGTTTATGGGGGCCTGGATAATGGAACTGAGATTTGTATGCAAGAAGATGAATATGAAGAGTCCTTTGTTGAGGATGTCAACTATCTATCCAACCCTGATTTTGCTTTAAGATATCTCGGCCAATGCAATTGGCATGGATATGGGTTGGGTAGGTATGAGCAAGGAGTGTGTGTTCTTTGCCAACCAAGATATCAAATGTTGTATGACAAGTTAGGAGTAGGGTTCAACCATCCCTTGCCCCTAGACATCTTGGTGGAGAACATGCAATGCCTAGGGATAGGCAACAAGGATGGGTTGGCATCAGGTCCATATGCCAATCCTAACACAAACTATACATTGGGAGATTATCTCCCATTGATAACAACCAACCTTGTTGAAAATAACAACCCTTTCCATTCGGCCGAACAAGGAGAAAATTCAAGGACTCACCCATAAGAGGGGTATGGACAAGACCAAGAAGGATCTTCAGAGGATGATTTGGAGAACGAGGTAGCCCATTGGGATCCTTTCAAGTCTAATAATAATCATTCATAAGTATATCCCATGAATGATGATTAGGAAAGCTTCCTAACAATGTTCCCATTGGCTGCTCCATTTGAGCACATGCCACTTCAAGAGAATCAGGTCCCCTCACAGAGAGCGAAACAACCTCGATGGGACCACATTAATTTGCTCAAACAAGATGAGCCTCATATGTCGCAAGCAACTGTTGGAGCTAACGAAGGCTTTTGGATCTTTGACAGTGATTCGAAAGATGAAACTAAGATGGCCTATCTCAACCACATGCAATAGATGCAACAACGATACCCTTTGGACATAGATGACATGTTTGAACATTTGCACATAGGTCTAAAACATAGGTGGCACCTCAACCCAATGTAGTAATAGAAATTATTGCACCCGCCACTTCAGGTACACAGAGAGCATCTTCCACATAGAGACCCTATCAAACCATTAGTGCCTAGGGCGGACCCTGTCTTCATCTCCGTGCATAGGGTTGATCCATTTGTGCTAGTGCCCACAGAGCCAGATCTAGAGCACACAGATTGTCTAGGATGTCTGAGTTATAACACCCATGGTAATGGAGACCATAATCATTTCATCAACATGATCTCCATTGACCTAATTGCACCCATTCATGATCCAGCCGACCTGACACGGTCATTGTATCTATATCTAGATGCTATCGACTGGGATCACGCTGACACACCACCATCCCCATCAGAGTAATGGCCTTGTGGGGGAATGTTCCATTTCACCCCAGGATAGACTCAGGATGTCTTCCATACTGAAAAGGAACTTGACGTTCCAAATGACGATCTAAATTTAGCAAATGATATCCATTTGATCCCAACTCCACACCATTGGAGGACGAGTCCCACATGTCAGTCAAGGAGACGATTGACATAGACATCGGCTCAGATCCAGTGAATTTGCAAATAATCAAGTTGGGGGTAAGTTTATCCCTCGAAGAGCAAGCCGACTACATTGCCCTTCTCAAAGAGAAGAAGGAGGTGTTTGCATGGTCATACAAAGACATGCCGAGACTAGACCCACAGCTAGTCATGCATAATCTAATGCTTGATCCAACAATCAAGCCAGTGAAGCAAAAACTATGTAAAATGCACCCAATAGTGGCCTTAATGGTCAAAGATGAGTTACAAAAGCTATTGGATGCACAGTTTGTCATCTGCATGGATTATCTGCCATGGTTGTCTAACATGGTTCCTATCAAGAAGCCCGACGGGAGGATTCACATATGCACCAATTTTTGAGATCTAAATAAAGCGAGTCCTAAGGATGATTTTTCCTTATCGAGCATCGACACATTGGTAGATGTTATAGTGGGCCATGAAATGCTTTCCCTCATGGATGGTTTCTCAAGATACAATCAAATTCATATCAATCCCGAGGACCAACTAAAAACGACATTCACAATGCCTTGGGGGACATTTTGTTATAAGGTCATGCCTTTTGGCCTTAAAAATGTTGGCACCACCTACCAACGTGCCATGATGTACATCTTCCATGATTACATGCACAAAACTTTGGAGAATTACATAGATGATTTGTTGGCCACATCTTTTTTGTGCCCAGATCATCTCAATGACTTAAGCAAGATCCTCGATCGCCTCATGGAGCATAAGCTCAGACTAAACCCCAAGAAGTGCATCTTTTGTGTCACATATGGAAAGCTCTTGGGTTACATAGTCTTTAAACGAGGAATCAAGGTAGAACCACACAAAGTCAAGGCAATCCTTGAAATGCTTCCTCCAACTACCATCAAGCAGCTCAGGAGTCTGCAGGGAAATGTTGCGTCGATCAAGTGCTTCATAGCATAGCTATCTGACAAGTGTCGACCCATGAATAAATTATTGCATAAGGGGGTCACATTTCATTGGGATGACGAGTTCCAGTCAGCCTTTGACGACATTAAACAATACTTGGCTTCACCGCCAGTATTGGCACCGCCTAGACCAGGAGTGTCATTCTATTTATACATCTCAGCTACTGAGGTGGCACTGGGTGCCATGTTGTCCCAAAAAAATGAACTTCACAAAGAATAGGCTACATACTATCTTAGTCGCACCCTGGTTAGTTATGAACTTCACTATGTATACATTGAGAAGCTCTGCTTGGTAGTGGTGTTTGCTACCAAAAAGCTACGCCACTACATGCTCAACAATACGACGTATGTTGTGTCTAAGGAGAATCCATTGCGATACATGATGAGTCATACTTATCATAGTAGTCGCACGGCAAAATGGATCATGTTGTTGATGGAGTTTGACATAGATTTCATTGGACAAAAATCCATAAAAGGTCAAGTCATTGCCCATCAATTGGTAGAGGCTCCTCTTGAAGACAATCAGCCTCTAACCGTAGAATTACCGGACGATGGGTTTTTCATGTTTCATAATCGCCAGATTCTGATGAGCCTGAGTCACAGGCTGACATGATCCTATTATTTGATGGTTCTAAACGTGAGCAAGGAGGTGGCACGAGAATTGTATTCTTCACTCCACAAGGGGCTCCAATGCCTCTGTTATTTAAATTAGACTTCCCATGCACCAACAACAATGCAGAATACGAAGCCTTGCTCATAGGTCTTCAGACAACAATCACCATGAACATTAAATGTCTAAACATCTTTGGTGATTCATTGTTGATTATCAATCAAGTCAAGGGGATATTCCAATGTAGATGTCCAATTTTGTAGGCCTATAAAGACCTTGTGGATAAATTCCTAGCATAACTTGAATGGTATGACATCGAGGCACTCCCTTGATTATCGAATCATTTTGCGGATACTATGGCCTCCTTGGGGTCACTAATCCCGCAAGACCCTTTTGGTGAAATGACAACCATTCAGGTTAAAACATTATCACAATCCGCGATGGAGCATGCAAGCTCTGACCTAATGCTAGGAATCCACCTAATCCAGATTTAACGATCTCAAGATAAGTTCTCTCGAATCCATGATTGTCTGACTCGAGCCAATTGGGGGTCTTTGTTCTCCCCGACCCCTCTTAATAACAACACAACAATGTTTTTACAAGTTATTTCCCTCTTAGATTTTGCTAGGGATGAATTTCAAGAGGGATTTGCCATTCATACTATCGAGGTTTCTGATCAGCAGGATTGGTACACACCCATTAGGGATTACCTCAAGCTAGGTAACCTCCCACTTGGATTGATACAAGCCACAAAAAGATCATTCAAAAAGAAAGCGGCAAAACATGTCTTATTAGGAGACGTTTTGTATCATCGTAGCTATGAAGGAATCTTCCTCCATTACTTGGACTAGCAAGAGTCCGCTTGGGCGATCACCCAAGCACACGATGGTACATGTGGTGGCCACTTCAGTGGTATGGCCATCGCAAAGCGCATTCTTTGCATGGGCTATTATTGGCCATCTTTATAGCGAGATTGTTGTGCATATGTGAAAAACTACGTGGAGTGTCAACACCATGCTAATTTGACACACGTACCTTCTCAGGCCTTGTAGTCGATCCAATCGGCTTGGTATTTTTTACAGTGGGGCTTCGACCTAATAGGAAAGATCTCCCCTACATCGTCTGGTCATCACACGTTCATCATAACGGCCAGAAAGTACTTCACCAAGTCGGTGGAAGCAATTCCGCTAACCTTTACGACTAGATCTCGCATTGCTTAGTTTATTTTGCATAACATCATATGTCATTTTGGTATTCCATCCAAGATCCTCTCAGATAATCGGACATCATTCAAGAACAAAGATGTGCGTTCTTTGACCACAAAGTACAAAATTCAGCATAGTTTTTCAACACCCTATTATCCACAGGCAAATGGGCAAGCAGAGGCATCAAACAAAATGCTAGTCACAATCCTCAAAAATATAGTCGCAAAAAATCATAAGGATTGTCATATTCATATCCCGCTTGCCCTATGGGCTTACCGCACTAGCATCCGGATGCCCACTGGGGCAACTCCATTTTTGTTGGTGTATGGCTCCGAGGTAGTCATGCCTCTTGAGTTGGAAATCCCTTCCCTGCACATTTCAATGCAAGAGTTCATCGATGATGACACTGTGCGAAAGGCCCGATTAGACCAAATGACATTGCTCGATGAACGACGCGTTAATGCTCTTGAGAATTTGTGTATCTATCAAGAGTGACTTAAGAAAGCATACAACATGAAGGTCCACCTAAGGGAATTTTAGGTTGGTGACTTGGTATTAAAAGAGAACCAACAAAATTCTAATTTGCCATCCCATATACGGGACAAGTTCACGAAAAACTGGTTAGGTCCTTATGTCATTGACAATAGAATAGGACTTGGGACATACCAACTTGCCTCTCTTTAAGGAATCAAGGAAACAGAACCCTTGAACATCAGTCATTTGAGGCCATTCCACATCTAGAGAGCCATAGTCCAAACAAATGCTCTAAGGATTCCCACAATCGCTTGGTCATCCCAAAAATGCCCCAAAGGTATCTATAAACCCTTTGGTCAACCCAAATGCTCCAAGGATTCCCACAATCACTTGGTCATCCCAAAAATACCCCAAAGGTATCTATAAACCCTTTGGTCAACCCAAATGCTCCAAGGATTCCCACAATCGCTTGGTCATCCCAAAATGCCCCAAAGGTATCTATAAACCCTTTGGTCAGCCCAAATGCCCCAAGGATTCCCACAATCACTTGGTCATCCAAAAATGCCCCAAAGGTATCTATAAACCCTTTGGTCAACCCAAAAGCTCCAAAGATTTCTATAATCTCTTGGTCAAACCAAAATATCCAAGCGTTACCATAACTGCATGGTCAACATAAATATTCAAAAACAAACAAAAACAATAAAATCATCAAAAATAACAACAAAAAAATTGCATTTCAATTCCATGCATACTAATAAAAATAAAAAAAATAACAAACAAATTTGCATTTCAATTCCATGCATACTGGTAATAATCAAAATACAAAAATATAGGTTGCATTAGGCATCGCATCCATACATTGCATAGTTGCTGGTCATACAAGTCAAAAGCACCATAGACTGTCATTACTTGGCAATTCCATCATTTTCCACATCAAATCCATTTCATAAACGCATACATCCAACATAATCCCATCGCCATTTTTTTAGCATTAGTCAGTTGTCTCTTAATGTATATAGGGTTTTCGTCATTCAACTGTCTTTAAATTTCTAGCCAAAATTGTACATAGTTAAACAGATTTTACACGAGAAAGTTTTACTTGGATTACGCCTTGTTACGTAGCATCCCAACACAAGTTAAAACACATAAAATAATTCCTAAGTTGTGTGAACGCAAGAGAAGCCTACAAAGCAGTCTAAGGTACCATAGGTGAAAGATTAGCCTGTTCATCCCGCTGTGTGAATGGTTCCACAATGCTAAGAATTGACAAAAGGACAAGCTCTTCCCCATCCATTCACCATCATAAATAGTAGTTTTCACCACTCCCACAAATCCCAATCATAGTTGGTCCCCAAATTTGTAAGGATTCGTACTACACATCCCTGCCAAGGATGGATAGTCATCCCCAAGACCTAAAAGGATCAACGCCATTCCAAAACAAAATTCCAACAAACCATCATCACAACCATCTCCATTCACATTTGGTATCAAAGTTGTAAGGATTCGTACTACAGGTCCTTGAATAGGATGGGTAGTCATCCCCAAGGCCTAACAGATCAATGCCCTTACTTCCTAATCTCCATCATCTCCTTGGTTCCTAAAGTCATAAGGATTCATACTACACATCCCTAAACAGGATGGGTAGTCATCCCCAAGGCCAACAAGATCAAGGCCATCCATAAGATCAAATTTACAAAGCTCAAAATACAAAATAAAATAACAATGGTTATCACCACTATTCAAAATCCTTGCTCAAAAATAAAAACAAAGAGAAAAATAAATAGTGATTTTCATCACTATATAGATGAGCAAGTATCCCAAACCATTGATCCAACACACACCCTAAACTTGAATCCCTAGAATTCTTAGCATTCGAAAACCATCTAGGTGATCCTCATTACGGGTTTGGTGGACAGCCTACCTGGAAATGGTGGTATCCTACCCGCATGATGATATTTCTGTCACATTAGCTTTGCGTGTGCGCAGACCAATGTTTGCATGTGGATGAGCTAGCTTATGGTACCTTAGATTGTCTCGTGGATTAATCTTACCAAGCACAACAACAAAGTTAGTGGAGATAATTAGGTGATCCTCAGTACAAGTTTGGTTGATAGCCTATCTGGCACTGGTGGTATCCTGATAAATACCACATAAACGAACTCAACTGCACATACAAGGATATGAAATAACTTGGTTAAATTCATGTAGGATTTATACCTTGTTCAAAAGTCTTGCGAGATAAATGTATAGTCTTGGCTAGTTAGTTAAAATATCTGAATCTCAAAAAATCTTAACTACATTTTAAAACAACTAATACATTTCATTCCGCACATCACCATCAAAAAATATGCAAAATACAAAAACAAAGTTTTCACATGCACAATCATTCCACAAAGTCATCCCATTAGTATAGTAAGTGAGTCAAATCTTGCACAGTCTATGGTGCATCGACAAGTTATCAATAACTCATTTCATTCATTCCATATGCATACATCATACAAATTAGAAACATCACATTCATAATCGCATTTGCATACATCAATGTAAAAACATGTACATAAAAACAAACCATGAAAAATGCACAAAAATGCACCAAAAAAAAGCCCTAAAAGTGTTCGATAAGAGTGCTTTTGCACTTGACATTCTAGGCATGCAAAACAGATGTCAGGGTCATAAATCCTCACTATCCTACTCCCTAAGAAGGCTACCATAGCTAGACTACTCCATAGGAAGATGGATTTTCAATAATTTCATCCCCAAATGACGTCACCAAAACGGGTCAAAACCCATCCAAAAATAGCAATAACATTGTCGAACGAAGGCACTTTTGCGCATGATATTCTTGGTATCCAAAATAGATGTTGGGGTTACAAATTGTCACTATCCTACTCCCTAAGAAGGCTACCATAGCTGGACCGCTCCGCGGGAGGATAGATTTTTGTCAATTTTAGCTCCAAAATGCGTCACAAAAAGGGTTAAAACCCACCAAAAATAGGTCAAAATGTTCGAAAACTGCTTTTGCATTCAATGGTAAACAAAAATACCCCAATCGCTTGGTCATCCCAAAATGCCCCAATGGTATCTATAAACCCTTTGTTTAACCCAAAAGCTCCAAGGATTCCCACAATCGCTTGGTCATCCCAAAAATACCCCAAAGGTATCTATAAACCCTTTGGTCAGCCCAAAGGCTCCAAGGATTCCCACAATCGCTTGGTCATCCCAAAATGCCCCAAAGGTATCTATAAACCCTTTGGTCAACCCAAAAGCTCCAAGGATTCCTACAATCGCTTGGTCATCCCAAAAATGCCCCAAAGGTATCTATAAAACCTTTGGTCAAACCAAAATCTCCAAGGATTTCAGTAATCTCTTAGTCATACCACAAGCTCCAAGCATTACCATAACTGCTTGGTCAACATAAATATTCAAAAACAAACAAAAAAAATAAAATCATCAAAAATAACAAAAAAAAAAAAAAGCATTCCAATTCCATGCATACTCATAAAAATAAAAAATAACAAAAAAAATTGCATTTCAATTCCATGCATACTGGTAATAATCAAAATACAGAAATATAGGTTGCATTAGGCATCGCGTCCATACATTTCATATTTGCTGGTTATACAAGTCAAAAGCACCATAGACTGTCATTACATGGCAATTCCATCATTTTCCACATCAAATCCATTTCATAAATGCATACATCCAGCATAACACCATCGCCCCTTTTTTAGCATTAGTCAGTTGTCTCTTAATGTATATAGGGTTTTTGTCATTCAGCTATCTTTAAATTTCTAGCCAAAACTATACACAGTTAAATAGATTTTACACGAGAAATTTTTACTTGGATCACGCCTTGTTACGCAGCATCCCAACACAAATTAAAACACATAAAATAATTCCTAAGTTGTGTGAACGTAAGATCAACCTACAAAGCATTCTACAGTACCATAGGTGAAATATTAGCCTGTTCATCCCCTTGTGCAAATGGTTCCAGAATGCTGAGAATTGACAAAAGGATGAGCTCTTCCCCATCCATTCCCCATCATAAACAATATTTTTCACCACTCCCACAAATTCCAATCATAGTTGGTCCCCAAAGTTGTAGGGATTCGTACTACACGTCCCTGCCAAGGATGGGTAGTCATCCCCAAGACCTAAAAGGATCAACGCCATTCCAAAACAAAATTCCAACAAACCATCATTACAACCATCTCCACTCACCTTTGGTCCCGAAGTTGTAAGGATTTGTACTACACGTCCTTGACCAGGATGGGTAGTCATCCCCAAGGCCTACAAGATTAATGCCATTACTTCATAATCTCCATCATTCCCTTGGTTCCCAAAGTCATAATAATTCGTACTACATGTCTCTAAATAGGATGTGTAGTCATCCCCAAGGCCAACAGGATCAAGGCCATCCACAAGCTCAACCTTACAAAGCTCAAAATACAAAATCAAATAATAGTGGTTATCACCACTATTCAAAATCCTTGCTCAAAAAGAAAAACAAAGAGAAAAATAAACAATGATTTTCATCACTATATAGACGAGCAAGTATCCCAAACCATTGAGCCAACACACACCCTGAAATTGAATCCCTGGAATTCTCAACATTCGAAAACCATCTAGGTGATCCTCATTATAGGTTTTGTGGACAACCTACCTGGCAATGGTGGTATCCTACCCGCATGATGATATGTCTGTCACATTAGCTTTGCGTGTGCGCAGACCAATGTTTGCATGTGGATGAGCTAGCTTATGGTACCTTAGATTGTCCTGTGGATTAATCTTACTAAATACAACAATGGAGTTAGTGGAGCTAGTTAGGTGATCCTTAGTACAGGTTTGGTTGATAGCCTATCTGGCACTGGCGGTATCCTGATAAATACCACATAAATGAACTCAATTGCACACACAGGGATGTGAAACAACTTGGTCAAATTCAAGTCGGATTTATACCTTGTTCAAAAGTCTTACGAGACAAATGTACAGTCTTGGCTAGTTAGTTAAAATATCTGCATCTCAAAAAATCTTAACTACATTTTCAAACAACAAGTACATTTCATTCTATACATCAACATAAAAAAATATGCAAACTACAAAAACAAAGTTGTCACATGCAATGTCCTTCTACAAAGTCATCCCATTAGTATAGCAAGTCAGTCAAATCTTGCACAGTCTATGGTGCATCGACAAGTTATCAACAATTCATGTCATTCATTCCATATGCATACATCATAAAAATTAGAAGCATTGCATTCATAATCGCATTTGCATGCATCAATGTAATAACATGTACATAAAAACAGCAAAAATCTGCACAAAAATATACCAAAAAACAACAATAAAAGTGTCTGATAAGAGTGCTTTTGCACATGACCTTTCGGGTATGCAAAATAGATGTCGAGGTCACAAATCCTCACTATCCTATTCCCTAAGAAGGCTACCATGGCCAGAAATCTCCAAGGGATGAAGGATTTTTGAGAATTTCATCCCCAAACCGTGTCGTCAAAACGGGTCAAAACCCATCCAAAAATAGCAATAACTTTGCTGAACGAAGGCGCATTTGTGCCTGACATTCTTGGAATCCAAAATAAATGTTGGGGTTACAAATTGTCACTATCCTACTCCCTAAGATGGCTACCATAGCCGGACCTCTCCACAAGAGGATGGATTTTCGATAATTTTAGCTCCAAATTACGTCACAAAAAGGGTTCACACCCATCAAAAATAGGTCAAAATGTTCAGAAATTGCTTTCGCATTCAATGGTAAACAACTGAAGGCACCCTTATCTAAGTCATCTTGGGTCAAGTGACTCATCTCTTTTCTCATATCGGTCATTCCTTCATCGATTCATTGCTTGAGGGGGTAGTCACACTTAGTCACCAATCAACAACAACATACCCAATCAAGGAAATGACACGCATTCAATGGATCATTGACAAAGACAATCACGCCCCTTCTTGGGGCAGAAAACAAGCAATTATCACAAGCTGATCAAACACTTGGCATTCATGAATCATAAACTCAAGGTTCCCATAAAGAAAATGTAGCGCCCTTTGCCTATTCATGATTGATCAATGTCCAAGCTCAAGTAACACCTCATCAAATAGGGTTAACACTTGATTTAAGTTCTTTAGCTCATCAAAAGCAAGGATTCAAGAATGCATGCCCTTTCCATACTTGGGGCATCAAGAGTTGGTTAGGTTACTAAGAAACACTAATAATTAGTGCTTTGGTTATCTATTTTTGCTCGACGCTATGCCTTGCACAATGTTTTCCAAAAAAGGGGCATCTATAGTCACAAAAATAGCACCAATCTGATTATGTGACAACAAGCGTTGATCGCATTGACACACACAACCCCTAGGGCAGCCCCCAAAGGTTAAACAATGGTCCTAACCACTTCCAAAAGCAGTTTTAGAGGTCAAAGGTCAATTTGGCACCTTTTTGGCACCTTGCTCTCTGCTCATCCCACCTAGGGACGAATACAAACTGGCATTCATCCCACCTAGGTACGAATAGCAGCATTCGCCCCAGGGTGAGGCGAATAGCAAGTTTGACTGGTAAAAAGTCAAACCTCGGTAACTCCGCTAGTTAACTGAGGCTTTAGGTCATGCAATTGTGAGGAATAGCTTTTATTCAAGAAGAGAGACTTCAGTCATGCATGTATTTATTTTAGAGACCTCATGCAAGGAGATTCTAAATCAAGAACTTAACTTTTATTTGAAAATAAAATCGTTAACTCAAGTGGCGCCCTCGCATGCACAATTCAAACAAGAAGACCCTAAGGTCTATAAATTGGTGAGTTTTATCACCCAAAATATATACAGAGAAGGAGCATTTGAGCAATGAAGTGCTACCAATTTACATACCTACTTGTGATTTGTGCTTTTACATCCTTAATCTCTCATTCGAAAGGGAGGTTATTCAGTGACTATTGGAAGCGCAAATTCGAACCCAAAACTTGATTTTTGGCCACAACTATCCACAAAATTTTTTGACAACACCCCATAACTAGTTTTGGACCCATCCCAAGTGGATTGGTGCTGAAACAGTGCCTCAAACGGTGGGTGTCTTGCCCTCGAGCGCTCCCCAAACTATCACAGTCCTATTCGCCCCACCCCAAGATGATTAGAAATCTATGATATATTTCTCTAGTTTTTCTTTTGCGTTTGATTCTAGATATGTTAAATAGGTTACAGTTTAAATTTCATTTCATTCTGAGCAATTTTGACTAGGATTTTGTCATTTCCTGCCTTCACTAACTTGTGGATGGCACCAGCAAAATATGGATCCTAGAGGTAAAATTGGAGAAATCTGACCATATGGGTCTTCCCAAAACACCCCCAATTAGCTAACCCTAACTTTGTAGGTCATTTGGAGCTTCCTAAGCAGGACATTAATGAGGGTGCTTTCTGACAAATTATTGCAAGCTTATTCGTCCCACCCTGGAGCGAATAAAAATCTATGGGGAATTTCTAGACAGTTATTTTTGTAGTGGTCTTATAATAATATATTTATGCTTCTATCAAAATCTTAGGTCAATCCGAGGTCATTTGATATTCATTTTAATATTTTCATGCATACACTAACAGTAGGCCTTGGGAAATACATGCTTTATTTTATCTATAGGTGCTACTAATCTTTTTTGTTTCTTTGAATGCAGGTTTTTGACATCAGAGGAGCAGGAAGGAACCAAGAATCACATACACAAATGGTGGCAACGTTTTGGTCCGCCCATCTTACATGTGGGCACGTAGAAGAAGGATTGTTATCCATGGATGTTGTGACAAGAAACACATTTGATGCTCCTATCCCCTAAAAAGGAAGGAGACGTATTGTAACACAATTTACAAAGTGTATCAATAAAGAGATTACCATATTTTTTATTTGCTTTTATCTTGTGTCAGTTCATATATGTTCTTTCTTGTTCTTTCTTGTGGCATATTCCTTTTTGTTTCTGTATCCTCGTGCTTTCACATACATCTTGTCCAAATTCTCCATGACTGCCTTGGTAGTATTTTCATCGGAGATGTTGAAGGCTACGATGGCTCCCAAGGATGGCCTCACAATACCCAATGCCTTTCTATCAAGGAGACTCCACTCCTCATCAGACATAGTTGAAGGTCTCTTTGTTTCCCCCTCAAGAGGTAAGTAAAGATCCTTCCGGTACAAGTAATCCTCCATTTGCATATTTCAGAATTGAAAGTTTTGGACATTGAATTTTTGAACTCTAAACCTCCCTTCTTCCGCCATTGCTCCCACCTTATCCATAAATTCTCCTTCTATCAAGTGCACCCAACAAAACAAATGCTCTAATACCACTTGTTAGGGTAAATCACTATATAAAATATAGAAAAGCAATTATAGTGTTTCAAACTTTAACAGTAGAATTAACAAAATAAGACAAACACACACAGTAGAAGAGACAACGATTTTAACGTGGTTCACCCAATGTGGGTTACATCCACCAAGAATTTTCAGTCCTTTCTTTTTCAATCCAAGCAATAGAGGGTTACAACCTCAAACAAACATCTACTGTAATTTCCTCTTTATATTTACAAGGAATCAACACAATAATTTTCATTGTATACTCTGTTTTTCCTCACAACTATATATAAGAAAAAAATAGAAAAAAACTGCTTTTCTTAATACATTTCAAGATTAACACTGAGTTCCCAGCATCTAATTTTGGGATAAAAACAAAAAACTTTCTCTAGCTAGCTTGTTGTAAATCCGAAAACTTTCTCTGGTAAACTGGTAGACTAACAAACTGTAAATCTGGAAACTTTCCCTGCCCGTCCTGCAGTAAATCGAGAAACTTTCTCTATGTAGCCTCCTCATAATTAGACTCCATTCCTAACAGAATGTTTTCTCTACCTAGTGGCTCATTTTATTATAGCAAATGATTTGGTTGTTTAATGTGACATAGATCATATAAAAATCGAGGATTTAATGTATATTAAAATTTTGCTTTATTGTAAATGTTGGTCTAGTGTAGGCTGTTATGATAGTTTTTCTACGTCAACCCCATTGTTTATCACCTCATTTTGTATGTCTTGTGGCTCTCGAATGAATAAAAGTTGGAGTAGTTACAATTACTTACCAAAATGAATGTAAATTGTTATGAGATGGTTCATCGACATAATAAATAATACCTTAACCACGGTTTGGCTCATTTTCACTGTGTAGAAAACCATTGTACATTACTCATATTCATAGTGGTATTTAGTGAGTACTTTGTTACCTTTAGAAATAGAAATTGCATACACATTTGGACAGTGCAAAGGTGCTTGTATTAACTGTGCTTTTGGTATGGACGAGTCTTGGTAAACTTTTGAATGATCTATTGCTACCTTTATTTCCATGAGTGTTGTGTTCAATAGTCCAAGTACATCCAATTTACCTCACATTAGATTGGAACCATATTAATTCTCTCTTTCAACTATGAATAAATATAGCAAAAAATACCCTTGTTTGAAATAAAATTGTTCCAACCTTGATGAACAAAAATGCTATCTCGAGATGCCAAATAACTGTAGTGACTATTTAAATTTTGTTAAATTTAACTTTTGGTGTTAAAATCATTGATTGAGCTTCACCCTGTTCATTAATAGTTACTGGATAAAGGTTTAAAACGTGTTTAGCTTGAACGAAAGTCTACTATAATCCATTTGATAAATGTACTTTACAGTGAAAACTGCTATGTTTGCAAGAATACCAACTTAATTGCTATTGCTTAAGATTTTTAGATAAATTATTTATTTAAGTATAAAAATTATAATTGGAGAAATACATCCGTCAGATGAAAGGAAAATTATTAATGATTTTCCTGAAATATATTACTATCACCTTCTTCATATTGCAGATGTTTGGTAAGGATTAAAATATATTTGGTGTCATATATGCTTAAACCAATTAGGTGTTACCTCCTAAAAATGAAATTGTGTCAATGCCATAGTTAGATAAGTTAATGGGTTATCTCGAATATAATCCTCCAAGAGGATCGTCCTTCAGTTACTCGGCTGCGCAACGATCTATCTTCACACCAGAGCTTTCCCTAGCATAGGCGGTTGTGGAAACCCAAGACACACTTTATTTTTCTACTTCTATGAGTGAATGGCATAATATGCCAAGCAACTTATTCATTTGTTGTTGTTGGTAGTCATGTTTTGATTGTGTGAATTCTTGCTTATGCACATGTTTCTAAATATTTATGGCTTGAGTTATTTGATGACTTCCTATAAAGATGTTGCTCAAATATGTTTAAATAATATAACTACATTTACTAATAGTACAATATCCGTTTCATTGGATGAATTCAAAATCTATGTCATGAAAATATAAACCGGAATTTTTTAATTAACTTTATCAAGAATGTACATAATTACCACCCTATGAACGATGAAAGAACCTTTAAAAATGTAAAAACTATGATATTGATCCCTTTTTAATGTCGGCTGGTAACATGGCTTCCTCTTTTATGTATACACAGGACAGATTCAGATATACCTTTTATCTGTCAAATACAATTAGAAGAAATAGATATAAGACTTCATCTTATCAAAGGTAAATAAGAAAAAGGCTTATTAATTTTAATTGTTAGAGAAATGCAAACGTGCGGATAATTCTAATTATTGGAGCACTTGGTGAAGTCTGAACTGTTCTATAAAAAAATGTTGAGTTATGAACTTTAATTATTGGTAGAGAATACTTAAGAATGAATTTGTTTATTTAGTAGTTAGGTTGTTTTATATAAAGTCTTCTTGTGTTAGAGGAATCTTATTGAGTGATTTTACCTTTAATTGAACTCTTGAAAATTTTGTGAGTAGTTAGAAAGTTTATTTTATGGATTTAAGCCATCTAATTATATGTTGAGCTAAGTTAATTTCTAATGAATATTTAGATTTTTTTTTGGCAATAGAAACTCATTTAATATAAATAAGAGCTTAAAATTCCTTTGACATCGCTTTGGTAAGGGGAAAAACAAAGGCTTTTAGAATGATGTATGATTAGTTTAAATCAAAGAAAATATTTTATTATTCAAAGAAAACCTTGCTATGTCACTCCATATCTGGTAAGTAGGGGTAATTATAGTGTTTCTTGTTTTTTTTTTTTAAAGTAAGACTTGGATTAACTAGTTTATTAGTTTATAAGTTTTGAAATGTTAGTCGAATTTATCTCGGGGATTTATATTGGTATAAATTTTGTGTTTTTATATTCGAATTTGCTATATTAGAATGGTTTATGTTTTATTATATAGTTTCATTAAAAAAAAAACAAATCTTAGTAATTTTTCTTTTTTAATTTAGTAAAAAAACCCTTTGTAGGGTTTTCTTTGTCTTAAAAACCATGACCATGGGATTTTACACCATTAAATCACCTAAGAGTCACGCCTGACCCTAATTGCATCAACATAATCAACTGGATTTTGGGTACCCAATGTGCATTTGGTAGGGTGGATATTCGAACCAGGGACCTTCCTTGGAGGATTGCCCTACCCTCTCCAACTCACCTACAACACTTGGGTACAAAACATAGTAGTTGATAAGTAAATTTTTTTATGTTTTTATATAATTTCTTTTGGAATATATAATTTTAATTTGGATTAAATGGATTAGAATCTCTATATATTTACTTAAATACTTTTGTTATGTGTTCTTGGTGTTCTTGGAAACCTTAAATATGTGATTAAAAAAAGAGTTAAAGTAACCTTAGAGGTTGTATTTTATGAGATACCTAGTAAAACTTACCCTTAAACTATCTCATAATGAAGAATTATCCATCAAAGAGGATGGTGGAACTCTATACACACATTACCTATGATTACAAAAAGGACATTCACCATGGTTCTTACACCCAATATCAGAGATTGTAGGAAGGGCAATCATTATGAGTCATAAAATATCCAATGTTGGTGGTTGCAGGTAGGACAATCACTATGATTCAAGAGCGGATGCACTCTTGATGGGAAGGATCAAGATGGGAAGGTAACGAGGGATAGTATGGGACATCACCTCTGGGTCACTGAGCGAGTACTACGGTGAAGGGTATATTACCCATTGGATGATTGGGAGTTCACTCAGCAACAAGATAGTATGGGACATCTCGTTGTTAATCCCGATACAAGGTAATTGTGGGCCCTAGTTGACTCTAGGGAAGGTGGACTATTAACTAGGCACAAAGTATATTTACACCACCCCCTTGCATGTTAAAATCTAGGAAAAAAATTAGACCAAAGGAACCTAAGTCCTCTATGCTAAGGGATGACGAATTATTCATCCACCCTCTAGGTGTTATGGAACCTAGAGGATAACCCCAACCGTGAACCTAGGTTCTCGAGATGAGAGGATATGTTTACAAAAAGAACCTTTCTATGGGATATGGCAAATCTTGACCACTTGGGTGATTGAATATTGTGGTCAATGTACCTAAATGTGGAAATTTTCTATATCTCATACTAATAAAATATTGGGTGGACATCAAGCTTTCTCCTTGTGCTTTGTTAAAACCTTGAAACTGATTAAAATTTTCACTTTGTGATTCTTGTGTGCAAGATTTGATAGGACAACTAGGTGTCTTAGATCTAGGTTGTTACAGCCATGCTAACTTTATGGTAAGCCTGAGTATAAGTCTCAATGGTTTGTTTTTTTTGGAGAGAGTAGTTTTCTCAAAGGCCTTCTTCAATTGGATTTAGTGATGCATGCTTCTTGATGCTCTATAATTTTTTACTATTTATGAATAAAGGTTTTGTGGCTCAACCAAGTGGGAGTATTGGTTAGCTGGGGGGCTTACCAAACTTGTTCGAGGTAAGGTTGGATGGTGGCATTTTCAATTTGTTTATCATTGTGTTTGAATTTAGTTTCTATGCTGAGATGGTGGGATTGCATGTGTTGCCTTCCCTTAGGTGGATTATGTGGAGGAGGGTCAAAGTTGGCATGTGGTATTCCTAGCTTATTTTTGGTTTTCATTCTAGGCAACCCTTGGCTACATTGTTCTCATTTTTTATTTCTTGTATCAAGTTGTAGCTGGTCCACTTGGTGATGGGTGGCCAGTTGTAGTGCTTTATAGTTTTTCTTGTCCCTGTATTGATGGTATTAGGCCAATATTTGCAATTCTTCTGTTGTAAAAAGGTTCAGGAACCCTTTCAAAATGCCTTCTATATCTAATAAAAAAATTAGTTAATAATCAGAATTATTCTTTAAAAGTTTTATTAAATGTTTAATATTTTATATTTTTTTATTTATAAAAGGAGGTTTTGAAAGGAACCCCAAAAATTTTATATGGCAAGACAAAAAGAGGGATCTATAGCTGAAAACCTGCAAGAGGAAGATAAAACAAAACAAATCAAAAGGAAAATGGATTGAGACTCAACAACCCTCGAAAATACCACATCAACAGTAAACCCAAGAAAATAGCAAAAAAGGAGACCACCTCAAGCTTAGCCATGGGTTGTGGGATGATCCTGCTCCTCACCATCAATATTTTGGGTCACCTTCGAAATATGGGCCACCACCACCTTTAGGTTCACGATTCTGCTTATGACTTTGCCTACTTGAGTGAATAGAGAGGAGGCCAAACTAACCAAATCATCATGGTTAGTCACGAGAGCAGAGTCATCAATAGAAGGGGACTGAAATGGCATTTCATCAAGAGAGAATAGGTTGCTGAGGATGACCTTACATGATTATTTCTTACGACTCACAGCAAGGGAATCGGAGATGAGATTGTCCTGGTCCAAAATAATAACACCCTTATGTTTGTCACCCGTTGATTTGTTTCTCGCGGAGCGTCTACATGGAGAAGGGGTGGTGTCGTAAGGGAACGCCAATTTGTTTTACTAGCCCTACCTGAGACCGCAGACTCCAACTCAGCTTCATGTTTTTTAATTTAAATTTATAAGTTTTAAGTTAATTTCATGTTTAAACTTTTAAAAATTAATTTTATGTTTAAAATTTCAATAATTAAGTTCTAAGTCCTTAAAAAATAATTTAATATATTAATTATTAAATTTCTTATAATATATAAAATGAACTTGTTTTTTAATTAAAAATTAAAAATAAGTTTGATATGATTTTAGTTCATGTATGTAAAATTATAATTTTGTATATCAAATTTTATTTCAAATTTATTTTGAATTTGGATTTTAGGAACTTAAACCTAAACCTCTTTTTTAAATGGAATTGAGATAGGCTCCACTTGTATTGCATCATCTTTGTTCCTTGGTGGTATTACAACATCTTCAATATTATCATCGTTACATGATGGTAATCATCTTTGTTCCATGGTGGTATTACAACATCTTCAATATTATCATCCTTACATGATGGTATTACAATATCTTAAATATTATTCATGTATTGTTTCACAAAATTAAAATCTGAATATTTTCTTAAATCTTAAAAAATCTAACCATTAAACTATTACCATTTAATAAATACGATAATAATACTTATAAAACTCACCATAGGTTAATATTAATTACACATTCTTTATTCCTAATAGTTTTTTCATAGGAACATGCAAATTATAGTAGTTTTTTTCCTAATTAGCGACTGTATTTTTCTAAATAGTGCGATTGAGGTTGAGTAGGTTGAATGGTCTAATTGAGGGTCGGTAGCATTCCTATAATTATTTTTTTATTATTATTTATTATTATTTTTCTTCTATGTGATACTTTTTACATAAATTTATGAATCTTATTTGACCTACCTATAAAATACCTATTCTCACTAATGCCTTAATGATTTAATAGTTCACTAAATTTTTTATAAATATTTTGATTTTGAGTGATGCACATGAATTTTAGTGTATGAAGAATTTATGTGATTGTATTATAAGTATCATAAGAAAATTGCTTGCAATTAGAAGTTATATATTAAATATTAATGAATTTACTCCATAAATTTGTATTTTAATTTTTAAAATTAATAAAATAATTTTTAATTAAAAAATGTTGATAAGTCAAATTTGGTTAGTTAAAAAAATAAAAAATTACCAATTAATATTATGTAAATTTATTATAAGTTTTTATTTATATTTTGAATTGCATTATAATGATAATTATATATATATATATAGATAAATATATGTTGTGGTTTGAATTTGGATCTTTGAAGATAGTTATATATTGGAATATTTAGAATTTGTAAAGTTATAGATTATTTTGTATATTTTTAATGTCTTGGTTATTTTTTTTTATTTGGTTATTGTGAGAAACCTCTATGACCGACTCACAGGGCTGAGCAGTCTCCTCCCAACCATGATCCCTCATAAATTCGAGAGCTATACTTATCAATAGAGAATTTAACACAAAGCCACCACACACCCACCCCCTCACACACTCGTCCACGTCGCGGTTTGAACCTTGGACCTCAATTTTATGTTGAATTTTATTTGAGTCCATTTTTTTTTCAAATTAAACTTGTATAACTTGAATCTAACATTAACCTTATGACTATAATAAAGAATATGGATGCTTACATAAGGATAATAGTAGAGGTTTTCTTGGTTCTTAATAATAAGAAAATTTTGTCCAAGCCAACCTCTAGAGTATTCTAGTTTTCTTCATGTTGGTTTTCAAAGTTCCCAAAGAAGTCTACTGGAAAATGGAAGAAATTTAGAAATAGTTTCTTTGGTTAGGTAAGGAAAACAACTGTAGATTCCATTTGGTAGCATGAGACAAAGTCTATACCAAGAAGGCTCATGGGGGCCTAGGATTTCAGAAAGTATCCAAAATGAACATGGATTTGCTATGTAAGCAAGGATGGCAAATATTATTTGATTCCAAATCCTTATGGGTAGACATAGTCAAGAGAAAATACCTCTAATATTGCTCTTTCTTCACCAATTTTGTTTGTCACGATGGATCAACATTTTGGAATTTTGTGTCCCATACCAAAAGAATCCTTGGAAAATGTCTCTGGTGGTGATTGGGGAATGGTAACCTCATCCGGTTTTGGGAATACATGTGTATCTCAGACTGACATATTATCAATTTTCCTAAGCTTTATCTCCTAAAGCCCCATATCGATCAGTCAATTGGGGAGTTTGTCTCTAATTTTATTTTCTTTGATATAAATTAGTGTCCTTCATGGAATATCATCCCTTCCTATGATGACATCTTTCCTTTGGTTGAAGATGCTAAGACCCTCTCTGATTTACTTAGAACCACTATTATCCCTTCTAGTTCGTCTCATGATTCTGTCCTATGGGAAGATTTTTAATGTCAAATCTACCTACTTCCTCTAAGAAGATCCTCTACAAAATTGGTTTCTAGCTAATCTCATTTGGCATCATCGTCTCATTTCCAAAGTTTTTTTTGTCTTTTTTCTTCTAGATTGTTGTGCAAAATTGAGTTTTAACCTTAGACAACTTGTCTCACAAAGGGCTTATTATTACCAACAAATGCTACATCTGTTAGTCTGAATAGGAATCAATTATCCACATTTTCTTGGGCTACCCTTTCACATCTTTTGTTTTGTCCTCCTTCATGTATGATTTTTGTCTTTCTTGGGCCCCTTCTAACTTCACTATGGATCTCTGCAATCAATGTCCCAACCCTTTACACCAAATACACCTCTACTTCTTGTGGTATTTCTACATTCCACACTTTTTATGGTAAGTGTGGCTTGAGAGAAATAACAGTACCTTCAACAGTTCCCCCAGTACCCCTGCTTCTATCCTTTCCAAAATTCTCACCTTGGTGAGGAAGAATACCAGTATTTTTCCTTATCCTAAGAGTCATAGTCATGGCATTGAAACCTAACTCATTTCCTCTTTTAATATCCTTACTGGCTCTTCCAAGGCTCAATCTCCCAAAGTTGATAGAACCCCTATCTGCTAGGCCCTACCTCCATAGGGTTGACTCAAACTCAACTTCGATAAAGCTACTAAAGGCAAACCTAGTGGAGCTAGAGTAGGAGACCTCATCAGAGATGACAAAGGTAGAATTCTTCTTACCTTTGTTGAAGCTATTGGTGTCTAGTCTAACAATTTTTCTGAATCTTAGGCATTGTTCCAAGGTCTCACCTTAGCCACTAGTAGACAATTATGTAATATTATCATTGAAGGGGATTCGTTGAACACCATTAAATTTTTCAAGGGTTCCTCTCCTCCTATGTGTCTTTTTGTTGATGTTATTAGAGAGTCAAAAAGGATTATTAGTCATATTGACCATTCTTTAGTTCAATATGTCTATAGAGAAGGAAATATAGTGGTTGATATCATGGCAAACCTAGACCTAAACTAGATAGGTCTCTGAGTTTGGGATAGTGATTTCCCTAGTGAAAGAATTGAGTTTTATCTCCATACTAATTTTCTAATCTAGTGATTTATTCCTAAAGTGGAGCCACAAAGACCTGTATTTTTCTAATCCCAACTGGACGCTAGTCTTGGTGAGGTGGATAACATGGAAATATAAATATGGTTTGTTACCATTCATGTATCTCCATGGGATTGCGGTATTAAATTACCCGACGTATTAGGTTTTGTTAGATAGGTGGCTCATCTTGATCAAAAATTGGGACTTTCTCTCATCGGGTCTTTCTATGCTTGGTAGAAGCTCTAATTCTGGTACTAAATCTAGTGAGGGTCTAATGTGTCACCTCTTCCATGTGGATGGAGAGTGGATTTTATCTTGTAAAATCTTGGTGATTGGAATTTTTAATTATAAGTGGTGATTTGATCTAGCTCCCTGTCATAATATTCAGTTTGGATGGGCTTCTAATCCCTTCCCACCTGATCTTTGGAATTTTAACCCATGGGGTTCTCTAATGGGTGAATATTACTTCCTTTTTAAAATGATTTCAAATTATTTCTATTTCCAAGAGTCCTGTGAGTGGAAACCCATTTGTAGGAGGTAGTTAAAAAAAATTTGGAAAATCATCTATATATGGAGGGTTGTATGGGATATACCTTTTCATATATTTTTTAGTTGTTGCATCCCCGTATATTTTTAGAACCTTCAATGGGTGTGAATTTGTACCTCTTCCTTGGGTCTTCTTTATTTCTTTTAGGTTTTCTCTTCCTCTTTGTCCCAACTTGTTTTCTAGGATTGCAGTATTAGTCCTTGTTATCTTTTTAGCTTATGTTCTTTTAGTCTCTCTAAGGGATCTCTTCTTGGGATTCTCATTTTTGTAATGAATCTATAAAAGGTTCGAGGACATTTCAAAACCCCCTTTTACATCAATAAAAAATATAATAAGGATTGATTTATTTTTAATAACCTATATGTCTATGTTATTGGGGAACTCCCATTAATGTTAAGTCAATTAAACTATATCCAACTTACCTTTATATCAAGCACATTCTTCATATTATTCAAAATTCTATGCTTCTATAATCAACTCCTTGATATTATTTTCATTAAGAGATCAATTTTTCCATATCAATTGGCTTCTAGAATTTAAAATTCTTCAAAACAAATATCAATACCATGATCATTTTAACTTATATCCTATCCTATTTATTTATTTATAAATATTTTGAAATATCCAAGATACTACATCTAGCAATAGTCAATGGTCAAAAAATAATAATTTTATTTCCTATCCAATCTCTTGATACAATTTTCTTGATAATATTCATAATTATTTGTGAATACCATTCAATTGAAATATGCATCCATCCTTTTTCAATGACAATCTTAATCCTTATAAGAAGTGCCCTAGCTTCTACATAATTGTTAGTTTAAGTTCTATATGATTTTTAGTGTAAAAAAATTTGTCTTATTATTAAAAATATCACCTTCATCAAATTTACTCAGTTATCCTTTTGAATTACCATCAAAATTAATTTTGATGAACCCAACATCTTGGTACTTCTGTTTCACCATATATTTTACAAATCCTATATGTTAAATCCATTGTCACATATGAGATAAGTGCATGTATTTTTAATTATTATAACCAATAGGATAACATCTCTTTTTCCACACACTTGAGACTTCCCATAATGTGCAACAAGCCTCAAATTGTTTTGCAAGAGAGGTAATAACATAATTTCAAACTTAGAAATTATGATGATATTTATTTTCAAAAAAGTTATTATTCTTTTTAATCCATATAGTTTCCAATAGATAATTGCAATATTAATACTCATAAAATGTATAGTGCTTTAGCTTCAAAACAAATATTCCAATATTTAATCAATTATTTTAATGTTAATAGACCTTCCAAATAATGTTTTATTTGTTTGAAAAAATAACTCCAATCAGTGTAAGCAAAACTTGAATGAAGAAGCAAATTATATAATCCTTCTATATTATTTTTACACAAGTCACACCTAAAAGGTCCATAATACCTTCTTCTTTGTAGGGTTCCCACTTATAGAAATTTTTCTTTGGACTTCCAATTAAAGGAATTTTAAAACAAAGGGAGGGTATCAAATGACATAACAATCCTTCAAGGATAATCATTTGGAGTAGGAAATTTTGGTTACTCCAAAGCATTATATCCCACCTTGACCACATATCTATCATATTATAATAAATTCATAAACCAAATCATCCATTTACATAAAAATAATAAAATATAATTATTTAAGCATATTTTGAAGCTCAGATGTAGTTTAGTTGAGGTACACTCCCTCAACCTAGTAGCTAATATACATCCTTAATGTATAATTTGTGTTCACAATATATAATTTTTAAGCTTTGAATATTTATGAGCTAAATAAGAATGAGCAAGTGGTTATAATTTTGGACCAAAATAAAAGGATAAGGACTTAATCAAGAATTATACCAAAAATTTATAAAATTCCTTTAGTTTACCAATGACCTATTAATTTTTATCAATTAATTGCAAAATATATGATACAAAGTTCCATGTTTTTTAGCCACTACATAGGTTTTGTTTGTGTGATCAATTTATTTCATTCAAGAAACCTAATATATTTTTTATGTAGCATTTTTTCTGAACTTTGTTCTTAATATTTGAAAAATATCCTACCATATTTTTCTCTAATGCAAAACATTTATGCCTATAATTCTATAATTACATGTCTTTAATATTTTTTCTTGTAAGAACTCTATCCCACTTACAAAGAGGAGATCTAAATTTTCTTTTACATCCTTTCAAAATAAATTCTCATTGAATTTTGTCAAATTCAAATGCTATACTTATTGATAAAATTGAATGTGACATTGTGTATGTATATATAGATTGCAACATTTTTTTTTTTATTAAGTAGAAGAAGGGGTTTTGAAAGGGTCCCAAAAAATTTTATAGAGTGAAACCAAGGTACTCCTAAATAAAAACCAAGGAACACCCAAACAAAAACCAAGGAATACCTCACCCATAGAAAAATAAGGTTGGCTTGAAATAGTCCAGTGAGAGGGAAAACCAACACAAATAACTAGGAGAAAATCTTCACCAAAAAAGGTATCCAATGATCGTTTGGGGCCATACAATGATAGTTCCAAAATAAAACCACAAAAAATGGGTGCCCAAAGTTGAATTCAAAAATTAAAATAAATAAAATCTTGCTAAGATTTAGAATCTAAAAACTAGAAACCCAAACCTCAAGGATCCAACATGCAACACATCAAAATATGGAACATTTGCAACAGTCATAATCTGTAGCTGGATCCAAAAAATAAAGGCTGCCCACATTTGAAACAGAAGGTAAAAATTATTTTTTGTATATTAGGATCCCAACAACCAACACTACCAACCACCAATTGTAGGGAAAAAACCTACAATCAGGTCACCAATTGAAGTTTTTCCACCCAAATAAGGAACTAGAGATTGGAAACTCTGACCCCTAGCAACAAACATAATACAAAAATAAAAACAATCACCAATAGGAACTAGAGATATAGGATATAGACCAAAAAATCCTACACCTGTCTTGAAGAAATTAGATTTCAACACCAGATTTTGCCCAGGACTCACAAATGACCCTAAACCTACAAGATCTGGAGAAACCCTAGAACAAAAACAGGACCCCTAAAGCACAACAAATCCACCAATCATCAATAAGAACCTTGACCATGAGCAATATCACCCATTGGTAGGAAATTAAATATATAGCCCCAAAAACGATGCGAACTGCCAAGGAATTCTTAAGGATATGTTAGCTTTTGAGATATATTGCAATGGGAGATGTAAATCACATGATAAAAAAAATATAAGGGAAAGTAAATTTACAAGATTGCAGAAATATGCTATAAAAATAATATTTGGAAATGAATACAATATTGCTATGGAGGAAATGGATACTCCATGCAAGATGCTATAGGAATACATTGTACTCCATCACTAATGGAGTTACATAGTAATAATACCACTACCTACTATATTTTCAATATCTTCCAATGATGCACTTTTATAATGGAAGATAGATTCATTGGCCAACACTCTACCTAGCTGTATAAGGGATACCTTGCACATTTACAACTTGTACATTGATACTTGTGTATTTATTACATTGCATAAAGTAACTAGATACGTTTCCCTTAATTTAATCTAATGTCCTATGTATGTACCTAGGAAGGTGCATTTACATGATCCAAATGATGTAATCGACTCTAACTCTAAAAGCCCCCTGTATTACATTATTTGGGTACTAAATATTTTAGTCTTCAAAATGGGTCTTCTTTCATTGGACAATGGAACTTGTATTCTCCTTCATTGCTTACTATTATTAAATTCAACCAATAGTTTGTTTCTTTAATTGATATAGAGTAAGTTGATATTGAAGGTTCTTATTTCAATTGAGTGTGCTCAATAGGTTCAATATTTGTAGTGTTATGTTCCTTTTTGGCATACCTTTTCTTCTTCTTCCTTCTTCTCTTCTTGTAATCTACATTGGAGCTAATGGAATTTTTGCTTCATAGAAAATTAGTTGATCATCACAATAATATTGTTCCTCATTACTGAATTGCTTCTTATATTTATTAAGTACTAATACAATCAATGATAGATAAATCATTAGACACTATTCTTGTGAGAATATAATCATTTTTTGTGAGTTTCACCATGCTATGAAGAGGATTTCATGAAGATAATTAATCAAGGCTGCAAAGTTACCTTCACTAGATTTCTTAAGAAATTAGGATAATTTTTCTTTATTTCTATTTGATAGATACCTCTACCCTTCCAAAGTATCTATTAAATTTTGAGAGTAGAATTATACTTCTTGGAATATCTCTTTATTATTGGAAGCTTTTCTCAAAATTTCATCCATGAGAAGTTGTATTTGAAGAAATGGATTTAACAGAATCTTAGTAGTATACCTTATAACTCTCAATCTTAAGGTAGATATAACCCTTAGAATATATAAGCTTGTTTGATAAAATATCTCTCAACTCTTAGGTTTTGTAGACTTCCTTTTATCTCCCTATGATGAGAGTTCACAAACCTAATAATTTTTTAGGTTTTGTAGGAAGCTTACATGTATCCAATGAATTTGAAACTTGATAAATTTTAATGTATGCTAATATTACCAAGTTTTGTAGAATGCCTTATGAATCCCTGTGATTTTTTGGATAAGATATATGATCAATATAGTGCTTTTGTATATCGTAGTTTAATTTTGTGTTGATTTTGTAAAAAATTGTAAACACCAAAATCAACTTTTTATTTCCTTATTACTCCTATTGAACTAAGCACTAATTTCAATTCTTTGAAGATGTTTTGCAGTTGGATTTATTTTTCCTTATTTAAGTGTTTTGAGACAACACTATTATAAAAATTCCAACCTTTGAAAATTTTAATAAACCTCTTTGAATACCCCTTTTAGTTGATTTTAATGTTTTCTAATTTCCAATTCCTAAATTTGATGTTGTATTCCTTATAACTCCCAAATTTGGAAAGATAAGAAAATAATATTTGCAAGTAATTTAAATTTCAACAATAACCCTTATTTCTCCTTGATAACCTTTTGTAAATATTAAAAAATTTGAAATATGCTTGCTTAATAAATCACTAATTTTGAATATTGCAATATAAGATAAAATATTCCGTTATAACTCCAAAAACTTTATATTAAAAGCAAGCTAAAAATCAACCTTTACCTTAATATTCCTTCAATATTGTGCATTAGTATATTCGTAGCTATGTGTTGTGTAGCACTCATCAGAAGTCAAAGACTCCTTTGAATGGTGTTGATTCAATCCTTGATTGGTGATCGTTCACTTCTATGACTGATACTGAAAAATATCTTAAAATATGCTTTACAAGGCTTCTTCGAATGCAAGCATTATTTTTTGGTTTTATGACAACATCTTAAATATGTTTCTTACACCGTTGAATGGTGTATGACTTGAAATAGTCATTTTATATGAGTAATCCTCAATGCTTAACTCTGTTTGACTTCTATCTTGATTCACTCTTATGCGTTCTAATTCACACTATTGTATTATTCTTCATTATCTAAGATTGGTAGCTTAAGTAATATGGGTTTCGTGACAAGTGTCACATGAAGCATTACAAGGTAGGTGTATTCAATGTACCTTTGATAATGATGAGGTTGGTGGTAACCTAAAATGTAACTCCCTTTAGGTGAGCACTTGGGTCTTCATGAATTTTGGGAAGCTTAAAGAATTTTTGCCAAGTGGCACTCAAGGATTGTGCATGCAAGCCTCCTTTCTAAATATATAAATATGAACTTGAAACCCTAATTCTTCCTTTATATTTACACCCTATGTGAGCTTACTATGTTTCTTGATATGCAAGCTTCATTTTGCATGTTGGCTTGGTGAGGATGATGGACAACTACAACTATATTGATTCACAATTCTATGGCACACTTTTGATATTTTATTTTGGTGGATGTTCACTTTATTAGATAGCTTAGGTATAGCTCTTATATCTACATCTATTTTCAGGTTTCATAGCTCATTTTAATGTCAATTTGTGCCCTTCTTCAGTGCTTGAAAAATAGTGTTGGTTATAACAACCAATAGGTAGCCCTTTTACTTTATATTTTACATAGATAACCTGCCACTGAATGCTTCTCTTTTTTATATGTAAGCATAAGTGATAATACCTTATTTCAATGGTTTCACTTTTGCAGGTGATGCATTGCTTATAGGGTTGGATTTGATGGAGGAAAATGATGTTTTTAAACACCTCAAATCTTAGACGTGTGAGATCTTCAATGGATCCTTATTTTATCTGCAAATATTGTTGATCATGTGAGGTATTTGGTCGTTCCTTCCTTTGGCCATAAATCTATTTGATAAAAAATCCTTACCCCCTGTAAATAGTAATACTTTTGGTCTTCCAAGTGACAAAAGAGGTATATTTTACAATAAGTAAATCTTGCACCAAAATGAATAATTTCTTTTTAATCCTTATTGTTTCTTCTACTTTTGATGATAGTCAATCCAAGCTAATGAAATTTTATTTTTAATAAGGATTCTTGCACTCTATGTTGAAAAAAACCCTTATAATATCCTTGAATCTTGAGACTTCCAAGGTCTCGATTTGAGGCTTCCTTCAAGGACTTCAATGGTAGTTTTCTACTTCACCTTTTTGCTTTTAGTGGTGGCTTCTTCTAGCTGTGGAAGTGTTGCATATTTTTATAGTTTTTGTGCTTTTTAACAACACAAACTAATTGAGATAAACTAGTTAAAAAATCAACTAGAAGGGTGCTTAATAGATGCACTTTAAATGGTAACAATAATTTCAACTTATTTCTCCACTAGTTTCTCAAAAATGCTCTTAACAATTCCACTACAACCTTTCAAGCATATTTTGGAATAAATTGTTGTAAATTTCACTATACATAGTTGTATGATCTAGTCTTATTTTTCAAGATATAAGATAGGTAGTTGATTGTAACTTCTAAATTTTAATCAAATCCTAATGTGCAAATGAACCTTAAAAGGAATGTTTCTATTTTGCACTTTTGAATGTTGTAATTTAATTTTCCTATTTGCAACTTCTAATCTCATATAAGGTACTTTAACAAATCTTATAAGTAATCCAATTAATGAATTTACTTGCAACAATAGTTTCTTACCTTTTTGAAAACTTTTGTAGAGGATGTAGATCAAGCATGTTGCTTTAGATTTCTGCATCTTTTGTTAGCTTTTCCAAAAATCTCCTCCTTCACCAAAAAGAGGTCTCAAAATTTCTTTCACGAGCCTGGGTTTTGGTGGTTTTTTCTTCTCTAGTAATATTCTCCTTTCTATTGTTGATTTGGAGGAATATTTATGCCTTCTTGAAAGGTAATCTTCAAATATCTAGGCTTTGACAAGCTTCTTCTGTATTCAAGTCTTCTTGTTGCATCTTCTTATCAATATTTTGAATGTATTGAGGTCTTATATATCTTCTTTTACACTCCTTACCAGTTATTTTTCTCTTTATTGGGCTTGTTTTCGGATGGTGATAATTTTCCCAAATATCTCCCTTATCATAATCTTTCTCCTTGATGGATAATTTTTCCAATGAGTTCTTATAATAACTCCTTTGATGATCTTGCTTTAGAAAAGGAACTCTTTTGATGATATTGCTTTAGAAAAGGAACTCTTTTGATGATCTTGCTTTAGCAATAAGTCTCTCCAAGCATTTTTCCTTGAGACCTCTCTTAGGTCTTTGATTCTGTAGCTACTTTGGTCTTCCTTGAGACCTTCTTCTTCAATTTTTTGAATTGATATATCTTTCCTAGATATCTTAATTTTTTTGCTTTTGGATTTCAACAAGAATCTCTTAGTCCTTCTCATCCTTCCAAGAATAGAAGTTTCTTCAATGATACATTCACCTGATCTCTTCACCTTCAAGTTTTCTTTAGGTGTTGGATTGATTCTGAAGAAAATACTCTTCCTAAATTTCTTGTAGGAAGTTTCCCAACTCACTGAATCTCCTTTCCCTGTAAAAAATGATTAGTACTAAAATATGAATCTACTTCTAAATTAGGTACTCTCTTCTAGAGTCTTCTTCAGGATCAAGGCTTCTATGGCATTTTTTTAGATCAAGGATTTTGTGGTCTTTTTTTTGGATTAAGGCTTTTGTGGCCTTTTCTTAGATCAAGGATTTTATGGTCTTTTCTTAGATCAAGGATTTTGTGGCCTTTTTAGGATCAATGATTATATGGTCTTATTTTAGGTCAAGTCTTTTGTGGACTTTTAAGGATTAAGGCTTCTATGGCATTTTCAATTGTGAATTTGATTTTATCGATGGAGATCTTCAATATCCAAACTTCACTATGACTATTTCTCCTAGAGTCTCTTTTGTAGTATTCTTCGCTTGCAACAACTAATCTCTGCACTATGAAGTTACTTCGACCTTCGGGTAATGAAGTTGAAATATCCCAAATTTATATTGTAGGAGGTGTCCCAATAATCTAAGAGTTAGTTCCCTATAATAAAATAAAATTTAGGTAATAGTAAACTTTTTAGATCTCTTATATGAGATTCACTAGTTGATTCATCAAACTAGTGGATCAAATGATGAGTCCTTATCTTCACAAGTTTTTTTGTAACTCTATGTTAAGACTCTAAGCCAAATGAATTTTACAATTTCTCTTTCTAGTTTTTCTACCATACAATCTTAAGGCAACAAAATTTACATGCAATGAGTTCAATGGAACACCCAATTTAAAGCTATGGTGAATGGACATATTTTAACAATAGTAATTTCTCAAAGCTCTCCCTACAACCTTAATTATTTTAAATATTTTTTCAAGAGCTTGTATTATGGTGAATTAGGTTTACAAAAATTTAGGCTCAATAATAATGGTGGCTCTCCTCTCAATCTATGATAGCTAGTTCTATTGTGACTAGATCTACCATGGCTCTGATACCACTATTATCTTTTGATGTAGATTGCAATAGAATATGGAAATCACAGGATGAAATAATATTAGAGAAATTAAATTTATGAGATTGCAAAAAATATGCTATAAATATAAATGATAGAAATGAATACAATATTACTATGGAGGAAATGGACACTCCATGAAATATGCTACAAGACTACATTGTACTCCATCATTAATGGAGTTACACAGTATTAATACTACTACCTATTGTATTTTCAATATCTTACAATGAGACCCTTTTATAATGGAATATAGATTCCTTGGACAACACTCTACCTAGTTGTACAAGGGACACCTTGCATATTTACAACTTGCACATTGACACTTATGCATTTATTATATTGCATAAAGTAACTAGATAAATCGCCCCTAAAGTAATCTAATGTCATAAGTATGTACATAGGAAGGTGCATTTACATTAGCCAAATCATGTAATAGAATCTAACTCTAACATGGTAATCCTCAATTGATAAAGAGACAAGGAGAAAAATCCTGAGATACCAGAAAAGGGATGAAAGCCCCCTAATCCTAGGGGGTTCTAACCCCACTAGCAAACAAAAGAAATAAATAGATCCAAAAATACTCTATAGTTGGTAGACCAACCAAATTTAACAACTTGAACAATCGTCCTATGGCTATCACTCACACCAGTCTAGCCAGATTATCATCTTACCAACCACTAGATATACGATGAGAGAATCCACCATTGAGTAGGTCTAAAAAATAGGAACAAACAGTTGCAAGGGTAGAAAAGCATCATAAAAAGAAAAATTCTTTGGGCCTAGGAGTGAGACAACACCACCCACAGTCTCGAATCCGACCACTTTTTTAGCTGCAACATCCAACAAACTATCTAGACCTCTAAATTCAAAAAATAATGATGATCCACTCTTCATCAAAACATAGAGGTTTTCTAGATTAGGAGGTGAAAAGTAAGTGCCTAAAGATAAATCCACTAGAATCCTTGAAGTAGGTTCCCATGAAGCAAAAAGGGCTTCCTTACTCTGCATCAAGTGACCATAAGGATCTTATCTTCCCAATTTGGAATACAATCTGGATCTTAGGATATTCATTGTAGATCCCCTTCATAATTAATCTAGAAAAATATGAATATCAACCCTTTGAATCTCCAAAAATATCTTAAATTTGTAGAAATAACCCTTAAACTCTTTAAGACCATTAATTTTACCTTGGTTTAAAGCATATAGATTGCAACATTAGATATGTTTAAGATCTCATATTTTCAACATGACAAATGAGATCTACTTTTATCTAAAATTGAATTCCAATGTTCCTTCTTATTTTGTAACAAACCTCCTATCATGACTATTATTTGATTTATGTATAGATGGATTGATGAGTTGCACTTTGCTTTTACTCCTAGAATGTGGTACTATTAATGGCTTTTGTGATCGTAGGACCAAGTACACTCTTTTTATGGGTAGATAAAAGGTCGATCGTAAAAGGTAATATGAGAAATTATGGCAGTGTAAAATATCACCATGGCTCATGAGTACATGGAATCTCACACAATTGCATTCATATAAGTGTATCATAAATAAGTGACACACATTATGTGTATATATTTTTGTGAATATATGTTTATTGTTTGATGAAAAATGATAAATTTTTTAACCTTAAATGGCAAGGAAGGTGTCAAGTCATGTGAGCTATTCTCTTTTGGCATATGAAAACATTATATTACCATTAGGGAAGAAGACTTGGAGGTATAAACCCTTTTGGTGATTTAAAAATTATTTGATGCTTACTTTTAATACATAATATAAAATTTAATAAATAAGAAATAAAAATAAATCAATAAAACTAAAATATATATATATATATATAAATAAATATTTTTGTTATTGGGGATAATGAGGGTTACTAATGTTTGGATTTTGTAAAATGGCTTGGTGATGTTAATCCACCTATCGTTTTTAATCATTCCCTAATTCCAAAAGAAACTGAGAGGAAGGAAGCGAGGGGAGAGGGGGAATTTATGCATGATGTATCTTAGTTTTGAGGGGTAATCTCTTATCTAGTTTCTTGCATATTGCATTTTATTGATGTGCGCCTAAAGAATTGAAAATTAGAAAAATACTGGAACTCCCAAATGAGAAAATTCAATTCGGGTAATTTCTTGTAAATTTTGTGAAAAAAAGAGAAAATTATGTTTGTTTGATTGCAGCCAAAGAAAAAGGGTTTTCTAAGATATTTTATATTACTAGAGTTATTGAATTTAGTATTTAGCTTGTAGTGTGATTAGAGGATAAATTTTGATGCACCTCTCTGACTATAAATGTTGTGTCTCATCTAAATTTATGAGGAACTTTACTCTTAAATCTGTGAATTGTGTATTTCTAAAATATGTGTGCTTCATTGGAATCACTAGTTTAATCTTGTGCTTTCCTTGAGTAATAGTTGTGGCATCATTTTTTAGTGTGTAAATTTTAACTAGCATGAGGAAGTATTTTGCATGTTTTTTATTATCTATGCGCATTTTAACTAGCATGAGGAAGTATTTTGCAAGTTTTGATTTTTCTCTATGCGCTACTCATTTATGACTAAAATAGTTTACAGGTAAATCCTTTTCATATGTCGTTTACTTACATTATTTAGTGGAGGATGGTTGTTAGTGCATTATAAGTTTATGTTGTGTGAATAGACATGAATTAGAAATATCATATAGTTGCATGTATATATGGAAATATCATATAGTTTCATTTAGTTGTATTCTTGGAGTCATCTAATCCCACCTAATTCTTATATGTTTCTTGGTCGCTGCTATAAAGGGGAGGGAGCTCTCGAACGATTGTCTTACCACATGTACAATGACAATGGAGGTTTTCATTTTATTTATTTTGATCATCTGCTTAGTGAATCGAGTGTTAGTTATATGAGGTCAAAAATCGTTGGTTGTAAATATTGTATAAAAGTATAGCTTAGTATTTTGAGACATAATAATTTGGATATGGGTCTTATAAATGTTCAAATGCTACAATTTTATCATTTCAATTTAGAAAAATAATTCTCCCAGAGAACCAATAACAATATATTCGGTTTTGTTCACACTTTTTCTTGAGAAATAGTGTTTTTTAATTAAAAAAACAATGGAAAATATTTTTAACACTTTATTGTGAGCTTGTTTAAGCACATTACCATGAAGTTCTAAATTATTATAAAGTATTACACCAAAAATATAACAATATTTAATCTAGAAAACTTTTGAATTGATAGAAGTTCATCTTTTCTAGAAAAAACCCCTTCAAAAAATTGTGAAATACATAGAGATTTCTTTAATTTAAGGGTAGTTTTTCTAGGATGCTACACTTAACATTTGAACTAAATATAGTTTCTCTTACCTTATTTTCTATTTAATTTATGAGTAGTTTTATACATATTTAATTGTTTCATTATCATTATCATTATCATTATTATTATTATTATAAACCTTTAAACAAAGCGATAATGTTATTGTTACTTCTAAAACAATGCTTTTGATTACATAACGTAGAGTTATTTAATGTGAGTAAGATAGAGGTAATATATTTCATCATTTCCTATATAACATGCCCCTTTGAAAATATAAAAGAATTATTAATGCTCTTTTTAAAATTTAAGCCCTTGTTGAATGAATTGAGTGTGTTTTAGTTGTGTATCATGGAATACCTATTTTAAGATCTTTTTATTTGAGACTACATGTACTCCAATAGTTAATAAACATTTATAAAAGAATATTATATTAGGATTTTGTCCAATGCTTTCATAGCATAATGGGATTACTTTAACACACACTTTCTTTAAAGTAGGTTCTAATTACAGGTTATAATAGCGAAAAAGATACCCTCAATATTTCTAAAAAGAAATGCATTTATAAAATCTATAAAGGACACAAGATGATATTATTTTTACCTAAAGGTAATTTTAGAGTTTATGGAAAAGACCTTTGGATAGGATTGTGTTTAGAAATAAATATTAAATTATATTTTAATAGGATACAAATTTTATTAGGCCACATGATTTTGGTTACTTGGCAACGTTTAAATATAAAGGTTATATTTGAAACTTAATAGAAATGTGTTATCAATGTTAATTTTTAATAACAAAAAAATCATTCATTAGCTATTTAGGAAGTCATCTCTTATGATTTAGGAGAATATTTAAACTTAATAAAATAAAACATAAGGTAAACCTTTAAGATATTTCTTTTAACTAATTCATCGTGAAGGATGAATGATCCAAATACCCAATACTACTACCTACAAGTTGGTAACCATTGTGACTTGTGAACAATAATTTTTTAATGAAAAATGTTAGAACTAGAAGGTGATGAGGGGTGGTATAGGATATCTCCTCTAGGTATTTAAGCGAGTAGTACCATGATAGGTCCTTATACCATTTATGATTAATAGAAGGCTAGTATGACTGGAGAACTAGTCTAGTCCATGACGATTGGTATGTGATAATATATTGTTAGTCATAAGAAGACAAGTGATACCAAGTCCAAATTCAAGGTAATAATATGGTTCTAGTTGACTCTATATGAGTGGACAATTAGTTAGACACTAGGCATATATATGCTAACCTCCTTGCATGCTAAGTCAAGAACAAGTTGGCCAATTTGGGCTAAGGTTCATCATGTTAAGGGATAGGGAGAGTATGCATCTACCCTCTAGGTTTTATGGGCCCTAGAGGACAACCCTAGACATGGATCTATGCTCATGCCAAAAATAGAGGATGAACAAGTACACCACAAAATGGTACCTTCTACAAGATTTGACCAATCTTGTCCACTTGGGAATCATCTATAGTGATTAAAAAACCAAATATGGCTAAATATACCTCATACTAAATTAAAATTTGGGTGTACATCAAACCTATTAATTCAAAAATTTTACCTTTAGGATGAGTTTACTAGAAAAATAAAACATTTTTTTTTACCTTGTGGAACTAATGAGATAGATTGGGTTGTACAACCATGTGAGTAGAATTATATTGTTATATATGGTATTAGAGTACTAGGTTATAAGATCCTTAAGTTGTAGGATTTTTAATATTATCTTTTGTAAGCTTGGTAAACCTAAAAATTAACATAACTCCTTTGAACAGGTAAAATGATGCAAATATTATGGGGTGGATCGTATAGTAATTCCATAATATATGGTTAGAAAGAGTCCACTATTAGACATCAAAAAGGACCACGTATGAGAATTAGAAAATAAGGTCCGCAAAGAGAGATAGTTAAAAAAATTTAATGAATTTCAAACTAATGAACCTGTGAGAGAGGATGGTAACTTGGCTAAGACAGTCCAATTGCTTCAAGTGTAAGTGGAACAACAAAAAGAACAAATAGGATATCAAAATTCACAAATGGATCAACAACATGAGCTAATTGTCCAACAAAAAAAATTGATAGTAAACATGACGAAGGATTAAGAACCTAAGTGCAAATAGGGGAAGCACCTATCAGGTCTAAAGAGAATAGTAGAGCCTAAGTAGGTGATGAATTAGAAAAGGATAAGAAAAATATTAAGATCATAAAAATTGATGGTAGGGAGGATAATGATGCTGTAAAAAAATGGTTGAATGACTTCTCCATGAAACTCTTATCATCTGAATCTAGATTGGTGGAAAACTTATAAGAAAGAAAAAACACTGAAGCTATATATCTCAAGTGGGAGGACTTTGTATAAGAGTTTATATAGAAATTTTTGACTAAGTAGTTCTACATAGAAAAATTTACTGAGTTCACCACCCTACAACAAAAAACATTGTTTGTTCGAGAATATCACCAAAAATTCATACAACTACTAAAATATGTACCAAAATATGAGAATAATAAAGAGATGAAGGTACACAAGTTTATTTTGGGATTTTACCTAAAGATTAGAACCATGATTAACTTGCTCAACCTTGAAGATCTCCCAAAATTCTATGATTTTTCCCACAAGAAAGAGGTTAATTAGGAAACCAAGAAAGCATACTTCAACTACCAGAAACTATCTGAGAAAGAAAAGGATGAACTAAAAAAAAAAAAGTGTTGAATTTATGAGATGAAAAAGAAAACAAAATAAAAGGATTAAGGGAGGGGATCAAGCTAAGTTTGAAAACATAAATAGAAGTAGGTTCTAAAACAACAAGAATATAAAGGACGAAAAATGATATCCAAGGAGAAATGAATTAAGACCATCATTCCAAGAAAAGTCTAAGGAATGAGTACCACAAAGTCAAAAGGAGGATAGTAACAAGGACAATAGAGCTCATGTAGTTGGTTGTTATGTGTGTTGTGGTACCCACTTTATGAACAAGTTCTCGTAGAGGGTAGATCAAAAAAAGGTGCAAGATGAATCAACTTATCTAATATTTGTAGTGATAGGTAACTCTACACTTTATGGGAAAGATAAACATTTCATTTTGAATGGTAAAATATATGATAGGAGTGTGCATATTTTAATTGATAGCAAATATATAGATAGTTTCATTTCTATTAGTATAGTGAGGGACATACCAAAAAAATCTGGATTTTTGATAATGGGTGGAAGGTAGAATATGGGTTAGGATAGACCTATTTAGTTAATCAATGTCTATTAAACCCTCATATTACCTTACCTCAAGGTAAAACCATATGACACTTATATGTAGCTCCCCTACATGCCTTTGATATCATTCTTGGTGTAGATTGGCTTAGAGCCCACAAAGCCCTCCTTAATTTTTAAGATAGGTGGATAGAATTCATAGATGAATCTAATCAGTGAATTAGAATCTATTGTGACCATGGTTTATTTAGACCACATTTATTATCATCCATGCAAGGCAACTAAAAGCTGAGAAATTATTTATGTGGTCAAGTTGAATAAAAAGAAAGAAATCAAAGATAATTCAAACCTCCTTCAAAAGTACCTCATATTGAGTGAATTTAAGGATGTTTTTCCTAAATACCTACCAGGTCTACCACCACAATGAGAATTTGGTTTTTCTATAGAAATTTTACCTAGAATTGCACCTATTGTCATATGACCTTATAGGATGACCCCTATTAAGTTCAAATATAGAGCGAGATAAATTTGAGTTCAACCTCTATCCTATTTCTTCAATAGTCTCTCCACATTCCTCATTTTAGATATCAGAGAAATTTCAAAATTTAAATATGAGTGATGAATGTATCATACATTTCTCATCTCATAATCATGATAATCATTTTCTTCAAGAGCCTCTTTTGGATCTTGCCAAAATACCACCTTCACTTAGAGCCATAGGTTCACCTCATACGAAAGGTGATGTAAAAATTGACATGTGTACCTTATTCTTCGTAGGGACTGCATTCAAAGAAAATATACATGGTAACAACCCCTCTTCCATGGAGTTATTTTTTGCTCATTGTTACATTTCCAGTGACTACCCACTTCCTAAACAGATCCTATCTAGGATGAGATATGTCGATAAATATTTGGGATCATAATAGAAAGGTATTCAATAGCCCTTGGATTTTCATATCTGGCCTGATAAATGTGGCATAGGTTTTATACCTAGCAAATACCAACCTTTACCACTTGATAATGATGATCATCTTATGAATTATGCTAAATAGATGGATTATAAAAATTTAGAAGTGGGCAACGAGTATGATGGTCCCCCTTATTATTCTAAGATATTGTTTTGTAATATTATTGGTTCTATGTGCTCCAAAAATGTTTTTTTTTTGTTTTTGAAAAGGAGCCTATTTTTTTGTTCTATAGGGATATTGCTAAAATAGTAATTGCTCCTCCATATGATAATAATAACGGTTGTGTTCAGGAATACATTGATTATCGTGCTATGACTATCAAAGAAAAATCTACAAAGGAGCCTCTCCGTGATTCTAGTTATTGAGATGGCTTATATTTCAAATATTTATTTGATGAAATAGTCCATGGTACACCTATTATTTTTGTCAAGATAGGATACATGTTCAAACTTTGTGTCAACTATCATCTTGATTTCTTAAATAAGAGTATGAAATAAATCAATCGTCATTTAGCTATGCATTTACATTTTTTTTGTATCCATCTACTTATTCATCTTGTACTGATTCCTATCATATTTTGCATAGTTTGCTTGATATTTAACACAACCTACATGCTTGAGTATCATTGTTTTTGCATGATTTCTTTGTCATGACTGCTTGGTCATATAATTTTTTGGGGAATGTTTTTAGTAACATGTCATCATATATGAGATCATGGCATGCTCTCCTAACTATTATTAAATTCTCTAATGGATCTTCTATCCCCTTATATATAAGTAGAACTGGCATAGTAAAGTGCTTAGTATAAGGCCTTGCAACAACAATAGGATATAATGGTTGATTACACATCTCTTTATAACTATAAGTGAAACTTGAAGGCAGAATAATATCAATTTTTAAAACCAAATATTTTACCATATTTGTTAAATTATGCACTTATAGATTATTGTTAAGCAATATCCCCATATTTCTTAAATAAGGGATATAGGTGTGCTGGGGAGCAAGTTCTTGGCTAAGGTTAAATGCATGGATACTATTATTATATGTTTTACCTTATGAAAAGAGATAGCAAACATTTGGTCAAATAAAAATAAAAGTGTTGAGATTAGAATACTGAGGAGGAAATTAAAAATAATTTTGAGTGACACTACTACTTGGAAGAACTTGTAGATTTCTACCAATGTTGGTGGTTATAGTAATGGTATCAGTTACTTGGTTTCTCAAATTATCAAGATGCAATGATTTGGACAAGCGGTTATTTTGATCAACCATAGGAGAGCTTACTAGAGGAGGAAGTGGTGGAGTCTCACCTCTTTCGAGATGAACCTTACGTTCCATACCCTCTAGTATCTTGTTCTTATTAGCTTTCATAAAACCTCAAATATGTTCAAATAATGAAAAGAAAAATCCACCATTAGGTCCTTCATAAGGATCAAAACTCATCTCAATTTCAATATGATATTGTTCTTCTAGAACTATTTGAGGATCCTCTTTATCAATCTAATCATATTCTGGGGGAACATAATTAGTTCCAAGGTGCTTTCACCGACTTATAAGGAAGGGAGCCATTAGAAGAAGTAAAAGGATAGAAAATAATACTAACAATAAGAACAAAATTAAATATTATTACAAATGTTATTAATGATCTACAACCCAACAAATAAATTAATTATATTTTTTAGGTTTTAAAATAAAATGAGGTGTTCACGTCGGGTTCACCAAATATGTAAAGAGATAAAACTGCCCTACCACATACGATTCTTGGATGGATTAGAAAGGGAGAGCCAAGGTGACCATGAGGGCATGTTTTTCTCTACACATAGTATAAAATATGGGGGGAGGGTTCACCAAGAAAGTTTAAGGCCTCACTCCAAGTCCACTTGTTTTCAAGAATATTTGATGTATTTGTTTCAATACAATACCCTATGTTTGGCCTTTCTATATCTATGCTATAAAATATAAAGGACAATGTATAAATATAGAATGCAAGAAGGTAAGATATAACCCTAGAATGATTCTTTGTTTCAATGCTTTCTAATCTTAATATTTTAAGACAAAAGACCTTCAAGGAAGGGTTTAAGGGGAGATGCACAAAAAATACTAACCCTAAGTGCACACTATATGTTGCTTATCTTTCAAATTCCTAGAATTCAATTAAATATATTTCTTTTAAATCATATATAGGAATTTGTAACATAAATAGCAAACACTCAACAAACAACTTAAATATTAACTAGTACACTTATCTTATCTGGTAGTTCATCCAAGTTGTTATCTTTTACCCAATGATATCCAACGATTCATGTTCCTGTAAGATAACTTAGGAAACACTTGAAAAATATGATTAGCGTTAGAGGGCTTTCTTAGACCATTTTATGATAATACTTGAAGGTGCGGTAGTCAAGTCCTCTAGGTCCTTTTAACTAACCTTAAAAATAGAAGTGAAAGTTGACCTTTGGAATATTAACAAGTATAACATAATATAGTACAATAGAATGATAAAATTCAAAAAATAATGTAGAAGTATGTCCTATATGTAGCCTAAAATGCATATCTAGGGTTTGGATATAGTAACTTCCCCATCAGACATGGTCTAGAAAAATCATGCCTCGTAATAGGCGATTACGATTCCATAGACTAGCAAAATCGTGCCCCATAGAGATCGGTCGTGATTTCGTAGAAGCTACACAAAAATATAATAATTATGTGTGAAATAAATTACGTCATACAAAAAATCAATACATGCATTAAAAGATGTAAAAACACCTAGTAGATAGCGCAAAAGTAGACATAAGGGTTAAGACCTCCCGAATAGTTGATCTCTCTTGAGGGCTCCAACACAAATCCACCAAAGTGAATGACAACAATAGATAATAAAATGCAGTAGAAAATAGATCACACTTCACAATTATGAGTTATATTGCTTGCAGAAGAAGAAGAAGAATGTAGAACACTTAGCGAGCACTTAGAAATCACTTTAATAAAAGAGCTTGTGTGAGATTGGTATCACCAAGATCAGTTGTTATCTTATTACTCTAAAGATCATTTAAAAACCTCCTTATATAGTGGATTTAAAAGTAGAATGGGCAGGAAAAACTAAGGGGATTTGATGCCAAACACACCAACTTCAATAATTAAGGTTTCCTTGCAAGAAAATCCTAAAATGTGAAATTGCACCTGTTAGTGCAAACTGCAATTTCACATTATGCAAAATCACTCCCCATCAAGGGCAACCAAGATTTTGCATAAAGAGAGAAAAAATTAAAAAGGGGAGAAATACCTAACCCTTGCCCTAGGAAATCCTAAGGGGTCTCTTTGAAAGACTTGGGGAAAATTACCTACTTGTGTGGGTAAATTTTTTGTGTCTACATTTTACCCTATCTTTAACACATTTATGGCCTAATAAATGTGTCAAATAAATATGTAAACACTTACAAACAAAATATAGCAAGCAAAAAAAGGGTGGCTGGTTTAGAAGAAAGGAGTGGCACAAAAATAATATTATTCTAAAAACTTTCATATTTTACATGTAAATCAATTCATTCAGGATATTAATACCTCTTAGGCCAGGGTGCCCCCTCGAGTTTCATAAGGGAAGACATATTCCTAATGAAACTTAAAATGATAAACATAGAAGAATAAAAGGACAAAAAGAAGTGAAAGTAGAGGAAAGACAACAACAAAAATAGAGATAAAAGTGAAAAAAGGTGGTAAAACCCTAATTCATTTTATCGCACAAGGAGAGAAGAAAGAGCTATAGAGAAAAATTTGAGATAGCACTACCAGTGCACCAATCAATGATTGCGAGGGGTGAGGCTAGCACGAAGGTGGAGCAGGTAGAGGTAGGATAAAAAATCCTTCCAAAATCATTAAAAAAAATTATTTTTAAAACATTTGGGTGATTTTTTGCCAAATCTTGTGGGTTTACCGCATATGACCAGGGTGCGATTTCGTGGACTGACCATGATTTATCCCTGGTTCATAGTGGTAAAATAACACTCTGTAAAATAATTGGGTGTGATTTCATGAAATCATGTATCACAAATACGGGGTGCGATTTCACAGAGGTAAAATAACGGTCATGAAAAACCAAGCATGATTTCACTAAAGAAGGAAAGAGAGAGGAAGAAAGAAAGAGAAGAACATCACACCTTTCAAAAACCTACAAGGGAGATGACCATCACACTAGAGGATATGTGGTGCATTTTGTGCATCCCCATTAGAGAGAGGGTAGTTTACATAGCACGAGGGTAGCCAATGAGCTTGCAGTGACTATCGAGGTTGGACCCACCAGGTTTGAGAGAAAGACTTTCCCCAAAAGCCTTGGAGGAATGGAATTAGAGTGGTATTATCGGTTACCTAATTACTCCTTGAGAAAGTTTGAAGAGACAACATAATTATTTGTTCAACTATTTGGTGCCTATATTGAAAATTAAGTAACAAAGAGAAATTTTTTTAGAATTTTTGGCTCATTAGAGAAGTATAGTTGGAAGTTTGAGATATACTTTACCACCCAAAGACATGCTTGAGATATTTATTGGGTGTTTACAAGAACGGTTATCTTATGCACTAGAAACTACTACTATTACATCCTTTGATCAAGAATTTGATTTAGCTATAAAAGTACAACAAGCTCTCATTAGAATAGGTCAGCTCAAGGTTAAAGAGGATAAACCTACTAAGTCTCAACACAATAATAATCATATAAGAGGTGATGGTGTAACTAATAATTGACCTGTTAATAATGTTGTTAATAGCCTACAAAATATAGTACTTAAAAAACCACCACAAAGGAACTTTACAAAGCTTAATATGTCTATGGAAGCAATTTTGAAATAACTTATAGAAGCCAATGCAATTGAGTTAACTCATATAAAGCAACATGATACTATAGCTAATTGGTACAAGGTAAGGCAACATTGCGTATATCACATAGTAGACGAACATTGGATAAACTCTTGTAAGAAGTTGAAACATATGGTTCAATATTTGATTGATGTAGGATGTATTGATATAAGGAGTTCTCAATCAATAAGTAATCATCTTCCTTCAACAATAAATTAAGATATGGTAATATTCAAGGAACCATTACCAAAACATAATCAGCAAGCAACTAATTAGGTGGCTCATCAAAATGAACCTCTCCCTATGGTAATATGGTTGGCATGGTTGGGATAACTACAATAATATAAGCTCAGAACAACCTACTTAGCATTATCAGCAAGGATAGAGTTCTACATTGCAGATCAATTTGATCTTGAAGAATAATAAGAGAAAGATTTTAGAGATAAGGACTCCACCTCTAGTATTGAAACCATAACCTAGAGTTTCATTTGATCTCCAAAAATAGTTGGCCAATACGCTAGCTAAACTTTCCATTTGAGAGCTTTTTCAAACTTCTCCCAACCATAGATATGCTTTAATGAAATTTTTAAGATAGCAATATGTTCCTCCAAATATTTATCCTAGCATCATAGTTGATGTTGTAGGATCTTTTGGGATACATCACATCTCATTCTCAAATGATGATAAGCCTTCCTCAAATTTACAAGAAGATTCTTCACTTTACATCATAACACTTATTGGGCATATCGTTATTAAGTGAATATTGATTGATAATGGTTCTTCCCTCAATTTGTGCACATATCAATTCTTTAAAAAAATTATATTAAAAGAGGAAGATTTAACTAAGTTCAACATCATCATAAAAAATTCAACAATGAGTCCAAAGAGACTTGCAGCACCATATCTCTTCCCCTTAAGGTTGGGCCTAAAATATTGGATGCTTTGTTTTATGTGGTACATTGTCCTTCATATTTTAATCTTCTTCTTATATGTCCTTATATCCATGCAATGAAGGCCATCCCTTATAATCTTCATAAATGTTTAAAATTTGAGTTTAAAGAACAAGTTAACACCATTCCAGGTGACCCTCAACCATTTGGGTTTTTCTCAAATGTAGAGTAAGCTCAATCTAATTTCAACCTTTTTTCTTATATTTCTTAAATATTTTCACCACATTCCTCATTTTAGGTATTAAAGCAATTTCAAAATTTAAATGTGAGTGAGAAATGTATCATAAATTTCTCATATCAATATCATAATAATCAATTTCTTTAAAAGCCACTTTTGGATCTTGCCAAACTACCACCTTCACCTAGATCCATGGGTTTACCTCATAAGAAAGGTGATTTTGTACACAATGACACATGTACATTTATCTTTGTAGGGACTACCTTCAAATAAAAGATATGTGGTAACAATCCCTCTCGAATTGAGCACTCTTTTGCCCATTTTTACCTTTCCAATGACTACCCACTTCCTAAATAGATCCTATCTAGTATGGGATATGTAGGTAGATGTTTGGGACAACCCTTGGATATCGATAACTAACCCAGGAGATGTGGCATAGATATTATACCTAGAAAATACCAACCTTTACCATTTGATAATGATGATCATCTTATGACTTATGCTAAATACATGGATTATCAAAAATCATGAGTGGGAGACAAGGATGGTGGTCTCCCTTATTCTTCTAAGATATTTTTTTGTACTATAATTGGTTATGTGTGCTCCAAAAATAAGTTTTTTGTTTTAAAAAATAGTCCTACTTCACTATCCTATAGGGATATTACGAATATAAGAATTGCTCCTTCTTATGTGAAAAATAATGGTTGTGTTAAGGAATGCATTGTTATCGTGCTATTTTTATCAAAGAAAAAGCTACAAAGGAGCCTCTTTGTGATTCTAGTTATCGATATGGCTTACCTTTCAGAGATTTCTTTGATGAAATAGTTCATGGTACACCTATTTTTTTTCAAGCTAGGATACACGTTCAGAATTTGTGTCAACTATCATCTTTCTTGCTTAAATAAAATAATAATAATAATAAAGAGCATCAAATAAATCAATCATCATTTAGCTATGCATTTGTATTTCTATTGCATCCATATACTTGTTCATATTGCATTGATTCCTATCATATTCTGCATATTTTTCTTGAAATTATACACAACCTGCATGCTTGAGTATCATTTTTGTATGATTGTTTGTTCATGACTGTGTGGTTAAATATATTTTTGGAGAATTTTTTAGTAACAACATGTCACCATATATGAGATCATGGTATGCTATCCTAAATGTTCTTAAATGTTCTAATGGATCTTTTATCCCCTTATATATGTGTAGAACTAGAATAGGAAGATGCTTAGGATAAGGTCTTATAACAACAATAGGATCCAATGCCCGATTACACATCTCTTTATAACTGTAAGTGAAACTTGAAGGCTGAATAATATCAACTTTTAAAACCAATTGTTTTACCATATTTTTTAAATTTTGTACTTCTAGATTATTGTTATGCAATATCCTTAGATTTCCTAAAGGAGGAATATAGGTTTGTTGGGGTGTGAGTGCTTGGACAAGGTTGGATGCATGAATACTATTATTATGTGCATTACCTCATGAAAAGGGATAGCCAACATTTGGTGGGACAAAAATAACAGTGTTGATATTAGAATATTGCAGAGGAAATAGAAAATAATTTTGAGTGACACTACTAATTGGAGGAACTTGTAGATTTCTACCAATGTTGGTGGTTATAGTAGTGGTATCAATTACTTGGTTTATCAAATTATCAAGATGAAATGATTTGGAAAAGGGGTTTTTTTGATCAAGTATAGTAGAGCTTACCAAAGGAGGAAGTGGGGGAGTCTTACCTATTTTGAGATGAACCTCCCATTCCATACCCTTTAGTATCTTGTCCTTATTAGCTTTCATAAAACCCCAAATATGTCCAAATGATGAAAATACAAACCCACCATTGGGTCCTTCATAAGGATCAAAACTCATCTCAATTTCAACATGATCTTGTTCTTATGGATCTATGTTAGTATCCTATCTATCACTATGATTATCTTCTAGGGGAACATAATCAATTCTAAGGTGATTTCGATGACTTATAAGGAAGGGAGCCATTAGAAGAAGTGAAATGATAGAAAATAATAGTAATAATAAGCACACAAAGAAAAATTCTTACATATATTTTTAATGATCTATGACCCAAAAAATAAATTGATGATCTTGTTTAAGGTTTTAAACTACAATGAGGTGTTCACGTCAGGTTCACCAAATATGTATAGGGGGAAAACCACCCTACCACGTATGATCATTGGCTGGATCTGCAAGAGAGAGCCAAGTTTACCACGAAGGCATGTTGTTCTCTACACTCAATGTAAAATAGGAGGGAAGGGTTCACCATGAATAGTTTAAGGACTCACTCCAAGTCCACTTGTTTTCAAGAATATTTGATGTACTCATTTCAATACAATCACCTATGTTTGGCCTTTCTAGATCTATGCTATGAAAGATAAAGGAAAATATAGAAATATAGAATTCAAGAAGACAAGATCTAACCTAGAATAATTCTTTGTTTGAATGCTTTGTAACCCTAGGATTTCAAGATATAAAACCTTCAAGCAAGGGTTCAATGGGAGATGTACACACAATACTAACCTTAAGTGCACACTATATGCTTCTTATATTTCAAATGCTTGGAAATCAATTAAATATATTTATTTTAAATTACATCTAGGGTTTTGTAACAAAAATAACAAACACTTAACAAAAAACCTAAAGATTAACTAGGGAACTTATCTTATCCAGTAATTGATCCAAGATTTTATATTTTATCCAATTATATCCAATGATTCATGTTCCTACAAGATAACTTAGTAAACACTTGAAAAATGTGATTGATGTTAGAGGGCCTGTAGAGGCCATTGTATGATAATACTTGGAGGTGGAGCAATCAATCCCCCTAGGTCATTTTAACTAAAATTTAAAATAGAAGTGGAAGTTGATATTTGGAAGATGAACAAGCATAAAAAATGATAAACTTCAACATAAAGTGCAAAAATATGTCCTATATGTAGCCTAAAATGCTGATCTAGGGTCTAGAGATAGTAACTTACCCCTAGATATGGTATGGGTAAAATCATACTTCATAATAGGCGATCATGATTTTGCAGACCAGTGAAATTGTGCCCCATAGAGACCGGGTGCAATTTTTTAGAAGCCATGCAAAAAAATGAAACAATTATGCATGAACTCAATTATGTCATACAAAAATCAATACATGCATGAAAATATGTGAAAGCACCTGGTAGATAGCATAGAAGCAGACATAAGGGTTAAGACCTCCTAAATAGTCGATCTATAATTAGGGCTCCAACACAAATCCACCAAAGCAAATGATAGCAACAGATAATATAATGCAGCAAAAAATAGATCACGCTTCACAATTACAAGTTAGCTTGCTTGTGAAAGAAGAATATGAATGCACATCACTTAGCGAACACTTAGAAATCACTATAAGAAAATAGATTGCATGAGATTGGTATCACCAAGATCACTTGTTATATTATTGCTCTTAAGATGATTTCAAACCCTCCTTATATAGTGGATTTAAAAGTGAAATGAAAGAAAAAACCAAGGGGAGCTAATGCCAAACACACCAACTTCAAATATTAGGGTTTCCTTATGAGAAAAATCTAAAATGTGAAATTGCACCCCATCAAGGCTTACCGTAATTTCATATGATACAAAATCATGCCCCATCAAGGGCGACCATGATTTTACATAAAAAGAGAAAAAAAAAAAAAGAAGGGGAGGGACCTAACCCTTGCCCTAGCTAATTCTAAGGGGTCTCTCTAAAGGACTCAGGGAAAATTGCCTACTTAGGTGGGTCAATTTATTGTGTCTATAAATACATTTTAATAGTTTTGAGAAATAATATATTTATCTATTTGTCTTTTTTAGGGTTCACTCTATTAGAAATATTTTCTTAACTTGATTAATCCTAGTAATTAGGCATTACCATAACATTTTTGAATATATACCAAGGTACTCCCAGAAAAAACTAAGGAACTCTCAAACAAAAACCAAGGAATACCTCACCGAAAGAAAAACAAGGCTAGCTTAAAAAAGGCTAGTGAGAGGGAAAACCAACACAAATAACCAAGAGAAAAACTTCCCCAAAAGAGGTATCCAATGAGCATTAGGGGCCATCCAAACATAATTCCAAAACAAACCCACAAAAAATGGGTGCCCAAAGTTGAATTAAAAAATTAAAATAATGAAAATATTGCCAAGAGCTAGAATATGATAACTGGAAACCCAAACCTCAAGGATCCAATATGCAACACATCAAAATATGGAACATATACGAAAGTCATAATCTGTAGATGGAGCTCTAAAATAAAGAGTTCCCACATTTGAAACACAAGGTAGGAAAAAAATCTTGCCCAATAGGATCCCAACAACTGATATTTCTAACCACTAATCATAGGGACACAACCTAAAATTGGGTCATTAATTGAATATTTTATATCCAAAGAAGGAACTAGAGATCATGAACTCTGACCCGTATCAATAAGCATAATCCTGCAATAAGAACAATCATCAATAGGAACTAGAGATCTAGGATAGATATTGGATATTTTGAGCTCATTTAGTTGTCATTGATGTCAAGATGGGAACTTGTCATTGACTCCAATGTGAACACATGAAGTTGTCATTAACACCATGGAGTACATAATTACTGTCACCAGGAACAATACAAAGATTTGAAGAAAAGGTGTCAAAATATGGTTTTATAAGGGTTTGTGTTAAAACCATGGTGGAAAATTAAATGGTTTTATTAAAATGATTATGAGGATATAAAGGCTTCCTTAAAACATTCTGATGGCAGAATTAAGGTTTTTATTAAAACCATGGTGGTATAATAATTTACATCAAACCCATGGAGTACAAAGAAAAGTTTAAATTTTATCTGAATAAGGATTTAATTTTTATTAAACTCAAAGGTTTATAAAATAATTTATAAAATTTAAATTCTTTTAGAATTTAAATAATTTATAAATTATAAAGGTCTTAATAAGACACCGACGTCATTGATTTAATGGAGCGCTGATGTCCATGAAAAATGGTGAAATTCATATATAAAAGCAATGCCAAAGGGGTATTAAAATTACCCTTCATCGATTTAATTTCATGCGACCAAGTGAGAGAATAATTCGTGCAATCATTGAGGAAGAAAATAAATTTAAGTTGTCTTTTAGCACCAGGGAAAAGATGAAAAATGGAGGGCTTAAGCCTCACTCCCGTTGGATGTGGTGGTCTATTGGTAGTGCACATTTTGTGATGGTGTTGGGAGTGGAAGTATCCATGATTGATTCGTGCGGAGGTTTTTTGCATGTTGGTCTTGAGCGATGCAGAGGAAAACATTTTGAATGCGCTCATTTTGAGCACCAAGGTTGGAAGAAATAGCATGAGGTGCTCTTTGGGTTCCAAGCATATGTCTAGCACATGCGATGGTATAGCCCATGGCTAGCACACACGAGGAGGCAGATATTGAGGGTTCGAATCTCATAAGTGGCAAAGGTAATTTTTGTTAAATAATTTTTTATTTGCCTAAAGTCTTTCCTAAGGTAAAAGGGAGTTATAAGCGTAGAATGAAAATTTGTTTGTTTGGAAATTGATTTATGTAATAGGAGTTATAAGGAGAGTGTATTTGATTTTTTCCAAAGTTATTCTTGCTATTAAAAATTAATTAAAGAGGTTTTTGAGTTAAATTTTGGTGGATATTAAATTTATTTTAATTGGGAGATTATAAGGTGTTATTTTGAAAATATCTTATGTATGTTGATGGTTGTTTTTTAAAGATGGAGTGATAAGGTGTGATTGATTTTTTGCATAAAATTGTGGGAAATATTTATCTTCTAACCTATTTGAGTTTGGCATATAAATTGTTTTTATTGTGGTAGATTTATGAGATACCTTAATCATCAAGAAAAAAGTATGAGCGCATTCTTCCATATTTGAGTTGATTAATTGGTAGTCTAAAAAATAAGTCTGGAGTGAAAAGGACTTGATTAGGGTTTCCTATTGAGTGTGTTGAGTTAATGCTTCAAGGTTTTCTAGAATAAAGAGTTGTTAAAATCTTATTTTATAAGTATTGTTTTTGAGGCTATTGGTTGAGTGAAGAACTTGAACTAGGGTTTGAGTATCATTGTTAGGTGAAGATTAATTTATAAGCATTATTTTTGAAGTGAGTTGTTTAGTAAAGAACTTAAACTAGAGTTTGTAAATAACACGAGTATCATTGTTATGTGAGATTTGTTGTTGAGCATTGTTGGAAACATTTTGAGTTGGTATATGCATGCTTGGACTAGGGTTTGTGAGAAAGGGGTGTTTCATTAAGTGATTGGTAGAGTAGATTTGGTTGAGCCTAGTCAATTGGATGTGTGAAGTGATTGTTCAAGTTCCATAAAACAAAATATTATATATTTTGATTTGAGTTGAGAAAGAAATTGAGCATTGTGATAAGTATAGAACATATTGAGTATCTAAAAATTCTCTTCATGCTTCTATGATATTGGATAAGTTCTGTGTGGACTTGTTGAGAATATTTGAGCAAGTTCTGTGTGGGCTTGTTGAGCAAATTTAAGCAAGTTCTGTGTGGACTTGTTGAGCAGATTTGAGCAAGTTCTGTGTGGACTTGTTGAGAAGATTTTATCAAGTTCTATGTGGACTTGTTGAGTAGATTGGACAAGTTTTGTGTGGATTTGTTGAGAAGATTTGAGCAAGTTCTGTGTGGACTTGTTGAGTAGATTTAAGCAAGTTTTGTGTGGACTTGTTGAGAATATTTGAGCAAGTTATGTATGCAATTGTTGAGCAGATTTAAGCAAGTTTTGTGTTGACTTGTTGAGCATATTTGAGTAGGTTTTGTGTGGACTTATTGATCAGATTTAAACAAGTTTTGTGTGGACTTGTTGAGAAAATTTGAGGATAGATTTTGGTACATATTTGAGGATAGATTTGTGCTAAACTAGAGATAGATATTGAGCATATTTATCCTATATCAAAGGAGTGTGTTTAGTGCAAATTTGAGATAGATATTTGGAGGTGACAGAGTAGAGAGGATAGTAGTCTCCATTGGATAGAGATCCATCAACCAGGTTAGTGAGCATAGGTCTTATGATTGGGGACAAAAGTCTTCAGTGGAGAGAGATCCATAAGCCAGTGTAGTGGAGGAAGTAGTCTTCATGAAGATCACTAGTCAGAGCAAAGGAGAAGGAGTTCTCCTATGGATAGATATCCATGAACTTGATTTATGGGATTGGTATCTCCTTTGTACAGATGTCTATAAACATTGTAATACGGAAAGGATTCCCAAGATATTGATTGAGAAAAATTTAGTGAAATATTTTCTTCATGGAATAGCCCACATTGGGTAAACCACATAAATTGGAGTGTCTCTATTGTGTGTGGTGATTTGTGCATTGATTTGATTACTACTATTAATATTGTTATCTATACATTGCATATACTAATTTGGAAATAAAACTAAAAGTTGATCTTATACTGTTCACCCCCCTCTTAGTATAAGCTTGTGTTCTTCAATTGGTATCAGAGCAGGTTCCTTAAAAATAGTTTAATATCTTAAATGAAAAGATAACAAGAGCACAATATATTCTAAGAATGTGTCCTCAGATAATTTAGCACCAGTATTTGATGAAAGTGACTATATATTTTGGAGTATGATGATGAAGATTTACCTGATGGCAATTGGTAATGAAATTTGGGAAGTAGTTGAATTTGGATATGATCCTTTAATTAATCCTCATGCATATGCTTCAAAAAAATAACATGAACTATGGTGGAAAGTATGAATGTAACAATTGATGAGAAGATAGATTCAAGAGAACGATTTCAGCAAATTGTGTATCAAGAAGATGGATGTTGTGAAGAAGAATTTTGTGAGGAATCAGATAAAGAAGAAGAAGAAGCACAAAGACTTCTTCCAAAAACTCCATACAAGTATGTATAGAAGCATCATACAAAAGAGCAGATCATTGAGAATCCATATGAAAAACAGACAAGGAGAAGAATAATAAAACCATATCAACAAGAAAATTTTTCTTTGCTATCTAAGATTGAGCCAAAAGACTTCACTTAGGAAAGTGAGTATAAATTTTGGATTAAGACAATGGATAAATAATAAGTCAGATAGAGAAAAGCAAAACTTGGGAACTTGTTTCATGACCAAAGGACAAAAATATGATTGACAAAAAATGGGTATTTAGAAATAAGTTAAATGAATATGGACAAGTGTTCAGAAATAAAGCAAGGTTAGTATGCAAAGGTTATGCATAGGTGGAAGGAATTGACTTTGAAGCTATAAGGATATTTTAGCTTTCTCAAGTTTCAAGAATTTTGAGGTATATCAGATGTAAGTCAAGTTAGCATTTCTAAATGGTGTTCTAGAAGAATAAGTTTATATTGAACAACCAGAGGGATTTATACTAGCAGATAAACCAGATCATGTATGCAGATTGAAAAGGGCACTGTATGATTTAAAGCAGGATCCAAGAGCATAGTACTCACGATTGGATAAGTATCTTCAGGAACAAGGATTGAAAAAATGGATAGCAGATAGTAGTTTATATATAAAAAATGAAGGGAGTGATCTACTAATAGTGGTTGTTTATGTTGATGACATAATTTTTGGGGGAAACAATGCTAAGATGTGTAAATAATTTTCTAAGAATATGCAAAATGAATTTGATATGTCTATGCTTGGTAAATTGTCTTTCTTTATTGGACTTCAGATTTCACAATTAGAAAGAGGGGTGTTTCTCTCACAAGCCAAGTATATAAAATAATTGTTAAAGAAATTTAGGTTAGAAAATTGTAAATCGGTATGTACCCCCATGGTCACAGGATGCAAGTTGATTAAGGATGATGAATCTCCAGAGGCAGATTAGAGATTATACAGATCTATGATTGGTAGCTTATTGTATGTTATAGCTACAATACAAGATATAGTATAGTCAGTGGGATTAGTGGTAAGGTTTCAGATAGATCCTAAGGAAACACATGTGGTAGAAATAAAAAGAATTTTTAGGTATCTCAAGGGGACTATGGATTTTAGGCTTTGGTATCCCAAAAGTGATAGTTTCACACTGATAGCATATACATATGTATATTCGACCGACAACATTGATGATAAAAAAATCACAAGTGGAGGATAATTCTTTCTTGGAGACTGTTTAATCTCTTGGCTAAGCAAGAAGTAGGTTTTAGTATCCTTATCTACAGTAGAAGCAAAATACATTGCAGCAATAGCCAGTTGTACACAAGTGTTATGGATGAAGAGGACTCTAGAAGACTTCAAGATAAACCATGACCATCCTATTCCCATACTATGTGATAATACAAGTGCTATAAGTATCTCAAAAAATCTAGTGATACACTCCAAGACAAAGCACATTTCGATTAAGTACCAATTTTTGAGACAAAAGTGATAGATAAACAAGTCAGGTTGGAATATATTACTACAAATCAACAAATAACAGATATTTTCAACAAGCCACTTTCAAAGAAAACCTTTGAGTATCTTCGAGAAAAACTGAGAGTGATACTCCTACCCCATAATTACCCACCTCAAGAGGAGGTGGGGGAAGGACTAAGCTAAGAGGCTCATTCTTAGCCCCGAGCCCCAAAGGTGACCCTTTACCATTGATGTCAAAGGGGGAGAGATTTGAGTATGGGGAAGAGATTTGGTACTTGATAGAGCAATGATCTAGGGGGAGCAATATCCCAGGAGGAGTAGAACAAAGGAAAGGTTAAGTTTTCAGTAAAAAGAATTTGGGTTACCATCAATGACAAAGGGGTAGATTGTTGGATATTTTGAGCTCATTTAGTTGTCATTGATGTCAAGATGAGAATTTTTAATTGATACCAAGGTGAAAACAAGAATATGTCATTAAAAACATGGAGTACATCATTACTGCCATCAAGAACAATGCAAAGAGTTGAAGAAAAGGTGTCAAAATATGGTTTTATAAGGTCTTGTGTTAAAACCATGGTGGAAAATTAAATGGTTTTATTAAAATCATTATGATGATATAAAGGCTTCCTTAAACATTGTGATAGCAGAATTAAGGTTTTTATTAAAACCATGGTGGGAGAATAATTTACATCAAACCCATGGAGTACAAAGAAAGGTTTAAATTTTATCTCAAGAAGGATTTAATTTTTATTAAACTCAAAGGTTTATAAAATAATTTATTAAATTTAAATTCTTTTAGAATTTAAATCATTTATTAAATTTAAATTCTTTTATAATTTAAATAATTTATAAATTATAAAGGTCTTAAGAAGATGTCAACGTCATTGATTTAATGGAGCACCGATGTCCATGACAAGAGGTGAAATTCATATATAAAAGCAATTCCAAAGGGGCTTTAAACTTACCCTTCGTTGATTAAATTTCATGCGACCAAGTGAGAGAATAATTCATGCAATCATTGAGGAAGAAGACAAATTCGAGTTGTATTTTAGTGGCAGGGAAAAGATGAAAAAGAGAGGGCTTAAGCCTCACTCCCATTGGATGTGCTGGTCTATTGGTAGTTCACATTTTGTGAGGGTGTTGAGAGTGGAAGTATCCATGATCGATTCATGTGGAGGTTGTTTGCATGTTGGTCTTGAGCGATGTAGAGGAAAATTTTTTGAATGTGTTCGTTTTGAGCGCAAAGGTTGGAAGAAAGAGCATGAGGTGCTCATTAGGTTCTAAGCGTACGTCTAGCGCATGAGATGGTCTAGCCCATGGCTAGAGCACACGAGGAGGCAGAGATTGAGGGTTCAAATATCATAAGTGGTAAAGGTAATTTTTGTTAAATAAATTTTTATTTGCCTAAAGTCTTTCCTAAGGTAAACGGGAGTTATAAGAGTAGAATGAAAAGTTGTTTTTTTGGAAATTGATTTATGAAATAGGAGTTATAAGGAGAGTGTATTTGATTTTTGCCAAAGTTCTTCTTGTTGTTAAAATTTAATTAAAGAGGTTTTTGAGTTAAATTTTGGTGGATGTTAAATTTATTTTAATTTGGAGATTATAAGGTGTTATTTGGAAAATATCTTAATGTTAATGGTTGTTTTTTAAAGATGGATTGATAAGGTGTGATTGAGTTTTTACATTACATTGTGGGAGAGATTTATCTTCTAACCTATTTGAGTTTGGCATAGAAATTGTTTTGATTGTGACGAATTTATGAGATCTCTTAATCATTAAGAAAAAGGTATGAGCATATTCTTCAATTTTTGAGTTGATTGATTGGTTTTCTGGAAAATAATTTTGGAGTGAAAAGGACTTGATTAGTGTTTCTTATTGAGTGTGTTGAGTTAATGCTTCAAGGTTTTATGGAATAAAGAGTTGTTCTTAAAACCTTGTTTTATAAGCATTGTTGTTGAATCCATTGGTTGAGTGAAGAACTTGAACTAGGGTTTGAGTATCATTGTTATGTGAAGTTTATTTTATAAGCATTGTTCTTGAAGTGAGTTGTTGAGTGAAGAACTTAAACTAGGGTTTGCAAAGAACATGAGTATCATTGTTATGTGATATTTGTTGTTGAGCATTTGTAGTTGGTGTTTACATGCTTTGAATAGGGTTTGTGAGAAAGAGGTGTTTCATTGAGTGATTGGTAGAGTAGAGTTGGTTAAGCCTCGTCAAGTGGATGTGTGAAGTGATTGTTCAAGTTCCATAAAACAAACTATTCAATATTTGAATTTGAGTTGAGAAAGTAATTGAGCATTGTGATAAGTATAGAATGTATTGAGTCTCTAATAATTCTCTTCATGTTTCTATGAGATTGGACAAGTTTTTTGTGGACTTTTTGAGTAGATTTGAGCAAGTTCTATGTGGAATTGTTGAGCATATTTAAGCAAGTTTTGTGTGGACTTATTGAGTAGATTTAAGCAAGTTTTGTGTGGACTTGTTGAGCACATTTGAGAAAGTTCTTTATGGACTTGTTGAGTAGATTGGACAAGTTACGTGTGGATTTTTTGAGCATATTTGAGCAAGTTCTATGTGGACTTGTTGAGCATATTTAAGCAAGTTTGGTGTGGAATTTTTGAGTAAATTTGACCAAGTTCTATGTGGACTTGTTGAGCAAATTTAGGAAAGTTCTATATGGACATGTTGAGAAAATTTGAGTAGGTTTTGTGTGGACTTGTAGAGTAGATTTGAGCAGGTTCTATGTGGACTTGTTGAGCAGATTTGAGGACAAAGTTTGGTGCAGATTTGAGGATAGATTTGTGCCAGACCAGAGATAGAGATTGATCAGATTTGTGCTAGAACGAAGGACTATGTTTAGTGCAAATTTGAGATAGATCTTTGGAGGTGATAGAGTAGAGGGGACATTAGTATCCAGTGGATAGATATTCATCAACTAGGGCAGTGAGGACAGGTCTTATGAGTGGAAATAAAAGTCTTCAATGGAGAGAGATCCACAAGCTAGTGTAGTGTAGGCAGTAGTCTTCAAGAGGATCGCCAATCAGAGCAAAGGAGAATGAGTTCTCCTATGGATAGAGATCCATGAACTTGATTTAGGGTATAGGTATCTCCTTTGGATAGAGGTCCATAAACATTATAATCGGGAAAGGATTCCAAATAGATTTATTGAGAAAATTTTAGTGAATTTTTTTCTCTATGGAGTAGCCCACATTGGGTAAACCATGTAAATTATGGTGTCTCTATTGTGTGTGATGATTTGTGCATTTCTTTGATTACTACTATTGATATTGCTATCCATACATTGCATATATTTATTTAGAAAGAAAAGTAAAAAGTGGTCTTATACTGTTCACCCCATGTATTAGTATAATCTTGTGTTCTTCAATAGAGACCAAAAATCCTACACCTATCTTGAAGAAAATAGACTTCAACACCATATTTTACCCAAGACTCACAAATGATCCTAAACCCACAAGATCTAGAGAATCCCTGGAACAACAATAGGACCCATAAAGCACAATAAAGCCACCAATCACCAAATCAACACCTTGACCATGGGCAATATCACCCACAGGTAGGAAATTAAATCTATAGCCCTAGAAACCATGGAAACTACCAAGAAATTCTTACGTGTAATATTCACCTTAAGGTTATGCACAATGGTGAATATTCAAAAATTGGGTGAATACTAGGATTTCCAAAATTTGAAATTGGTGAATATGAGGACCCTCGACATTAGCCTATTCACTTAAAATTTTTAAGACCTTTTTTTTCTTAGGATCAATTTTCCACAATATATATCCAAACATAAGCATATTTGTACTTGTTGGAAAGTTCTTTTTGAGCCTAATTTAATGGTGGTAGTTTTGTGAAGTTATAAGATGATTTAATAGCTCAATTGTTTTTCCAAATATGATCTTACTTTTTAGGGCTTCAAATACATCAAATTTTGGTGTGAATATGATTGATTTGATTTGCTTAGGATTCACCTTAATTCACCTTTATTTCAATTAGGATTAACCATTTTTTTACAAGTGCATTTTGAGTCCAACCCCTTATGCATAAGACTACCTCACCTGGAATAGATCCAAGAAGAAAAACCTTGATATACCAAAAAAGGGGATGAAACCCCCTTAATCCCAATGGTTTCTAACCCCACTAGCAAACAAAAGAAATAAATAGAGCCAAAAATATTCTATAGCTGACACACCAACCAACTTTAACAACTTGGACAATCATCCCATAGCTACCACTTACACCCATCTATACAGCTCCTTATATTACCAACCACTAGAGTTGAGGCAAGAGAATCCACCATCGAGTAGGTCTAAAAATGGGGAACAAAAAGTTACAAGGGTAGAAAAACACCACAAAGAGAAAAATCCTTCAGGTCTAGGAGTGAGACAACACCACCCATAGTCCTCGATGTGACCACTTTTTTGGCTACAACATCCAACAAACTATCAAAGCCTCTAAATTCAAATAACAATGATGACCCACTCTTCATCAAATTTGATAGGGTTTTTAGCTTAGGAGGAGAAAACCAAGCGTCTAAAGAGAAATCCATTGAAACTCTTGAGGGAGGTTCCCATGAAGCAAAAAAGACTTCCTTGATCTACACCCAGTGACCGTAAGGATCATATCTTCCCAATATAGAATGCAATTTTGATCTTGTGATCTTCATTGTAGCTCTCTTTCATAATTAATTCAGTAAAAGATGAAGAGCTCCATTTGAATTTCCAAAAATATCCCAAAATTTTAGAAATAACTCTTAAAATTTTTACACCACTTATTTTACCTTGGTTCAAAGCATATAGATTGAAACATTAGATATTTTTAAGATCTCATATTCCCAACATGTCAAATGAGATCTAATTTTATATAAAATTGAATTTCAATATTCCTTATCATTTTGTAACAACCCTCCTAACATGAATATTATTTGATTTATGTATAGAGGGATTTATGAGTTATACTTTGCTTTTTGCTCCTAAAATGTGGTACTGCTAATGGCTTTTGTGATTGCAGGACCAGGTACACTCCTTCGATGGGTAGATAAAGGTCGACCATAAAAGGTAAGATGGAAAATTATGGTGGTGTGAAATATCACCATGGCTCGTGAGTACATGGAAGCTCACACAATTGCATTTATATAGGTGCACCATAAATGAGTAACTTGCATTATGTGTATGTCTTGTTGTGAATATATGTTTATTGTTTGATGAAAAATAACAAATAGTTTAACATTTAATGGTAAGGAAAGTTACAAATCATGGGAGCTATTATCTTATGGTAAATGAAAACATCAGGTTTCCAGTAGGGAATAATACTTGGAGGTATAAACCCTTTTGGTGATTTAAAACTTATTTGATGCTTTTTTTTTAATAGATAATATAAAATTTAATAAATAAGAAATTATAAAAAATAAGTAAAACTAAAATAAAAAAGAAATATTTTCATTAGTGGGGATAATGGGGGTTACCAGTGGGAAGATGTTGCAAAATGGCTTAACTACATGTAAATCCACCTATTGTTTTTAAGCATTCCTTGATTCCAAAATAAATAGAGGAGGAAGTGAGGGGAGAGGGGGCATTTATGCATGATGTATCTTGCTTTTGAGGGGGTAATTTCTTATATAGTTTCTTGCATCTTGCATTTCATTGGTGCGCACCTAAAGAATTGAAAATTAGAAAGATACTGGAACTCTTGAACAAAAACATTCATATTGGGTATTTTTTTTGTAAATTTTGTGAAAAATAGAGAAAGTTATATTTGTTTGCAGCTAAATAAAAAGGGTTTTCTACGATATTTTATGTTATTGGAATTATTGAATTTAGTATTTAAATTGTAGTGTGATTAGAGGATAAATTTTGGTGCACCTTTCTGACTGTAAATGTTGTATCTCATCTAAATTTATAAGGAACTTTACTCCTAAAAACATGAACTGTGTATTTCTTAAATATTTGTGCTTCATAGAAATCACTAGCTTAATCTTACACTTCGCTTGAGTAATATTTGTAGCATCATTTTGTATTGTATAAATTTTAACTAGAATGAGGAAGTAATTTGCTTGTTTTGCTTATTATCTATGTGTTTTGCTTGTTTTTCATATGTCGTTTATTTATATTATTTAGTGGAGGATGATTTTACTACATTGTAATTTTATGTGGTGTGAATAGATATGAAATTTAAATATCATATAGTTTCATATATATATATATATGAAAATATCATATATCTTTATTTAGTTGTATTCTTGGAGTCGTCTGATCTTGCTTAATTCCTATGTGTTCCTTGGTTGCCGGTCTCAAGGGGAGGGAGCTCTTGAACGAGTGTCTTACCTCCTGTGCAATGACAATGGAGATTTTCCTTTTCTTAATTCTGGTTAGCTGCTTAGTGTGTTGGGTGTTATTTGTATGAGGTAAAAAATCATTGTTTGTAAATGGTATATAAAAGTATAGCTTGGTCTCAGCTGTTAGTTGTATGAGGTCAAAAATCGTTGTTTGTAAATGTATAAAAGTATAGCTTGGTCTTTTGAGATGTAATAATTTGGATATGGGTCTTATTAATGTTCAAATGCTATAATTATATCATTTCAATTTAAAAATATAAAAATCTATCAGAGAACTAATAACAGTATATCCGATTTTGTTCACGCTTTTTCATGGGAAAAGAGTGTCCTATTTTTATTAAAAAAGGAAATTATTTTTAAAGCTTTATGATGAGCTTGTTTAACCATAGTACCATGTAGCTTTAAATTATTATAAAGGATTACACCAAAAGATAACAATAGTTAATCTAGAAAACTTTTGAATTGATAAAAGTTCATCTTTTCTATGAAAAGAGCCCCTTCAAAACATTGTGAAATACATAGAGATTGTTTTAGTTTAAGGGTAGTGTTTCTAGGATGCTATACTTAACATTCAAAATAAATATAGTTTTCCTTACCTTGTCTTTGATTTATGTATGAACTGTTTTATACATATGTAATTGTTCCCACGGTATTATTATTATTATTGATATGAACCTTTAAACAAAGTGATAATATTATTGTTACTTCTAAAATGGTGCTCCTAATTGCATAATGTAGAACTTATTTAATGTGAGTAAGATAGAGGTAAAACATTTCATCATTTCATGTATAGTTGGTCCCCTTTGAAAAGATAAAAGAATTATTAATACCTTTTTTAAAAATTAAGCACTCATTGAATGAATTGGGTTTGTTTTTTTTTGTGTATCATGGAATATCTAGTTTAGGATCTTTTTATTTGAGACTACGTCTACTCCAACAGGTAATAAAAATTTGTAAAAGAATATTATATTAGGATTTTCTATAATGCTTTCATAGAATAATGGAATTAATTTAACACGCACTTTCTTTAAATTAGGTTATAATTACAAGTTACAAAAGAAAAAAGATACCCTCAATATTTTTGAAAAGAAATGCATTTATAAAATCTATTAAGGACATAGGATGCTTTTCTTTTTACCTAGAGGTACTTTTAGATTTTATGGAAAAAGACCTTTGCATAGGATTGTGTTCATAAAGAAATATTAAATTTTCTTTTAATAGGATATAAATTTTATTAGGCCACTTGATTTCAGTTATTTGGCAAAGTTTAAATATATAGGTTATCTTTGAAACTTAGAAGAAGTGTTTTATCAATGTTAAATTTTAATTTACAAAATTATTTCATTCAAAATCTATTTTGGAAGTCATCTCTTACGATTTAGGAGAACCTTTAAACATAAGAAAATCAAACATAAGGTAAACCTTTGAGAGACATATTTTAACTAATTTATCGTGAAAGGTCCGAGGTGTAGACCAATTGGTTCAACCAAACCCCGTAAGGGGGATGGAGGTCCAAGGTTCAAATCTCGGGCCTTGTTAGATTGAATGCTTGTCCCTTTCCTGGTGCTTTCAACGATGTAAAAGGTTAAAATTATTGTCGCATGGTGGTTATAGGTACGGACTACACAAAGATCTGTGTGGAAGATTTTGGGGTAGATAGCACAAAATATTGTGGTAGCCATAAAATTTGGACAACATTCCTAGATTCGTGGTGGCTACTAATTCCACCATGTAAAAGAACTAATTCATCATGAAGGATGAATGATCCAAATACCCAATATTGGTTCCTACAAGTTGTTAACCACTATGACTCGTGAATTATCATTTTTTGATGAGAAAGGTTAGAACAAGAAGGTGATAAGGGGTGGTATGGGATACCTCCTCTAGGTCATTAAGAGATTAGTACTGTGATAGGTCCTTACACCATTTATGATTAAGAGAAGGCTAGTATGATTGGGGAACTATTCTAGTCTATGAGAATTGGTATAGGAAAACCTATCATTAGTCATAAGTAGACAAGTGATACCAAGTCCATAGTTAAGGTAATAATATGGGCCTAGTTGACTCTAGATAAGTTAACAATAAATTAGGCATTAGGCATATATATGCTAACCCTCTTGCATGTTATGTTAAGAATAAATTGGCTAGTTTGGACTGAGGTTCATCATGTTAAGATATAAGGAGAGTATGTTTCTACCCTCAAGGTGTTATGGGCCCTAGAGGATAACCCCAGGCATGGATCTATGCTCATACCAAAGATAGAGGATGAATAAGTAGACCACAAAATGGCATATTATATAGGATTTAGCCAATATCATCCAAAATATGGCTAAATATGCCTCATACTAAATTAAACTTTGGGTGTACATCAAACCTATTAATTTGAAAATTTTACCTTTCAGATTAGTTTACTAGAAAAATAAAATAAATATTTTTACCTTGTGAAACTAATGAGATAGATTGTGTTGTACAACATGGTCAGTATACTTGGGTTGTTACATTCTGTATAAGAGCAATAGATTATAAGACCCTTAATTTGTAGTATTTTTAATACTATATTTTTAAAACTTGGTAAATACAAAAAATTAACATATTTCTTTTGCACAAGTAAAATGACACAAATATTATGAGGTGTATCTTCTAGGAATCCCATAATAGATGGTCAAAAAGAGTCCATTGTTAGACCTCAAAAAAGACCACATACAAGAATTAGAAAATAATAGCCCCAAAGAGAGATAGTTGAAACAAATTAATGAAGCTCAAACTAATGAACATATCAAAGAGGATGGGAACTTGGATGAGATAGTCCAATTTCTTCAAGTGTAAATGTAATAATAGAGAGAAAAAATGAGATAGTAAAATGCACAAATGGCTCAACAACATGAACTAATTATCCAACAACAAAATTTGATAGAAAACTTGACCAAGGGTAAAGAACCTAAGGGCAAACAGGAGGAAGCACCTATCAGGTTTAAAGGGACTAATAGAGCCTGAGTAGATGCTAATTTAGAAAATGACATGAAAAATATTAAGATCACAAAATTTAAAGGTAGGGAGGATGGTGACACTCTAAAAAATTGGTTGAATGAATTAGAAATATACTTCTCCATGAAACTCTTATCATTTGAATCTAGAATGGTGTGGGCTATCCTTCATCTAGTACGAACAACTTTAGATTAGTGGAAGACTTATAATAAAGGAAAAAAAATAATATCTATATATCTCAAGTGGGAGGACTTTGTAGAAGATTTCATAAAGAGATTATTGACTAAGTAGTTCTACATATAAAAATTTACCGAGTTCGCCACTCTACAACAAAAAATAATGTTTGTTTGAGAATATCACCAAAAATTTATACAACTAGTAAAATATGTATCAAAATATGAGAATAAGGAAGAGATGAAGGTACAAAATTTTATTTTAGGAGTTCATATAAATATTAGAACCATTATTAACTTGCTAAACCCTTAATAATCTCCCAAAATACTACGATTTTTCCCATAAGAAAGAGGCTAATCAAGAAACCAAGAAAGTATACTTCAACTACCAGAAACTATTTAAGAAAGAAAAGGATGAAATCAAATAAATAAAGAGTGTTGAATTTATGAGATGGAAAAAATAATAGAATAAAGGGATTAAGGGATAGGATCAAGCCAAATTTGAGAATAGAGATAGAAGCAAGTTTTAAAACAACAAGTAAAAAGGGATGGAAAAGAATATCCAAGGAGAAATGAGTTGATACCATCATACCAAGAAAATGTTAAGGAATTAGTACCACAAAGCAAGAATGATGATAGTAACAAGGACAATAGGGCTCATGCAGCTAGTTTTTATGTTTGTGGTGGTCCCCACTTTGTGACAAGTGCCCTCAGAGGGTAGATCAAAATAATATGCCAGAGGAATCAACTTATCAAATCTTTATAGTGATATGTAACTCTACACTTTATGTAAAATCTACACCATTCCTTTTTAATGGTAGGAGTGTGCATATTTTAATTGATAGTGGAGCTATATATAGTTTTATTTCCGCTAGTATAGTTTGAGACATATTGAAAAAGCTTAGATTTTTGATAAATGGATGGAAGGTAGAATATGGGTTAGGATGGACCTATTTAGTTAATAAATGTCTATTTGACTCTCATATTACTTTACCTTAAGGTAAAACTAGTTGACAATTATATATAGCTCCCATGGATGCCTTTGACATCATTCTTGGTGTAGACTGGCTTAGAGTTCACAAAGCCCTCCTTATCTTTGAAGATAGATGGATGGAATTCACAAATTAATCTAATAAGTGAATTAGAATCCATTATGAAGATGGTTTCTTTAGGCCACATTTATTTTCGACCATCCATGGAAATTAAAAGAGGAAGAATAATTTAAGTGGTCACATTGAATAAAAAATAAGAAACTAAAGATAATTAAGAACTCCAAAAGTACCCCATATTGATTAAACTTAAGGATGTTTTCCATGAAGACTTGCCAGGTCTACCACCACAATGAGAAATTTATTTTTCTATAAAAAATTTGCCTAGAATTGCACCTATTACCAGATCACCTTATAGGATGACCCCTATTGAGATACACGAGCTTAAGACACAACTTCAATACTAGAAAAAAGTCTTATCAAGCCTAGTGTATCACCATGGGATGCTCCTATCCTCTTTGTTAAGAAAAAGGATGGATATTTAAGGATGTGTATAGAATATCAAATGCTTAACAAGGTCACTATCAAGAACATATATTCCCTATATATTCTCTATCTAGGATTGATGACCTTTTTGATCAATTGAAAGGTGTCACTATATTTTCCAAAATTAACCTTAGATCAGGATATCATTAGTTGGATATTCATGAGGAAGACACTCACAATATTGCTTTCAAAATAAGGTATAGACACAATTGTAGTGCTTTATAGTTGTTCTTGCCCTTGTATTCCTAGTCTTAGGCCATTTTTTGTAGGGCTTCTCCTATTGTAAAATGTTCATAGACCCTTTCAAAACCCTTTCTATATATAATAAAAGAAAGAGATAAAAAATACATTTTAATAGGTTTGAGAAATAATTTATTTATCTATTTGTCTTATTTAGGGTTCACTAGATTAGAAATGTTTTCTTAACATAACTAATCCTAGTAATTAGGCATTCTGATAGCCTTTTTGAATATATACTTTTTTAATGTTAGAGGTTTCTCTAATTGGGTTCCATAACAATAAACACTATATAATTAAAGGTGAAGTTAATATAGTTTTTAACATGCATAGTACCATAGACCATATGATAAGCTCTTCATAGAGGATGTTACTTACCCAATATATGTTTATTCCACCAATATTTAGTAACTATGGTCTATAATTATACCTCAATTAGACTTGAACCTTGAACCTCCTATTTAAAGTTCCAAATTTTTATCAAGAGAATATTTTATACAACCCTATTAAAAAAATAATTTATTGTATATTAAAATAAATACCAATTGGTATTACATTATGAACATGTTGTGATGATATTCATGAACCCCATAGTTATATTAATATAAAAATTAGATTATCATAACATCACATAAATCAAGATTTTACTTGGATCTCTATATAAAAATCCTATATTTTTAGTATTTAATACTAAAGTTTATCCATTGGATTGTAAAGCTAACCTATAATATGAAAAATAAAAAATCCTTCTTTTATATAAATTCTATATTATTAAAATATTTCAATATAATAAAAAAATATTAAAATTCAACCATAATTATAAAACCTTATCTAATTTTTATGATTCATTTATATTATTAAAACCGTAAAATTCATTATTTTCTAATACTTTCCTCAAACAAATTAAACATATTTTATATAACTCTTATTTTATACAGTCTATATATTTATTAATAAACATATATATAATAAATTATCTATATCTATAATTATTAATATTTTTATTTTAATATTATTTTTAAATAATTGCACCTATTTTAAATTTATACTTTCATTTATTTACTTAATTCCTTTAGATAATGAGCATTGAAATGATATGTTTGTATACTTTGTAAAAAAATTGCTTTCACCAAATTACAAGGTTTACTTAATTATATAGTTGGTCATAACACACTATTTTTTTAGTAATTAATAAGTGCAGGGTTCAAATCACAAACATTGTTTTCATCACACTTATTCCTCTTTGATGTCGATCTGCCTTGCATTCAGAGGATTTAGATCACACTAGCACTCAAAAGATCAAACTACTACCTTTGACCAAACTTATTTGTTATTGGTCAATGTGGTGCATATTTAGATCAGACTACAAACAAGCTACTCATAGTTTGAACTTAGATGTCTTCTTAGTAAATGTTTAACCAAATAAACATCAATCTACCTAACCCTCTGATGCCTATATTATATAAAAATTACTTTATTAAATTTTTAATACAATGACTTCCGAAATATTATTTTACTGTAATCATTCCAAGCTACCTCTATGTCTCTAATTAGCACAAGGAATGCCAAAATATCTTGTTGAGCTAACATAAGTATTATAATTATTTAGAAAAAAAAACATGTAAGTTTTTTATTTTTTATTTATATTTTTGATAGAATTTTTATAAACGAACCACACATCCAAAGAATCAAACAAAAGAATCACCCACCGGCTTTTATTGACTTATTCATATGAGACGACGAGGGTAGGGGACAAGGACATGAAGGATTGTTCCTCTGTTGGGCTAAACTAACAATCTTCCCCTCAAACTACTAAACACACTATCATCAAAAACAATTTCATTGTCCATTCTTCATGGCATCAGCAAACAATTTGAAGTTGTGGTGAGACGTCCCTTCCATAACTGCATCTCTTGCAAGTTTTTTCAGCGCTGTTACCCTGCTTCTTATTTCAACACCTTCATCTCCACCTAATAACTTCTTTACAGTCTTTTCAATCTCCCTATTTTCTATTACGCCCTCTTCGTTTGTATTCAAAGCCAAACCAACTCTCCATACATCTACAATGAGAGAACTGTTGAGAAACTGATCTGAAAAATAAGGCCAGCAAATAATTGGCACACCCATGCTGATGCTTTCCAACGTTGAATTCCATCCACAGTGGGAGATGAAACAAGCTATTGAAGGATGGGACAACACTGCTAACTGTGGAGACCACGAGACGAAACAACCACGATCCTTCATCCGCTCCTTGAATCCTGAAGGGAGCGTTGCCATCTTTCCATTTTGGAGATCGGGACGCAAAACCCACAGAAACGGTCTTTCAGTACTCTCGAGGCCAAGGGCAAGCTCTCCCAACTGTCCGTCATTCAAAACAGCAATGCTTCCAAATGAGATGTATATCACAGACTCCGAAGATTGTTTATCCAGCCAATCTAAGCATTCATGTTCCTCCGTCCAGAAGCCGGTGCTCAGCTCCAACTTTGTCCTCTGAGGATCTTCCTTTAGAAAGTGAGAAGGAATTAAAGGGCCTACGGGATATACGCGGTCTTCTTTATCAAATGAATCGAGAACTGCAGGCTCCAGTTCACAAAAAGTATTTGAAACAAACCATTGTATTCCTTTGGCACTTTCTATGTTTCGAAGGCAGTATTGAAGGAGAAACTCTTGTTCTTCTTTTGTTCCAGGAAGCATCCATGGAAGATGAGTAGAGTGAACAAGGGGCATGGAGGGAACATATTCCACCATTTTATGTTCCTTGAAAACGCCTGCAACAATTACATGAGGGTATTCATAAGTGTTAGATTTAAAATGTATTTGTAAAACAAAGGACGAATTTTAATTGAAATTAAGGTGAATATTGAAGAATTCTAAGTAAATTAAATAATCATCTCCACACTAAAATTTGGAGTATTTGAAAGCATAAAAAGTGAGGTCATTTTTTAACACATTTTGACGTATTAAATTATCTTATAAATTCATAAAACCACAATTAGATCAAGCTCGAAAAGCGCTGTCTAACTAGTACAAATATACGTATTTTTGAATATATATTGTGAAAATTTAACGCTAAGAAAAAATTGCATTGAGGTCTAATTTCCAATTTTAAAAATCCTAATATTGTTGGCTTTACATCTCACACAATACAATCCCATTTTTAAGCAATGAAAAAAAAAACACATGGTATATGAATATGAGAAGAACATGTAAACACAAAAGATAAAATACAATTCAGGTGTTCGTGGGTTTTACCATTTGAAGGGATTATCCCAGAAGAGATAAGCCTAGGAGTATGATAGAGGATAGCATAATAAGTATTATTTCCGGGACCGAAGAGTGCTATTGGAATATTTAGCTTCTTTGCTACTGCAGATACAAATGCCGCCATATGTATGTCTGAAATCAGGCAGGTAACTTTACACTTTTCCTTCTCTTGAATCTCCCCAATAAGTTCAAGTAGCTGAGATCCAGCGGTATTTTGTATTGAGAATGCCAGTTTGGCCATCTGGTTCCTACTTTCGTGAGGCTCTAGTCCATCACTTATTGAAACCAAACGAATGCCAACAGCTTCTGCTTCTCTCACTAAATCCGATTTCTTGGTGCTATTAGCTTGAACTATGCGTTCATGATGATGATGGCTGTTGACAAAAGTGACGATAAATTCCTCCTCAACAGCAAGCTTCTGAGCAAGCTGCATCAAAGGATTTACATGGCCCTGGGCAGGAAAAGGGACGATAACAGCATGGGGCTTGTTTAAGATGTCCATGATTTTGGGCCTCCTAGAAATGAAATTGAATCTAAACTCAAAGACAGAATTAGGAAAGAGCTGTATTGTGATGTTTAGACAAAATGCCTTATTAAAATTCGGAGGATTGAATCTGTGAACGCTTTTACTAACAGGTTATGCATTGGTAACAATTGATTGTTTGGTTACATAATTTTAATGAAGATTCTATTAACTTGTTCTCTACACAACAAACTAAATACTATGATTTATTTTAATTCTATTTCATAAATGAAGAAGATGCTACAAACTTGTTCTATACACAACAGACTAAAGATTATGATTCAGGTACTGCTGGCTCTCCTAATAAATTTATTAGGAGATTCAATTATTTTGAATATGTGGCGACGGATCTCTCCACGTGATAGTTCTCGTTTAGATAATTCCAATCTGGAAGAAAACCGTTCCGAATATAAAAGGAAAGGAGAGGTGCCACCAAATAGGGACAAAGTGCTTTGGACAATAAGACATCTCAACGAAAAAACAAGTGTAGTGTTTGTTCTCGTAACAATCGGCACAAAAGTTTACGATTGAATCTTATTTTAACAGCAGGTTCACATTAAATTTTTCATTAAAAAAATCTTAGGACTTATTTATAGTTTTAAAATCATATATATATATATATATATATATATATATATATATATATATATATATATAATAAAAGATTTAATTTAATTTTATTTATATTATTTTCTTTAAAATAAATGAAAATTTATATGTTTTTAATTTTTTATATTTTATAATATTTAAATTAATATTTTTAATAAATATTAGATTCTCATATAATATTTTGTTTTTAACTTGATTTTCTTTTCCTTGCTTTCTAATTAGTTTATGTGATGTTGTTTTCATGCAAGTTGTTTATTTCCACTTGCATATTCTTATATTAGAATTTTGTTCCCTTTTAATCTTCTTCTTGAATTTTTCTTTGAATCAAAATTGTTCTTAGTTAAAAAAAAAAAACTTTAATTTCCATACTTAACTTTTTTCAAGATGGATTGGTTTAACTTCAAATTCTGCCCATTACATACTAATACATATAATAAATAAATTTACCAATAAAAATTTGAAAAAATAAAATATTTAAAATATAAAAAATTAGTGATGTAGTACTATGGGGGATCGATGTTGTATTGCTGGAGTTGACCCTAGTTTAGGACCCAGGAGTTGTTGGTGGATGTCTGTCGGAGGTTCCATCGGTAAATTTGGTGCCTCCTTTGTGGGATCCAGGTAAGGTTTTAGGTGCTTCTCAACCTTCCCTCTAGAAAGGTCCCACTTCTTTTGCTAAAGTGGTGTCTGGGTTAGCTAGCTAGGATGTTTCTTCTAGGTGCAAGATAAACCTTGTTTCTAAGCAGATTTCCATCCCCGATTACCTTGTCAATACCATCATCGATAAAGGGGCTTGGAATCTAGTTGGAAAATTACAAGGGGGTCAGCTCAAGATTGATGCACTGCAAAGGTGGGCCTTGGCCAGATGAAAACCCCTTGGTTCTCTAGATATTGTGGTAATATTGAGAATTTTTTTCCTGATCAATTTGAATTGTGTGGAGGATTCCACATGAATTTTGGAAGGTGGACACTGGTTCTTGGAAAGCATGGTTTATTTCTTCAGAAGTGGGGACCTAAAGAGGTGAGGCCCTAAAGAGGTGGGGCCCTGACTTCAATATGGCTTCTCGCAAATCAACTATCCCTATGTGGGTCAAGCTCCTAGATCTCCCTCTACATTTGTAGGATGAAGATGTTTTTTGAGCGATGGCTAGTGTCATTAGAGAATTTGTCTCCTTGGACCCAAACTCCTTGCATGGGTCCCAAATGTTTTATATTTGGATGCGTGTGTTGGTGGACTCAGAGAAGACCTTACCTTCTTCTCTATAACTCGTTACTCATTTGGGCTACTGGGTCTAAACTATAAAATTTGAGAACTGGACTTGGGCCTATTAGTTTTGCAGTAGAGATGGCCATATCGAGAGCACTTGCCCTTTAAGGCTTAACCCAAAGCCTATAAATTTGGAAAAAAAGAAAAAAATAGGTTTCAAAAAAGAAGGTTGTGGGGAATGCCATTAGTTTGGAGAAAGGTGAGCTTCCCTTTTGCATGGATACGCCTTTGGTGGGTGAATCTCAACCTATAGAGTTTGAAGCACCAATATTGGTCATGAATGAGCAGCCTCAAAATTTGGATAATGTGGAGGTGGTTTTAAATGCTGATATTCATAATCCTCCTTTGGTCCATAATTGCTTTGGTTGCTTAGCGATAGAAGAGTTCATTATCTAGCAAATAGTGAAATTTCCTCCATTATCTCCTATTGTGTCAAGGAAGAGCCCTATGTCTTCTCCCAAGCTAGGGTCTTTCCCTCCTTTGGAGTTCCTAGAGAAGAGTATTCAAGTGGGTAAGGATTTGTTGCCAGCTCCTTCCCTAAAAGTGTGCAGTGCAGGGCTGGTGGCTATTCATTTCTTCCCAAAAGTGTGTAGGGTAGGGCTAGTGGTTGATAGTTCCTTTTCATCTCTAAGTATGGAGAAGGGATCCCCAGGCCCTAATACCAAAAGTTTTTTGAAGTCCTATAATGCCATAGGAATCAAAAGAAAAGCGGGAATACCAAAGAAGAGTGAGTGCATCTCTGTAGTAGCCTGTGGAGACCTTCTCAGTTTGAATTTGAAAAAATATTGAGTATTAGGTGTCGTAGTTAGACAAATAAGTTTGGATGCGTTTAAAATATCTCCTCCTCCTAGGGGTGAATGATGTGTTGTGGGTAGTGATCTGAGATCCTAGTATCTGGTGTTGCTCTCTGCTATTCTCTCTAGTGCTACAAGGGTCTGGAATCATTCTCAATTTTTGGTATTCATTGGGTAATTTTGGATCCCAAAGTTGGTTTTAGTTTTGAATCCTTTTTTGGATGGGATATTTCTTGTTGTTCGCCTGTGAGTTTTAATTGCATTAATTTCTCTTTGGTACCCATGGGTTGGGTGTGAGGTCCATTTTTCCAGTTTATTGGGTGGTTCTTTCGAAGCTTTCGATGTTGGGGTCTGCCTGATTCTTGGAGGGTGGGCTTTTTAAATTTTGATTTTTATTTCTTTCACCTTTTTCATGGAGGAGAAGCCTATACGGGTTTTTTAAATTCTCCTTTTTCAATTTTTTTTACCTCCTCTTGGTTTTATTGTATTCATCGGTGCCATGGATGTGATTGTTTTACTTTTCTTGGGTTGTGATAATGGATGACTAGCCCCTTTGGGGTGGTCGGTTGTTAGTGTCCTTTTGGAGAAAGTCTGTTGGGATGTGCTCACTTTTTTCTCCCTTGTGGAGTTGGTGTAAAAGGTTGAGGGATTCCCTCCAAAACCCTCATTCTATAATAGTATCAAAAATATATATATTGATATAAAATTGTAATCAATATAAACATAATTGTTAAATAAGTTGATCATGAGTTTAAATCTTATCAAATTATTTATATATATAAATTTTTTCTAGGAAAAAAAATATAATTATCTATATATCCATCTAGATAGATAGATAAATAATTTGGTAAGATCTAAACTATAAAATTTACATGTTATCATTATTGATCTAGCATGGTAATATAAGTATAAATGAAATTCAAATTTATGAAGCAACATTTTACTTCTCTCTATACGCATATTATTCAAGTTCATATATTACTAGTATCTTAAACAAAATGTAAATAAAAATATCATATCCACATTACAAGTTTATCTTTATTAGTATCTTATCAATATTATAATAATAAGAAGAAAATTACTATATAGGGTTTATTTGGTATAACATCAACTTAGTGCACTTTTAAAATATATAATCAAAAAATTATTAATTAAAATTTTAATCTTATAAAAATATAAGCAATAACATCATTGCTTTTATTTTTTTTTACCTGGAACATTTTTAAGATTCCACTTAATCCACAATAAAATAAACAACTACATTGAATTGATATTTATTCTATTTAATATTCTTCCTATATGTTTAGTAAATTAACTAAAAGTAATATGGTTCATGCTTTGGCTCTTATTTGGGAGGTTCAAAGTTCAAACTATAGTATGTGTGTTAAGTTCTTTATTGATAATCTCAACTCTCCCACTTATAAGAAGTTATGGTGGGATGGGTATGTCTAGCCTTCAGTCTTGGTCATAGGGGTTCCTCACATTAACCAAATCTAAATAATAATAATAAGATAAAATAAATGTGTTCATGTGTGTACATCTTGAATGACTGAATAGTTAATGTTGTACACCATGCTTTATGAATATGGTTGGATAAACATATAATGGGTAAAAAACATCCTTCATAAGGGTCATCTCATTTGGCCTATGACCTAGCATAGTTAATAACTACTTTACTTTTCTTATCCTTTACATTTTCCCTTTTTTGGTAAGTACACTTACACACACCCTATGATGGTTGATTCCCCATAATAATAATTAAAGACCATTGCTCAACACATGCACACCTGTGGTTTGAACATAGGTATTTTAGATGAAAACTCAAAAATATACCACTTAAGTGTCCCAAAAAGGACTTGCCCTTTACATTTGACTTACAAAGAATTCATTTAAATTCATATTTTATTTAATAAAGTTTCTAATAAAACCTTTATAATAAATTTAATTTAAACATTAATAATAATATGATAAGTTATGTGAGAAAAAACTTAAAACCAAATATCATGTTTCTTCAAGAATCTAAACTGGATGAGAATAGCAGCAATCAAGTTTGCAAGCTAATCTGGGAAAATAGCAATTTCGCCTTTTGCCCCTCCTCAAGGGCATCCGGGGGTCTCCTTTGTTTGTGGGATCCGACAACTATTGAGGGGAGAGTTCTTTATGTCTCTGACAGAACCATCAACATTTTGTTCACTAATAAAGCCACCAACCTTCATTGGATTGCCACCAATGTTTATGGACCAAACAGTCCTGTCAACAGAAGATTGTTGTGGGATAACATTACCGCAATGCGTAATAACTTTTTTGACTTTCCTTGAATGGTCTGTGGCGACTTCAATACTCCCCTTCACCTTTTTGACAAGCAAGGAGGCAATCTGATCACTAGCCGTTGCATTGAATATTTTAGCGAATTTGTCAACCTCAATGAGCTTATGGAATTACCGCTCCAAGGATCCAACTATACATGGAGCAACAGACAGGCCGACATTCATCACATCCAAATTCGGCTTGACAGATTTATCTTGTCCAAAGAACTCATTCCTATTTTGGGCGATGCCAGGATTCATAGCCACCCAAAATTGGATCTGATCACAACCTTATAATTATGGATTGTTCCCAACCCCAAAAAACCTTTAAAACCCCTTTCAGGTTTGAAAATATGTGGCTCACTCATCCAGATTTAGGTCGGTGTATTCGACAATGGTGGCAGCAAAACATTTGTCCAAACCCTCTCTTGAATCTGTTCCTCAAACTCAAAGCAATCAAACTCAAGCTGAAATGTCTGGAACAAGGAGGTTTTCGACAACCTCTTTAGTGAAAAAAAGCTTATGCTGGATGAGCTCAAAAGGGTAGAAAATCTGATTCAGGGAGGGGATCAGAGGGTTGAAACTTTCATGGAATAAAAATGCCTCCTTTCAAACCTTCACAATGTTTTGTCTAAGGAAGAGTCCTATTGGAGGCAAAAATCCAGAAGCCTCTAGCTCAAAGAAGGAGACACCAACACGAAGTTTTTCCATGCTTCCACCTTGCACCACAGAGGCTCAAATAAAATCTCTAAGTTGACCAAGGCTGATGGTACCATTGTCTCTGATATCCATGCCATCAGACGAGAAGCCGTGCACCACTTCCAGGAAATCTTAGGTCCAAGTGTTGGATTGCCACCCCTGCTCAGCAAGTTCTCTGCTTCAGAACATTCCAATGATGGTGTCTAATGATGATAATGAGAAATTGCTCCAATCCTGCATCGAAGAGGAGATCAAAGATGCTCTGTTTGCAATGGAACCTGATAAGGCCCTTGGACCTGATGGCTTTCCACCTTGGTTTTTTCAACACTTTTGGGATATTGTGGGCCCTGATGTTGTTGCTACGGTTAAATTCTTCTAGAGAGCCAAAAATATTCCGAGAGAATCCAATTCCACCTTCATTGTTTTAATTCCCAAGTCTAATGATCGTGCTTCCCTCTCCGACTTTAGACCTATAAGCCTCTGTAGTGTCATCTACAAACTTATCACCAAAGTTATGGCAAACAGGCTGAAAGACATCCTTCCCTCCATCATCGACCAGTGCTAAGGTAGCTCGGTCAAAGACAGATTCATTGTTGATGGAGTGATAACCGTCCACGAGTTGGCTCATTCGACATCTAAAAACAAAAAAGCCAGTATGTTCCTTAAGCTTGACATGAACAAGGCTTTTGATCGGTTTTCTTAGAAATTCCTGTTTGAGGTCCTTGAGAAGTTTGGGTTTCACAAAGAATGGGTTAAGATGGTTAGAGAATGTATCTCTACTACTTGGTTCTCTATTCTTATCAATGGTTCACATGCTGGATTTTTTCCAAATTTTAAAGGCATTCGTCAAGGGGACCCTCTATCACCCTTCCTCTTCATCATTTTGGCCGAAACCCTAGGAAGAACCCTTACTGCTGCTTGCAATAGTGGACTCGTCTCTGGGATCAAACCAGCCTCAACAACCAATGCCATTTCCCATCAACAGTTTGTGGATGATACTATTATTTCCTCTCATGCTTCTATCCCTGAAGCAAAAATCATTGAGAGCATCCTTGACTCTTATGAAGAGGTGGCTGGCCAGAAAGTCAATTACCGCAAAAGCAAGCTATACTTCCTCAATACTCCCATCCATAGGAAAAATAGGATTGCTGAAATCCTTGGGTGTACCATTGGGAGCCTTCCAACTACTTATCTTGGATTACCACTTTTCCATGGCAAATTGGTATCGGCTATGTGGAACCCTGTTCTAGATCGTCTTAATAAGAAACTTGCAGGATGGAAAAGTTCTTTGCTCAGTCAGGCAGCCAAAGCCACTCTGGTCCAGGCTTGCCTACAAAGTATTCCTATTTTTTTCTTATCTATCTTCAAAGCTCCAGCTTCCATCTGCCAAATAATTGAGTAAATTCAACGTAGATTCCTTTGGGTGGGAAACGAAAACAAGAACAAATTTTCCCTGGTTGCCTGGGACAAGGTTTTTTCCAAGAAAAAGGATGGAGGTCTCGGCTTTAGGGACATAAAATGGATGAACATGGATCTCATTGCCAAGCAGTCGTGGAGACTTACCATCAATGAAAAAGCCACCTAGATTGACATCATCAAAGCTAAGTACCTTCATCAGGTTCCCTTTCTTGGAGAGCACAACCTTCCTAGCGGATCTCATTTCTGGAATGGTGTCACTAAAACAAGGAATATCATCATGGAAGGCTTAATGTGGTGTCTTGGAAACGGATTTACCATTCATTTTTGGGACAACCCTTGGATCAATGACAAACCTCTCAGCCAAGATCCTCATCTTTTTGTGCTCAAGACGATGACCGAAGCCACCTTTGGAGATAAGGTGTGTCATTTCATTAACCCAGGTATTACAAGACCCGAATGGAAACACCTGGATCTGAATGGGCCTAGACATATCACCGAGGTGCTTAGACGATTACAAAACTTACTGAGGAGTTGCATAATCCCCAGCTCTCACAAAGAATACTCCATGGTTTGGAACCTTGAAGATTCAAGGCATTTTACTGTTAAATCTACCTACTACAGCCAAGAAGCTCCCAGTGATGGCCGTGACTTATCTAATCTAGTCTGGGTTCCCAAGATCATTCCCAAGGTCAAATTCTTCTGCTGGTTGGCCATCCAAAATAGAATCCTTGCCACTGACAATTTGATAACCAGAGGGCTTCTCATTCCCAATTGGTGCATCCTGTGCAAAAATGCCTATGAGTCTACTACACATATTTTTTTGGAATGTCCCTTCTCCCTTGTAGTGCTCAATCAGGTTTTCAACAAATTCGCCATCTTCGTAGCTCTCCCTCATTCGATTCCCCTCCTTTTTCAACAATGGCCCCAGCCTTTCAAGAGCAGTCAACTCAAAATCATGTGGCAAGCTTGCCTTCACATTTTCCTATGGCATATTTGGCTCGAGAGAAATGCCAAAATTTTCAATAACCTTGCCATGGATAAGAAGATTGTTGTTGCCAAAATCTTGGCCCTTGCTGTAGAGAATGCCTCTCTTGTCTCATATTCCAAATCCCCCCTCTCCTAGACTTGAATTGGATCTAACAAATCATTTCAATCTTTTCAATTTTTCTGCAACACCTCGTACTTCTGTTGACAGGTCTGTTATCAAGTGGGTCTTACCTCCTTCTAGGTGGCATAAGCTTAACTTCGATGGCATGGCCAAAGGCAACCCTGGAGCAGCTGATGGAGGTGGAATTCTTAGAAATCATAGAGGAGAAATAATTTTGGCCTTTGCTCAGAACTTGGGAATTCAGTCTAACAATATGGCCGAGGCTCGGGCCTTGCTCCAAAGCTTGATTCTCTTGGAAGGCTTGACTATCAATAAACTCATCATAGAAGGAGACTCATTGCATTGCATAAACTGGCTCAAAGGAACCTCTATGCCTCCCTAGGCCCTTGTTTCCATCTTCGAAGAATGCAAGGCACTAATTGGCTTTTACCCAGAATTAATCATTCAACATCAATACCGGGAAGGAAACAAAGCTACGGACTAGCTTGCTAACAAGGGAGTTGATGCAACAGACTTTCAGGTTTGGAGAGATTCCTTCCCAATTGGCCTAAGGGACGCTTCTTCAAGTTCCAATGTTTGCACAATGTGAGTGGGTTACTGAGTTCAGGATTTTTCCCCTTTGGCTGCATTTTGGCATCTTGGAGCGTTTTCGCGTCACTTTTCACTGTCGGTTGCATAATCCCAGCTTGTCATGATATCGCGACATTCCTTTTTGCTCCAGTCATGAGGTTGCTTCTTGTCGCGATATTGCGACACTTTTCTCTCCTTCTGGTGCGGTCTTCCAACTTGTCGCTATATCGCGACACTTTTTCTCTCTGGGTGCTCCTTTGCAAACTTGTCATGATATCACGACACTTTTGTCCTTCAGGCACTTTCTTGCTTCATGTTGCGATATCGCGACATTTTTTCTCTCCAACAGCGGTCTTATTTTTTTTCGCGATATCACGACTCTTTTTCTCTCTCCAACGGCGGTCCTCCATTCTATCGTGATATCACGACATTTTTTTGCTCCAATGGCGGTCTTCCATTTGGTCATGATTTCGTGAAATTTTTTCTCTCCAATGGCGGTCTTCCATTTTGTCGTGATATCGCGATATTTTTTCCCTCCAACAACGGTCTTCCATTCTGCCGCGATATCGCGACATTTTTTCGCTCCAACGGCGGTCTTCTTTTTTTGTCACGATATCATGATGTTGTTTCTCTCCAATGGTGGTCTTCATTCTTGTCGCGATATCGCGACACTTTTTCTCCTCGGCTGTGGACTTCCAGATTGTCGTGATTTCGCTATACTTTTTGTCTTCGGCTTCGGTCCTCCAGATTGTCACGATTTCGTGACACTTTTTCGTCTTGGTAGCGGTCTCCCAATTTGTCGCGATATCGCGACAATTTTTCTCTTCGGCAGCGGTCTTCCATCTTGTCGCGATTTCACGGCACATTTTCTTCTTGGCAGTAGGCTTCCACTTTCGTCATGATTTCGTGACTCATTTTCTATTCGGCTGCGGTCTTCATTTCTGTCACGATTTCATGACACCCTTTCTCTTTGGCAGCGTTCTTACTTCTTGTAGCGATTTCGTGACTCCTTTTTTGCCCGAGCATGGTCTTCTTCTCGTTCGGCTCCAACCTAGCAACTTGTCGCGATATCGCGACACTTTGCAACATGTTGCGATATCACGACTTCTTCCCTTCTTCGGCTCCGATGGTGCTTCTTGTCACGATTTCGCGACTTCCTTTCTTCTATTGGCTTCAACGGCACAACTTGTCGCGATTTCGCGACATCACCAATTTGGTCGCGATTTCGCGACACCTTCTCTAGTGTGGAGGTTTGCCCGCTCTCTATTATTTTCTTCTTGGACCACCTCGGTTGATATGGAATTCATGTAATCTCTCTTGTACAAGGTTCAGGGACCTTTCAACACCCTTTCTACCAATCAAAAAAAAAATATGATAAGCTATGTTTTAATATCATACATATACATATCAATTAATTTATTTTTATTAAATAGATAATATAAGTTATCATGTGTGAAAAGTGATAAATGTGTTGAGATAATATTATCTAAATCAATTATTATTATTATAAATCTATCTTAAAATAGATAAATATATGAGAAATATAAAATTTTAAAGGTTTTGTATTTATTAAAAATTATATTTTATATATTTTTTGTATGTTAAACTCTTTATTAGTCATTCCATAAATTTTAACCCCATTAAAGTCCTAAGGAGGTTATATACGACAAAATTTTATTAACATAGAATTCAAGGAACAGTTTATATAAGAAAATAATTTAATATTAATCATAAATACGTTTTTAATATTTTATTAGATGTGCTATGTAAATATACATAAAGTTGATCAAGAGGAAGTTATTTAGAATTAGTAAATAGGCTATTTAAGTAAATTTCCCTATGGTTATATACAAGCTCCTATATATTACCATTAAAAGCTAGTAGTTTTTTCATTAAATTTTGGCTTACACAATGTGAAGATGATCATAATGACTATTTTAGAAAGTGGGATTGATAGTGAATGAATAGGGAATGACAATAATGATTCATAAAATTAGTTCAAATAACATATTCTTGGGATAAATGACATGGGACTTCTATACCCTTCTTGGGCATTTAATGATGAGGGTATCACATTTCCTAGATTAATCTTTATAGTTCCTAGGTTCATTTTATTATTGTTGCAAATAGTTTTCATGTGAGCTTCACCCTTGCAGAGGTTGCTAGTTGGTCATTAGCTAGTCTTAGTGTATTATTTATCTCTTCTTACTAGCTAGTATTAGTTATTGCATTGTTTAGCTTACCTCCCTATTTGTCCTCATACGAGATATGGCATATTATTATGTATTTTAGGCTTTAAATGCCTAATTAAATATTTGGGAATTAATAAAAATTAGTTTGGTTTTCTAAAACCTTCTCATTGGTATCAGAGCCCCATTTCCATGCTCCACTTGGCTATTTGAAAATTCAATTAGGAATTTTGATTGCTCCATTTGGTAATTTTTCAAGTAGTGTAAGCAATTTTTTATTGTTGGTATAATTTTGTTCTAGCAAAATTTATGTTTAGCAAGTTTTTCCCTTGGATAAAACAAGATGAGTGTAAGACGGACCATCTCCACCTTGTAGAAGGTGGCTAACCAATAATAATCAACATCGAATATAGACAACAATCAACAAATATATAGTTTGATAATAGTCTACTACAAGCAAGTAATGTTTAAAGTCGCACGGTGGTCCACAAATCGCTTAACTTCCCATCAAAGGGAATCCCTATGACTGTGTTCACCCTAACATTATTCTACTTAAAATATGATACAATGATCTCCATGTGCAAGTTCCACTTGATATTCTAACTTGATATTTTTCCTTAATCTACAATGGACGTGAGGTTCTCTGAACAAAGTTTTACGCAGACTCCATAACGACCATTGTTGGCTAGTTTCAGCACTCCATTATTCCTATGGTGAATGAAGAAGGTTGAGTATGGTGGTTTGGTGGTCCTCTTGTGTCAAACTACATGGATGCAATATGACATAGATTAGTCATCATTTTTAGGATATCAGTGTGTGTAGGTTCATTCGTGGGCATGTTCAAGATAATAATTCTACATTGTGGGTGTCAAAGAAACATGGTGGTTTAAAAGAGCAAAGTCCCTAATTATTCATCGATCACCATGTGATGGTTAGAAGTAACTCTGTGTGGTGGCTACTACGCCAGTGGTGGCACTTGCTCCCTGACACATGGATTGTCTCTTGGGTTCTTTATCTTTAATTGACCATCGGTTGCATGCACAGGCTAATTGTGTCGATGATGAATGTAATGCCTATACCTTTCATAAAGGTATAATTTTTTTAATTAAATTGTTTTAATTAATTCAATTTAATTAATTAATAATGTTTAATTAATTTAATTAAAACATTAAAATTACATTAATTTTTTGCAATTTCACCTTTAATAAAATATTGTTTTGCTTAGACAAAGACAATATATTCTATTAGCTTCATTGTACTAGCTCAAGAAATTTATTGTAATAGCCTAAAAGGCTAGACTTTTTAAAAAAAATTATATTCACCCAATTGGGGAAAACACTTTTGTACTTGCCTAAGAGGCAACAATTTGTAAAATATTTTATGGCTTATTGTAAGTGCTAAAAAAATCACCATTATAATTTCCCTATGAGGTAAACTTTTTTGTACTCTTTTTAGAATCGTTTGGTAGCCCTCTTGGCTTACACTAGGGGATAAATGGTTGTTGATATGGTGGATAAAGTGGTCGCAATAGCTATTGTAGTTAGCCTCTTGGTTGAGAAGGTTCAAAATATAATTGTACCTAGTGGATTTAATCCAACACTTGACCATCAAAATAAAGTCAAATATGAGGTCAAATCTTATGATGGGTCTCAAGATCTAGACATCTTGAACAAGTAGATTCTCAATATGGATAGCTAGTTTGAGTATAGTAAAATTCACAAAGACAACCAAGTCTCTTTTGTTAAGATCAATATTTTAGGCATTGCTAAGGTCTTGATACAAGACCACCAATGCACTCGGGATCCCATTGTCACTTGGGATGAGTTATTAAAAGCATTGAAGGAAACCTTCTATCCTTCTAATTTTGCTGAAGATCTTGATTTTCAATGGTTTCATTTAAGGCAAGGATACTACATAATTGTCCGATACTACGTGGGAATATATTACATTATTTAGTACATGCTAATGTACCACCTTTGATACATCATTATATTAGGAGAGAATGTCCTAGACTAGAAGTTGAGTATTTACTTTTGCAATGTAATGAATGCACAAGTATTATTAAAGTGTGCAAAGTATTTTGGTATTGTAAATGTGCATAGTTGTCCATGTGCACATGAATACATAGAATAGAAATTTGAAGAGTCTCTAGAAGAGTGAATGCTAAGAGTGCTCTTTATGAAGATTCACTTTACATACTATATGTATGGAATATGATATATTTTTTAATATGCAAGTATGGATACTTGACCTCTTGATTCAATAAAGATGCAATTTCTTGAGAATTTATTAATGGCAATTTTATGAGTTATAGTTGAAGTTATTTTTGAGTTTTATACTTCTATAATATTACCATTATTATATATTTCATATTGCAACTTTATTTTTGACCTTTTATTTGATTTTATCTTAAGTATTTAGCTTTAAAAGCCAATAGTGGTATCAAAGCTACAACAAAGTTTTTAATTGCATATTTTTTAAAATTGCAAAGGACATTTCCACTGGTTAAGGAGAAACTAGTGAAGTTAACGGAATTACCTTTAGAAAAGAAAACCATAGAAGATTAGATATTTACCTATTCCAAGAGAAAATTCAAAATAGAAGGAAATTACAAGTCTTGAAGATAGACCTTGACATTGAGGAGATTAAGAGGCCCTAGAATGAGGTCCTATTGAGAATTTTGAGAGATTGAAGGAGATTCCAGATTGCAATTTGGCTGGAGTTTTTCCACAAGTTTGAAGGAGAACTCGTGAAGACTAGGACTCAACATAGAATTCTTTCCACGAGTTTTGATAATAGCTAGTGAAGTTTATTGTTTTTAGAATTTTAGAAATTTAATGCATTTAGTCTAATATTTGTTGCAAAAAATTAGTTTTTAAAAGTTGAGAAGCTTCCTACAACAAATAGAGAAATATTTCACCTTCGTTTGCTAAAATTCTATGTGGTTTTATAATGTACGGATTAGTTTTGAGTTGCAAAAAAGAATAGATAGTGAAGAGATCCAATAAAGAAGGACCCATTGGATATTGAAGGAAGAATATTGAGGAGAACCAAGAAGGAGATCTCATAGGAGACTAGAGATTGAATACTGTAGATTGAAGAAGTTGAAGAGACCCGAAAGAGGTCACATTGAAGAAATTCTAGATTTGGAAGATTGAAGATATAATATTGGAGATTGAAAAGGACAAAGAAAAGGTCTTATTGTAGAATTTAGAAGCAACATATTTTGAATATCCAGGAGATCAAGGATAGATATCATTAAAGCTTTGATGTGGGGAATTGAGAAGATACAAAATTAGAAGACCCAAGAGAAGAGGTCTCAAGAGGATTTGGAGAAGAAGAAGAAGTCTAGAGAAAGTCTTTTTCGATAATTGGAGAAGCAACCATTAGAGAAAGCTAGAGGAAGAAGAAAGCTAAGTAGGGAGAAAGAGAAGAAAGGTAGAGAGAGCCTTATTCCAAAATTAGATAAGTGGCACTGTAGAAGCTAAGAAGAAAGATAAGCAAGAAAAAGTTTTTGATAATAAGGATTTGGAATAATTATCACCATTTAACAACAAGCCCAAGAGGGAGAAGTTTTTGGCAAGAATTTTGCCAAACTTTGGATAAGAGTTTTGAAGATCTCAAGACATTTAGATTCTTGAAGAATAAGATAGTGAAGGAGATCATATTTAAAGTTATAAATCAACAAGAATATTAAAGAAGGGAAGATTAAAGAGGCCATAGTTTTGAGAAGTTTAAGGATAGCCACAATATTTTTGAAGGCTAATTTGAAAAGGGAAGGTTGTTGATTTTTGAGGTAGAAGTTGAAGAGTTGTAGGACAGTGAATTGAAGGAGGTATATAGTTGAAATTTGGAGAATATTTGGAAATATTTTGAAGTAGCCTTAAATAGGTGATTGAAGGAGGTCATGACAGCAAAAGAAAGCAGCATTTTGGAGATTTTTGTCATAGTTTTGGATAACAAAACAAAGGAGGAATTGAATGGAAAGTTATAGAATTTTTTGACAATGTTTGGGCAGTATTAATAGTGGTAAATTTTAGCATTCAAGTGAATAGATTTGGATGAGACTTGAATACAACATTAAAAGGAGAGAGAGAACTACAATTTTGGATAACTTTGGGGCATATTTGAGAGATATTTCAACAATCAAATTGGTATTTCAGCAACAATTAGAGTTGTAATATTGGTAAGTTTTGAAGTAGCAAAGCACAAGAAAGTAAAGGTGCAAAACTTACAAGATTGAGATAGCAAAAGGGTGAATCAATCACCAAAGAAATTAGCTGCAAAAGGAGATCAAAAAGGTATGTGATATTGGTGCTACATAAGTTTATTATTGAAGTATTAAAATCAGTTTTACATTAAGCATTTGAGAGCACCATATTAGATTTATTAAAATTTGAAAAAGGAAGTTGAAAAGGAGTCTTCAAGAAAAAGGAGCTAGTAGTATTTACATCCTAAAATCTGCAAGATTAAAATAACAAAATCAAAGTTAAATATTACTTGGAAAGGAGAAATAATAAGGATATAACATTATTATTGAATGCTTTTTTAGATCATGAGTATGCAGATTTATTAGAGTAAAAGAAAATAAAAGTAAGAGCATTTGTCTAAGCAAGTTGAAGACCAAGCAAGGGTTAAAAAAATTAGAGCAAAATTTTTTAATGTCTAAAGACACTAAGAAGCCACAGTTCAAAACTGAAGTGAAAGCATCCATTGGAGTAGTAAAACACCACCATATATTAAGGAATATCCATCATCATTAAAAGGAGAGCCACCACCATACTAGGAAGCACCACCACATTCCAAGAGAGCACTACTATTACTCAAGGAAGAGCCACCATCGTCTAAGGAAGAGCCACCATAAAAATGTGGAGTAAGCTATCAAATTTTGGCCAAGGAGTACAAATGAATACATTTATATAAAAGGAGTGCAAAAGACTACATAGATAAGATAGAAGAACTAAAAATTAGGACAAGTTACAGGTGTTGAGGATTGGTGGATATGTTACATGCAATAGAGAAGACAAAGGGTAAGCTAGAAAAATTTTGGGTGTCAAATAAGTGCCAAAACTAAAATAGGACACTAAATATTCATTTAGAAGCAAGACACTTGATGATAGTAACACCCAAAGTGTCATACTATCATTCACCCAGGCAAGAATACATTATATGAGCTTAAGGAGAATAAAGGAGGTGAATTTAGAGCATTGGAAGAGTTTGAGTGCCATGTGGCACATATAAAGTGGAAGGTCAACAAGTTTGAAGAATTTCAAGTGCCCATCTCAAGGGAGAATGTATTTTAAGGATCTAAAGATAGAAAAGTTAAGGGTAATTCATAGAGAAGCGTTGGAAATAGAAGAACATGTAGGTAGATTTATTAATTGAAGATAGAGTGAATGTAAGAGGGAGATACACCACTTGGCATTGCAAGAGAGATTCAAGTTATGTACAACAAAGGATTAAAAGGGTCAAATACTATTGCAACAACAAGGTTAAGGTGTGAATTAAAGTACCTTTGTAAAGGTTGAAGCCAAGAGAAAAGAGAATAATCTTTCCAAAGTACAACAAATATTTCATATGTGCATAAGAGCACCAATTAGGATACATACATGCAAAAGAACGTCAATCAAAATATGGTCAAGCACTATTGACCAAGGGATTACCACATTCAAGGCTGAAGGTAATTCACTTTATTTAAAGTTATTTATAAGCTTAAGATAGGAGGTATAAGGTTGCTTATAATTATTATTCTCTAAGGTTAAAAGTGAAACTATTTTGGAGGGATAAGAATTAATATTTGAAACCTTAGAAATATAATTATTGCTATTAGAGAATTTTATGAAGGTTTAAAATTTGGGTTGAAGAATTTGAAGGAGTAATTTAAAGTTTTGTAATTTGATTATTTGCATTTACAAATCAATTTAAAATATTTGCAATTGGATTAGACTGGAGAAATATGGTTTTCTACATCAAATTAAATTTTTAAAAATTGCAAACATATTTTTTATGGAATTTCTAAATTTCTAAGTTTGGAGTTATAAGGAATTCGTAATATAGGATTGAGAAATTTTGAATTAAAATAAATTGTATTTAGGGAGTCATAATGAAGTCAACCTTAAAGTTTTAAAATTGCATTCAAAATTATCTTTAACCTATTATCCAAAATATTAAGGAGATATAAGAAAGTCTACAAGGGTTATTCATGACTACACATCAATTATTTCTTTCAGAATCTCAACTACTTAAAGGTCCTAATTACACCTCATGGAAAAATAAAGTGATATCAATAGTGATAGTAAAAAAGATTTTTGATATAGTTAAAAGCGCAAAGACTAAACCTACTGAATATTATAAGGAAATTCAAAAATATGAAGAATATGAAGCAAAAGCTTTCATGATCATAAATTTTGCAATTACAAATCATATACAACCATATATTAGTTCAACATTGACTTCTACAAAAGCCTAGTTAACAATGGTGAGATTATAGAATTATTTCTAAGGAAAGTTCCAGATATAAAAGGAAAGTTATTAACCTTAGGAGATAAGGTAGAAGATAAATTTCTAGTTCAATTAATTTTAAGAGATCTTCCTAAAATTTACAAGCACCTAGTTACATATTTACAAATTTTGAGTAAAGATACATCATTTGATGATTTGGTCAATATACTACAAGAGTATGAAGTGAAGAATTCAATCAAATATAAAATGACTAGTAATGCTTTAGTCTAAAAAGATAATTAAAAAGGAAATTTTGCTGCATTCTCAAGGAATATAACAAAATAGAGTGATAGATACTGTCAATTTTGTAATAAAAGAGGTCATAGAACAAGTTACTATAGATTTAATCCAAGGAGCCAATACCAAGGGAATCAAATAAATTTAGGAAACCAATAAAATAGTTATTTCAATTGAGACAATATCAAAACCAATATAGACTTCATCAAAAATAATTTTGACATCAATACAATCCACTTCATCTATATTATAGAGAAAGAAATCAAAAAGGACACTTAGTTCAAGAGATATAGGAAATACAAGAACTAGAAGAAAATACAGAGGAACATGAAGCTAAAGAAATTTTATTAAAAGTAGTATTTTATTAAGATACTAATCATTTACTTGATCAGAATACAAATAAGGATTAGTAAGAATAAAGTAGAAAAAAAGAGCACAAGCTACATCAAAAGGACGAACACCATATTGAAGACTAAAGTCTTCAATAACAAAATAATGTAATATAGGGGGTTTTGGAATATATTACATTATTTTATACATGCTAATGTACCACCTTTGGTACATCTTTGGATTAGGAAAGAGTGTCCTATATTAGATGTTGAGTTGTTACTTTATGCAATGTAATAAATGCACAAGTATTATTAAAGTGTGCAAAGTCTTTTGGTATTGTAAATATGCATAGTTGTCCATGTGCACATGAGTACAAAGAATAGGAAGTTGGAGAGTCTTTGGAAGAGTGAAGGCCAAGAGTGCTCCATATTAAGAGTCACTTTACTTCCTATATGTATGGGATATGACATGTTTTGTAATATGGAAGTATGGATACTTGAGATCTTGATTCAATAGAGATACAATTTCGTGAGCATTTATTAATGCCAATTTTATGAGTTATAGTTCAAGTTATTTCTGATTTTTATACTTCTATAATATCATCATTATTATATATTTCATATTGAAACATTATTTTTGATCTTTTAGTTGATTTTATCTTAATTATTTAGCTTCAAAATCTAATAGACTACATTGGAAAGTTCAACAAATTGAGGATTCTAAATGGAATCCTAAACTCAACTTCAAATATCACCAAAATATTTAAAAGTGGCTTGTAGTATCCACTTATTAGGGAGTTGAAGTATACACCTTGCACCACTTTGAATGAAGTATATGATAAAGCACAACTTGAAGAGGAGAAAATGTCTACTAAAGCAGGTGCATCTCATTCTTCTTATGCATCCAAAGCACCAAAACAAGTAAAACCATAACAATAGCAACCACAACAATCATTAAAGGCACAAACATCTTCTTCTCCTTCTCCTTCATCTTCTTCTTCCTATTCTTCTAATGGTAATTTTTTTTGTAATCATTGTAAAATATGAGGGCATCTCGAGTTAAAGTTCTTTTAAAAGAATAATAGTTTACTTTTAAAGGAGGCACCACAATATGGTCCACTGAAGATAGCAAGTGAGACTAGGAATTATGAAGAAATTTAGAGTAAACTAAACCGTGTGACCCTCATGCACTGCAAAAGTCACCATGATAGTCTATTTGTCACAAGAGCACATCTCCTACACAATTTTGTTGTGCCTTGAATTTTTTATAATGGATCACAAATTAATATTATTGCTAAATCCATAGTTGATCAACTCAAATTTCCTTTTCAAACCCCATCCTTTCCCATATTCACTTGTATGGAAGGATGATAATTTAGCCTATGTAATCAAAACATGTTGTATTATGTCTATTTCCTTTGGACCACACTATGTGGATCGAGTCACTTGTGACGTGACTCCCATAGACTACTATGGAATGATTCTTTACTAGACTTGTCAATATAATAGGTAGGCTTAATATGATGCTTTCAACAAAACATACACCCTACATCATCAGCATAAGAACTTTCTTATTTGAAATTTTCCACAAGCTCAATTCTTGATTTCTTTACCGAGGATTGCCTTAGTCTCTTGTTCTAAATATATTCGTGCTTCTACTACTAAGGAGGTAATTCCTCCTCCATAATTAGTACATCCTCTTGTTGCTCATACTACTCTAATTATTCCACCTCGAGCACTGCAATGACCTCTTTCCATGTTGCCTCCACAAGTTCCATATGTTTAGCAGAATTCACAACTTTTACAATAGTTACTTTCTCCTCATCCTAGTATTTCACTTTGTGAGGGAGTGATCTCTCGATATTGTTTATGTACACCAATATTCTAAAGCTTTTGTGATCATATTTTGACTGGTTATGAGATATGTATGCAATATTTGGTGACTCACCATTCAACTCCTATTGTACAAGCATTGGAATCCAATGCTTCTTGAGTGGGGATGTATGATGAGGGTATTACATTTCCTAGGTTAGTCTCTATAGTTCCTAGGTTCATTTTATTATTGTTGCAAGTAATTTCCACATGATTTTCACCCTCGTGGAGGTTGCTAGTTGGACATTATTTGGCCTTAGGTATTTTTTAGATCCTTCCTATTAGCTAGAATTAGTTAGCGTATTGTTTAGCTTACATCTCTATTTGTCCTCATACATAATATGGGCATATTGTTATGTATTTTGGGCTTTGAAGGCCTATGTAAACCTTGGGTATTAATAAAAATCATTTTGGTTTTTTGAAACCTTCTCATTTAATTTCTTTAAACCATTAATTATATATTCCAAACTCAAATAAGATATATTTATTCTTTTAAACATAATTATAATAAAAGATGACAATCTATGAATCCAATATCATTATGGAGTTAAAGCTATCAAATATGGCGATTCATCAAATCTTTATGGTACTCTTGTAGACTAATAGTGATGAAGTATCTATGGATGCTCTTTATGTAGCCTATGAGCAATTACTATATAAACCTTTACGTATCTTGATGTAAGCCTAAGGAGACTCTTCATGTATTCACCCTTAACAATATTGGTTAATCCATATTTATGAATAAACTTGATTAAATGGTCTAATTTATTATTATATTATTGTAATTCAACCTCAAATTCAACTCAGAGTCAAATTGAGGTTAACTATTAAATTAGGTTATAATATCAATCGAAATAACCCCTAATGACTAATACATTTCATCACTTTATGATATGAGATGTATTAGGGTGTATATGGGCACTCACTCCTTGTTACTTCTTTTCTTTTATATTTATGTCTTTCTCTATTTTTATCTGATCCATTTCTTTATTTTTCTCTTCTTCCTTTGTTTACATATGAGTGTGGTGAATGTATGTTATGAGACATTTCTTGAAAATATTGTGCATTCCATAATGGTATCAAAGCTAAAATAAAGCTACTTAACTAAATCACACAAAGAGGATATATACAACAAACTGTGGTAGATATGGACAAACCATTAGCTCTAATGGATTTCTTATGAAATTTTATGGTGGGATCTCTATTCAATATTTTTAATGATTTTGCCATTTGATATCTCATTTTTTAGCATGAAGAATTTTCTTCTTCCCTCTAAAAATCCAAAATTTAAATTTAAATTAAGAATATCCCACCAAATATTCTATGTGGTAGTGGAAAAATACTTGCATAGGAATGAATATGGAGGAGGTGGAAGTTCAACATGATTATATCTATTAAAATCATCTTTTATCAAATTGAACATGATTACAAGTATGGTGCAATGGTAAGCCCTTTCTATTGCAAATGTTTTTTTTTGGGTTTGGATCTCTATGCATTCATTACAATGTGCAAATACCTATTTTGGTACCTTCAAAAAATGGTGCATGATCTTTTCTAGTCCTTTCACATATTCCTTGTGTTTTTGGTTAGCACTTAGTAGTATAACTATGCTATGGCATAATGGTAATTCTCATGGCTTGTCACAAGATGACTTGCATTCAATTCTTCCTCAATTCATCTTTTGAGAGTTGTATCATTTTTTATCAAGTGTCCTACTTTTCCTTTAAGGAGTGGTACCCTTTTCCAAGGTGTACTCATGTTGGTTGTGCAACAACAAGATTATTTTCTAGCATGAGTAAGGTGTTCAATACAAATATAGATTAATAGTAGAAAGTAATAGTTTTTGTTTATGCAACTCATGCCATTTATCTTTTTTTTTTGCTAATGTTTGGATGTACAGAATGTGAAAATTATGAGTTGATATTGTGAGTTCCTAATTATAAATGCATGTTGGGAGCTCCTAACTAGTGCAATAATACTAGAGCTCTTGCCACTCAATCAACCCAAGTTTGATTTTCTCAGTTGAAATGGACATAATTTGGACATGCATGATTATCAATTATATACACATAAAACCAACCAATAAGTATCTATAAAATATATTCATTGCATTTAACATTTTTTAGCCTTGTTGGTTGTCCTATTAGTGAGTGACATCAATAGAAATGGCACATAAGGGTTATAAGTTGTAATATCTGGTTGGTTAAAATTTTCTCTAAGGTTTGTTATTTAATTTTTTCTTTCTTTTTAGCTCTATTATGCCTAAGATTTTAGATGCCATAACTTTTGTATACAAAAGCATTTTGGGCCCATAGTTTTTTCTAATTGTATAGTTTTTAAGCTCTATATATTGCTGATATTAATTCAAGTATCTATTACTATTTTCTATTAGAATTTTCTATGCAAAATGGACCCAATTAACATTCTTCTTTTTTATAAGATTTTAACTCCAATAGTCCATAGGCATGATATTTGGGACTTACATCCAACTCATGTATGATTAAAAGTATTCTCCTACAATATCACATGTTCAAATCTCACTTTTTCTTTTTTATTTTATAGCAATAGGTTTTATGTCTTCATGGAGCATCAAGAAACAAACTCCAACTAAGCATTTAGGTGTAGTGGTTGGTTAGATATACTATATTTGAGATATTTCAAATTCCTTGTATTTATCCTTATCTTATTTTATAGTGGATGTTTGATATAACTCGAACAATCCATTATTGTGTTGATTGGTCATATTTTGGGTTGTAAGAGGAGTAGTATTTGGATGATCAACATAGGGTACACCTTGCTTCTATGGGACCTTTCTAGCCATTAGGGTTGATTATTTAGAGATATTCTCATTTCTTCATAATTAAACTGCCTTCTATTGAGATTATGGGATAAATTAAGGTCACCATAGTGTATGTTTAAGATATTCTCATGGGAAGCTCAACATCTTGATTCAAGAGGTAGAATTATGCCTTCATGTTTAGGAAGAGGTTTATCTAGTTCATGCACCTTTGTTAGGAGAAGATAGCAGGATCCAATGGCCCATACAAGAATTTATTATTGGGAAGATATGTATCATATTTAATATCTTCTCTTTTTGGACCCTTAGTTAATATTATGAAAATGTGTTAAAATATTTGTAATTTGACCTTATTTGAGCAAGACCAATAATGATTAAGTACCTAAGGGTGTTCTTGATGTAGCCTATAATAAAGTGTTATGTAAGCCTTTAAGAATAAATGTGTTAGCCTATGATCATATTTATCTAAAGTATACTCTTCATGTATTCATCCTTAGTGATATTGATTAATCCACATTTATGGATAACATCGATTAAAGGTTTAATTTATTATTATATTATTGTAATTTAACCTCAAAGTCAATTAAATGTTATCTTAACATTAACTATTAACTAGGCCTTTGGTATCACTATAATAGCCCCTAATGACTGATTCATTATATTAGTTTATGATAACATAGATATTAGGGTTCCTATGGACATCCAATCCCCATTATTTCTTTCCTTTTAAGGTGTTTATCTCTTTCTCTATTTTCATCTAATCCACTCCTTTATTTATCTCTTCTTCCATTCTTTGCATATGATTTTGGTCAATGTATGTTTTGGGATATTTCCAAAAAACATTTTGAATTTCAAGATCTCCATATATTTATATATATATATATAAGGTAGAAGAAATAGTTTTACAAGGATATCCAAACCTATATACAAAAAGAGACTAACCTCCGCACCTCTAAGGAGGTAGAAATAAACCAGTACAAACCTTACTGACTAGAAGCTGAGAACTGCAAAAAATAAGACTAACCCAAGACAAACTTTAAAAAACAAAATATCTACATCCCATGTAGGGGAAATCACCAGGCACAAAGGCCAAATAAAACAAAAAAAGTTGAGTTCCCTTAGGTCGACAACACAGAACTTCCCACCTCCTCACTTGGAACTCCCAAAAATAGAAAACAAAACTTTTTAGAGCAAAAAAATACTTTGGAAAGCTACCAAATATGAAAACAACACCACCAGCCAAGCGTATTCACAATCACGCCCATGATCTCATGTCTCAGTTACCAAAATATTTACTAGTGAGGTAAAAAGGGATAAGAAGTCCCAATGATGGTCTAACTTCCTCCCAACTCAGCAACCGTGAGCTTCGCTCCCCTGAGAAATGCCCCCAACACCACCTCAAATCCCATAAACTATCCACTTGACACATTAGGTAGCATCCTAAAAAAGATAACTTCGTACATTTATAATCTTGCCCACTTCCCTCAAAAATAGGACCGCTAATACCACAACTCAAACATAGATAAAAAATATTACCTCTGATCCTGACATGCTAACCACCTGGCAAAAGAAAACCCCTCCATCTACCCCAAAAAGAGACAGCTCCAATCAGGGAGAAATTTAAATTTAAAAATTGGTTGGCTTACCCCTTCAAGAAAATAAAAACTGAAACACTCTTGATAAGAATACCTAGCTGAAAATTAATTCTGCCACTATCTACCATTATTGTCCACTTTTCTAACTTCCATCGAGAAGTTATTTGTACACACTTTTTGATATCACGATTAGCGAGAAGGTCGATGACATTATTCCTCTCCCTAAACCTATGGTAAATGTGAACCTCTTCAAGAATTTGTATTCATCTCTAGGCTTCCCAAATAAAATTTGAAACCATCTAGGATGGGTTTTGGGTTCCTTTAAGCATATTTATGATATTCAGAGATTCTCCCTCAATAATAAATTTTGTACAGTTGATCCTATACAACATCAAGGCACCTTGAAACATCGTCCACACCTTAGTAAAGTGGTTTATTTTATGGCCCAAACATTCGACAAAGGTAAGAAGAATTTCCCCATTAGTATTTCTGAAAAGACCCCCAACACCCTCCTAGCTTAGGTTCCCTTTGAAAGTCCCATAAAAATTTAGTTTTAGCCATTCATTTAGAGGGGGTTCCCAAGTGATATGTGATATGTCCTGATACACATTGGCAGCTGCATTCATATGAAGCAAAAATAGACCCGGTATCCTCTCCAAGAAAACCTTTGAATCATAAATTACCCTGTCCAGTATTAGGGCCTTAATGTTTTACAACATATCACTTAAAACTATTGAAGCAACATAACACCTTGATCAACACCTCCCATAAAACACATGAGCTTTTCTTTCCTTCCATATTCTCCACCATAACTTATTAATATATATAACTTATCAATAGTCTCATTTATTTTTGTCACATATATCATGGTATGACCTTTGATATCATTTTGGTTTTTAGGATCTAATATCTAAGAAATATTCATAGTGTACCATTGTGAAAAGCATATACCTAAGCTAGTGTACCAATTAACTACAAATTTAAAACATTAAACCATAATAACATGAATTTGACAATAAATAGGAATTTATTTTTATTAATGGAATGTAAATCGATTACAATTTTGTCCCTCTTAGGGATACCCAAATTTGTGATACAATTAATACAATATTGAAGACCCTCTAAACGATGGGGTGGTATAATCCATAGACTCTTCAAAAATGCACATGAACTACTCAAGGCCAAAGATAGCCTTCTTCTCACATGATTGGAGGTATATGCTGCCTTGAATGCCTTGAAATTTATTAGGTCCTGTAAACGCTACGTTCAAGAAACAACATGAAAGAAGTTAATGATAAAGGAGGCCTATCTTGATGAGTATTTTGAGAAAATAGCATAAATTGATGATAAAGATAAAAAGAAAGCATGTGAATCTATGAATATATGCAAGAAATAATCAAATTACTATAAATAATATAAATAAAATATGAAATCTAGCAATTAGGAAGCCTAATTGTTCATTGGAACTTGAAAAGCATAAAACTAGTTTAAATTAAAAAATTCAAGGAAATGAAAGCAAGTCCACCACTAATCCCTAAATTAATCGATCAAATGTATACTACAATGTTAATTTATGCTATATTACACTAATTGAACAACTAGAAACATAAATCTACTACTAAAACAAAGGGAATTAAATATCAAACCCTTGTCGTGGGTCTGAGGCACAACTGGCACTGTTAGCTGTGGCTAAGCTGAAAACATTCTTCCTCTTGTAATCAGGGCTAGGATCTATGATTCCCAATATTTGATTGATGATCAAGGGTCACCTTTGTCTTGCAAGATAGATTGGTGGTTGAATTTGATGAAATTTACATTCTATTGGCTTGATTTTGTAATTTATGCTTCCTAGTCCTTTGGAAACTTCATTGATGGATTTATGCTTGTCACTCCATAATTGGGAAACATTTCAACTCTCATCAAAGGGTTGTAAATTCACTATCCATTTTTTATAGCTTCACTATGTTTTAACTTAATATTTTTTCAGACTTCTCCCCAATTTTGAGGGGGGTCTTATAGGACTCCTAATCCCTAATCTTGGCTTGCTTTGGAAGCCAAGATCAAGATCTAGGAGGTTGGATAAATTGGGAGGAAGACTCTTGAAGCTTCCCTACCCAAAATTGTTTGAATATCCATTGCCCAGGATGTTGCAACCAAATTTGGCTTGGCCTAGGATCCAAAATAGTTTTGATGCTAACCATAGCTTTGACGCACAACTAGCTCTGTTAGCTGCTAGTATCAGTCATAACTAAGACTTATTAGGCCAATATTGTCTAAATTGAATGGTTAAAACCATTGCTTCACCTTGGAGTTGTCCAAAATCATTCATATGGTCTATTAGCATGTCCCATATGAGTAGTCCCCTCGACATGATGTGTTTTAGGTGTATATAGATACCCCTTTTGAGATGTGTTGTGAGAATGAACAATGCTAAGAAAAAATAGACCTCCTAAAACCATGTCATAGGTTGAATTATTATTATTGATATTATCAATATTAGATGCCCAGTCCTACCAAAGTATGTGCATCTTAGAATCATTACTTCCAACTGATGGAAGGCTTAAAGTTGCAAGGCTTTTGTAAGCTATAGCAGTGATCAGGTAGCTTCAGTGATAAAATAGTACCGATAGGTGGAGAGCTACTAACTTAACTATCATATTTACTTTTTGCCCTATAAAAAGGTAAGTTTATGATAGTTGTTTGCAATGATTCATAGGACGAAAACAATTTGATAAGATTGAGTGATCTCCTATTGAATTTGATTATGATAATTGATATTATGACTACCCCCTCAAGCGATGAGTCGATGAGGATAGAAAAGTTAAAGAAGTGATGAGTCGCTTGACCAACATGATTGATCTGAATGATTGAAGACATTAGCACTTTGATATTACTTGGAAAGGCCTAATTCAGGAATTATTTCAACTTTTAATAGTAATTGTACATCTCTATCCATGGAGCACTTTGGCCATAATGGCCTTCTTGGGGAATCAATATGATAACAATTCCTTTCAAGCATGAGTTTAATCATAATGTAAACTTCCTTCTGTCAAAGTTTTAATACTAGGATGTGTGGTGTCTCTATGATCCTCCCTAGTGCGATCTTATGCACATGTGGAATGATTTCCTATACTGGAGCATCTCGCTTCCACCAACGACTAATTTTACCCAAAATATCCTTATTGTGACTTATTCATCTTGTCGGATTGCATGGATCGCAAGTCACTGTAACCTCCAAGTGTATATAATAAATTACTATATATGAGGCATTTTGGATTTTAATTATTTGAATGTTTTGTTATTTTATAAAAAAATTGAAGGTTTTGCACCATTAGATATTTTTTATTTTGCATTTTGAAGGCCTTCATGGTGAAATTCTGATAGTATTTATGATTGGATGCTAGCCGCACTTGTCAAATGTAGATATTTTTTACAAATTTCTTAGTCATGGCTCTGACCCACAGTCGAAAAACCCTAATTCTACTCCCACGATTGCTAGGTATGGTCGAGAGAAAAATAAAAAATATAAAAGAAAAATCTATCATTTTCAATTCATTATTTTCCAATTTTCTATCGATGTCAAGAGAGCTCTGAGAGGTGAGATTAAGAAATTTACCTAGAATGTTGTTGAATCAAAAACTCACACCCATGGATAACCAAGAAGAGACATCTTCCAGTGGAAGAGTCGGTGCCACAAAGGTAACATTGCAAAACACTCATTTTATTACCAACTTAAAATTAACCTCATTATGAAATGCGTTAAATGAACAAAATTAAATTATTGGTAACAAACCTCACCCTAGCTAGGATTAGTCTAGGTTATCTTAAATGGGAGGGTTTTAATTTTTTTTTAGGTTGCCCAAGATGAGAAGTGACCTTGAAATGGGTGCTTCTCTTAGTCATGGGTGGCAGACGCAACTCCCAATTGGTAAATTTGGGGTTGTGAATGTCAGCAGCAGTGGGATTCAAATCCCAACAGTCAAAAATTTGACCGTTACCACCGGTTGTGGGTCCTAGCCGTGGCTGAGCAACTTTAAGCAAATTTTTTAATTTTTTTGATTTTTTTGAAATTTGAATTGTTTAATTGATTTTTTTAATTTTTGTGTGCATTTATGCATATTTTTTGCTTTTTGAAAACTTTTTGAAATTATTTTGACTTTTGAAGTTTGTTTTTTAATGTTTTTGATTAATTTTATGTATTATTATTTGCCCTTTTTAACTGACTTCCTGGGTGAGAGAGTTTGAGCTCTTCCGATATCTCCTCCGCTAGATCAACGACATAGAATGGGATCGGTTTGGTGCTATAGGCCTTAGCTATGTTATCCGCCTACCATCCATTAGGGCTAACTAGGCCTACATGACTACTTTGGACCATTATTGGGATGCACGGACCAACATGTTTCACCTATCGACCAAAGAGATCACGGTCACCTTGGAGGATGTCTACTACATCTTCCACATCCTGATTTATGGTGAGGCTATCTCTTACTATGGTTAATGTTGCAGTATTCCAGTGGATCTTGAGTGCATGGAGCGATGAGTAACTAGAGGACATCGACCACAAGGGTGTACCCATTGAGCACTGGTATAAGGTGCATGTCTTCACAGAGTGACATGCCATATTGATATACCTATGCATCCACATCCTACTCCCAGATACATCTGGCATGAGGTTCCCTTGGAACCCCCTCTCTAGGATACAATATATATTGGGGAGTACTAGATAGCAGCCATTGATTCTCTCTTGGGGTAGCACTCTGCTAGCACAGCTCTACGATGAGTTGTATAGAATCACAAAACAAGGTCGTATTCAAGTTTCCTATAGCTTGTTGTTACAAATTTGGGTGTGGAAACACATTGCCATTGACCACCCAGGGGGACTTCCACTTGAGATTAGTAATATTGTAGAGGCTTCATAGTGCTACATTTCCTACTTTCCTAGGGAGGTCGAGGGCTTCAGGAGCAGGACCCAAGCAGGGCACCTCCAACACTACTTAGATCAACTGACTCGATAGTGGTCGGATCATATTGTATGGTGGTCGTACATGGACTATCCTGCATGGCAAGAGGCAGATAGGTATCTGAGGTGAACACATCAAGATAAGTGGCTCATTGGATTTAATCTAGACATGCATGAGTTCTTCCATTTCTCAAGTGTCACTAGGTAGTTTTGGATCTACTAGGATATTCCTCCATTGCCCACCATCTACTACATCCTTGTGGTGGAGAGGGATTTGACTTGACCTACTATGAATCCACTGGGTCATAAGGATGAAAACTAGTAGGATTTTGGGTTGGTAGATACAGGGACCACTACAAATTATGATTTATTGGTGGACTACCAATATCTTGTAGGATGATGGCCCACTAGGAAGGGATGGTGATGGAGCAGTAGGAGAGGTAGTTGAGGCAACGAGGGCCACACATCCTCATGGGTGTAGAGTGCACCAGTAGATATAGGGTGGATGGGGTGAGAATGCAGCTACAAAGGAGGGACCCTAGGCTAAGTAAGAAGGTGAGGAGAATCTAGATGATGAGACTTCATAGATCATAGCCTAGTTAGCCAACCTGTAGTCACAACTCCAAACTACAAGGATGTAGATCTTACAGAGAGATATCTTCATGGCTACTTTATAGGTATAGGTGATGGCAACTCAAGACCATCTAGCATAGGGATAAGAGTAGTGGTGGGCATACCAAGAGGAAAGGACTCTTCACTTGGAACAAATTGAGAGTACCACTATAGCTCTAGAGAAGATGAAACTCGATCAAGATCTCACATGATCTTAGCTAGACAACATAACTCAGGAGAGGGATCTATTGAGGACCATGCGAGGTGAGCCTTCAACTCCATAGGCTACTCCTATGGTTCTAGTTGTACAAGGACTAGCAGGTATGGATCTCTTTATAGATATTAGGAGACTATAGGCTCTCATCCAAACCCATCTTAGGTAGCATGCATTAGATGTTGCTCACATCACTCTCCTAGAGAAAGAGAGATCAAACTACATATTGGTGAGATTCCAAAGAAATCAATAGATCCAAGGACCTAGAGGACTTAGACACAGGATATAGGGTAGTAAGCTTGACCTAGCCATATGATGTACAGATCTAAGAGGTCCACTGGTACCAACTCCAAGCAAACTCACTGAGAGGGTGGATATTATGGAGAAGCCTCATAGATAGAGGGTGCAAGTCATTCATGATCATGCATTAGGCATATTGTATCATTTTTTAGTGTAAGGTCTGAGGACCTACACAGTTGTAGCCTTTAGGTATTTTTGGCACACCTATGTACCCTTTTTGATACTGATGCAGAAGCATCCAACGAAAATCAAAATACCATAAAGAGGAAAAAGTGTCATGATATCGTGACATGTCAGCAAAGGAGAAAAAGCATCGTGATATCGCGACATGTTGCATTATCGTGATCAAAAGATGAGAGAGGGTTCAAGAGAGAAAAGTGTCGTGATATCGTGACATGTCGCATTATCGTGACCAAAATATGAGAGAATGCACAAGAGAGAAAAGTTTTGCGATATCATGACATGTCGCATTTTCACGACCAAAGGACGAGAAAAGGTGCAAGGGGGAAAAAGTGTCACAATATCGTGACATGTCGCATTTTCGCGACCAAAGGACGAGAAAAGGTGCAAGGGGGAAAAAGTGTCACGATATCACGACATGTCACATTTTTGTGACCAAAAGGCGAGAGAAGGCACAAGAGAGAAAAGTGTCACGATATCATGACATGTCGCATTTTCGCGACAAAAATGCGAGAGAGGTGCAAGAGAGAAAAAGTGTCGTGATATCACATGTCGCATTTTCATGACCAAAAGGTGAGAGGAGGCATAGGAGAGAAAAAGTGTAGCGATATCGCGACATGTCACATTTTCACGACCAAAAGGGGAGAGAAGGCGCAGGAGAGAAAAAGTGTCGCGGTATCGCGACATGTTGCATTTTCACGATCGAAAGAGAAGAGAAAGAGCAAGAGGTAAAAATTATCACGATATCGTGACATGTATTTTCATGAGCCAAAGCAAGGAGAAAGAGAGAGAAAGAAAAAGTGTCACGATATCACGACATGTTGCATTTTCATGATCAAAAAGAAAAAAAAATGCAAGCTGTTACAGGGGCCGTTACAAAGGAAATTATCGAGTGGTGGAGATACCAAACGTCATCATTGGTTGATAGGCGAACAGAGTCTACAGTGGTAGCACTGGACAAGCACATGGCACCAAGGTGCAATGAAAGTAGACAAAGACCAAGAGTCGAAAAGAAAAATGTTTCAAAATCCAAGACAACGAAGAGGCACGAGAAATGAAATGAAGGGCCAGAAAATGGAAACAGAGAGTCATGCTAGAGATTTTAAAAAGGGAAGCAAAGGTATGCACAAGGGGTCAAAAAACTACTATGACAGAGTTGCAGATAGAGAAGGCAAAAGGGCCATTCTGGACCTGTGTGGGCTATTTTTTCTTCCAAGTGGAAAATGCTGTAAGAAAGAACAAAATAAACTATCTTTCAGAATAAAGGAGATGGTTTGGCAGATTGCTGCCATTTTTGTAAATCTTTCTAACTTGTTGAATGATATTTTGGCTGAGTAATTTTGGCTCCCCATCAAGTGGTATCAAAGCAAGAGTTCTTGAGTGTGTGAGTATATCTGAGTGTGTGAGCAGATCACCAAAAGTGAGGCAGTTTGCACTAGTATCTATAGAAGAGCTTAGAGTTCCTGAGTGTGTAAATAGATCGACAAAAGTGAGGCAGTTTGCACCAGGATCTATGGAAGAGCTTAGGATTCCTGAGTGTGTGAGCAGATCACTAAAAGTGAGGTAGTTTGCACCAGGATCTGTGGAAGGGTTGTGAGAAGAGAGTGAATAAGAATACCTCCATGAAGAAACATTGGTGGTGGGAGGAATGTGGTATCTGAAGAAAATTTCAAAGATTTGTAGAGGCAACTGCAAGCCCTACAAGAGAAGTTGTGAAGATGGGTTGAGGCAAGGAGAGAAGACCATAGTGAAGATGAAGCTTGGGAGGTTGATGATCCATCAGATGAAGAAGAAGCAATGGATCCTGCAGAATCCAGATTATTTAAGGCCATATCTCATATCGGGAAGAAGCCAAATTTTGATGTCTCTATGTATTTGGGAATCTCAATCCAGAGGAGTTCATTGATTGGATCAATGATATGGAGGAGTATTTTGAGTATGAGGAGGTTGTAGATCCAGATCGGATCAAATTGGAAAAAACAAAGTTGAAAGGCCATGCTAGCATATGGTGGAAGGAAGTGCAGCTAGAAAGAAATAAGAGAGGAAAGGAAAAGATAAACAGATGGGATCGAATGGTAGAGAAGTTGAAGAGGTGGTTTATTCCTATAGATTACGAATTAGATCTGTTGAGGAAAGTGTAGAGCTTGAGATAGTAAATAAAATCTGTCAAAGAATATATAGAGAATTTTTACCAGATTTTAATAAGAACTGGACATTCATAGGATAGTAAGGAGAAAGTAGCTCGTTACATAAATGGGTTAAGAATGAATATCCAAGAAGAAATCAGTTTGGTCATAATGAGCACCATTTTGGATGCTTACCAGTTTGCTCTAAAAGTTGAAGAGAAGTTGAACAGAAGGTTTGAGGGTAAGCAGAAAGGAAGAGGTCATGGAGAAAGAACTGGTGGAAGAATAGATGGAGGACAAGATGAGAAGAAAGAAGAAGCTAGCACTAGTCAGGATCAGAAGGGAGATAATGATTATAGATCTCATGGTCAGAACAATGGTTACCAAAGAGGAAGAGGTAGATCTGGACGTGTGTATGGAAGAGGAGGATTTTATGGAACTTGTTTCCATTGTGGGGAAGAGGGACATCGGGCATATGAGTGTCCCCAACACCAAGAAAGGATGAATAAGATACCTAAGGGTCATGCTAGAGCTGTTGTAGCAGATGAAGGTGTTGAATCATAACATTATGAGGAGGTAGAGAGAGGAAAAGTTATGGTCACAAGGAGAACCTTGTTGAATGAGGAGAAAGAACCAGACCAGAGTAGAAGCATGTTCTCGCACAAGGTGCAAATGTTTAGGTAAGGTCTGTAATGTTATTATAGATAATGGTAGTACTAATAACTTGGTCTCTGAAGAAATGGTTACTAAGTTACAACTAGAGAGGAGGAGACACCCGCATCCATACCGGATTGCGTGGTTGTAGAAGGACCACAGGGAATTGGTCAGTGAATAGTCCTTAGTCAAGTTCAATATTGGGAGATACCAGGATGAGGTCCTGTGTGATATCTTGCCTATGGATGCTTACAATATGCTATTAGGAAGACCATGGTAGTGTGCCATAAAATAAAGCCACTGAAGGTGATGGATGAAAAGAGGTTGCTAACAACAATGAGAGTGGAAGTTGTGGTGTTTGAAGAACTTAAGGGTTTGTACCCTGAAGACCCAAATTTTGTTGAAGCTTGGAGAGCTTGTACATCCCCAATTACTTTGGATAGGACTGTCAACAAGAGTACTGGTAAATCACCATTCCAGATTGTATGTGGGAGTAGTCCAAGGAATGCTTCTAAGTTGAGAATGATGGATAAAGGAGAAAAGAGCAGTGCTAAGGCTAAATATTTTGCAAGTATTGAGATGTTGAAAAAGAAGGTGATAGAATAGTACAAAAGTGAAGGTCACTTCTCAATCCACCCCGGTTGTCTGATGCAGGAGCATCCAACGAAAAGCAAAATACCGCAAAGAGGAAAAAGTGTCGCGATATCGCGACATGTCGACAAAGGAGAAAAAGCATCATGATATCGCGACATGTCGCATTATTGTGACAAAAATATGAGAGAGGGTGCAAGAGAGAAAAGTGTCGCGATATCACGACATGTCACATTATCATGACCAAAAGATGAGAGAAGGCGCAAGAGAAAAAAGTGTCGCGATATCGCGACATGTCACATTTTTGTGACCAAAGGATGAGAAAATGCGCAAGGGGGAAAAAGTGTCACGATATCGCGACATGTCACATTTTCATGACCAAAGGACAAGAAAAGGCACGAGGGGGAAAAAGTATCGCGATATCGCGACATGTCACATTTTCACGACCAAAAGGTGAGAGAGGTGCAAGAGAGAAAAAGTGTCACGATATCGCGACATGTCGCATTTTCATGACCAAAATGCAAGAGGAGGCGCAGGAGAGAAAAAGTGTCACGATATTGTGACATGTCACATTTTCATGACCAAAATGGGAGAGAAGGCGCATGAGAGAAAAAGTGTCTCGATATTGCGACATGCCGCATTTTTGTGACCGAAAGAGAAGAAAAAGAGCAAGAGGAAAAAAGTGTCACGATATCATGACATGTTGTATTTTCGTGGGCCAAAGCAAGGAGAAAGAGAGAGAAATAAAAAGTGTCATGATATCGCGACATGTTGTATTTTCACGGACCAAAGCAAGGAGAAATAGAGAGAAAGAAAAAGTGTCGCGATATCGCGACATGTCACATTTTTGTGACCAAAAATAAAAAAGGGTAGGCATTTATAGGGGCCGTTACAGAGGAAATTATCGAGCGATGGAGATACCAAACGTCATCATTGATTGAAAAGCGGACAGAGTCTACAGTGGTAGCACTGTACAAGCACGTGGCACCAAGGTGCAATGAAAGTAGATGAAGACCAATATTCGAAAAGAAAAACGTTTCAAAAGCCAAGACAACAAAGAGGCACGAGAAATGAAATGAAGGGCCAAAAAATGGAAACAAAGAGTCACGCCAGAGATTTTAAAAGGGGAAGCAAAGGTATGCACAAGGGGTCGGAAAACTGTTGTGATAGAGTTGCAGATAGAGAAGGCAAGAGGGCCATTCTGGACCTATGTGGGCTGTTTTTTCTTCCAAGGTGAAAATGCTGTAAGAAAGAACAAAATAAACTATCTTTCGGAATAAAGGAGTTTGTTTGGCAGATTGCTGCCATTTTTGTAAATCTTTCTAACTTGTTGAATGAGAATTTGGGCTGAGCAATTTTGGCTCCCCATCAGATACACATATATATATATATATGATCATATATTTATGAGACTCACTATATGTGTATATTCTTATTGTTTTATGTTTATGTGATGTATATAGATGCAATGCTTATATGTTATGTTTATCTGATGCTATATGATGTGATGTATGGATGACATGCACTAGCTAGATGATGGATGTATGACTAAATATTGTGATCTAGATGCATAGATGAACTACTATTATGTATGCATATGGATGCAATGTTAGATGTTAAATACATGTTTAATTTGATTTACTTGTATGCATTAATTTATGATGTTATGATATGATGAATACAATATATGTAATGCATTATTTACATGATGATGATCTAATGAACCTGTATGTTTTAATCACTTAAAACATAAGGAATGAATGCAATATGAGTTAAAAATATAATGGATGACACCACAAAATGTATAAAAATCATGAAATATTATTGATATATCTTGTCATAAGAAGTAATCAATTAGACATCCATATGTGAGATGAAATAATGTATTGTTTCTATTCATAAGCTTTTATAAGTTAAAATATATACACAACATAGTCAGTGGTCATCTAAATATCATTATTGATATCCATCCGATATCTGTTCTATGTTATGAACACCCCTTAACAAAAAAACTCTTATAAAAAGATGTTGATAATTGCTTTATTGATATGAGTTGCTATTTAGGATTTTTTAAGGTTTTCCATGAGACTCAAACACCCTAATTTACTTATCAAAATTTGTATACTAACTATACTAGACTTTTGCAAGACAAATCTTTCGCTATGAAATACCAGACTATTCATTACCCTTGTGTGTGCAAATAATGGTATTCTGATATGCTAAGTGCTATCAAAACTAGACCTCATCCTCAAAAGCAAAGCAATATTTCTACAAACTCTTGAGAATACCACTAGGTATGGTTGAATGATTGAAAAACCCTAGTATAATATTCATAGCAACAGGAGGGGTTGTGTTGAGAAACATAATTACTCACAAGGGTGATGGTTGATGATGATACATAGATGCATGATTGAAATACAAACATGGTGTCGTTTGTAATATTGCAAACACAACCTATCCTAATTAAAAGTACGATAGATGGAAATGCCTAAATGCAATGCAATTAAATGTAATGTTTGTGCAAAATAAAATGCATGATGCAAATGTTTTTGAAATTTTGAATTTTTCCAATTTTTTTTAAGTTTTATTGCTTTTTGATTTTTATGGATTTTGAAAATTTCCATTTTTTTTTAGATTTTGAAATTATTATGTATCGAATGCCTTAATATGAATAATATTGAGGTTAAAGCTCTTCAACATCTTCAAGTGATGTCAAGCAATACATTTCAGGTCCAATTTTCTTTGATATGATATATGGACCTAACCAGTTAGCCATAAATTTATCTCTTAAGTGTGATGATAGGTTTGAGTTCTATTGGTTCTCTTTTAGTACAAGATCACCAACTTTAAAGTCTCTCAGGTGGACTTTATTATTGTAATCTCGATTTAAGTGCTCTTGATAAACATGGATATGCTCCAAGGCATTCATATGATATTCATCAAAAAGCGTCAATTGATCAATGTGAGCTTGCCATGTAGTGTCATCATCGATGAACTCTTTCAATATGATGCACAACATTGGAATTTCCAACTATAAGGGCATAATGGTGTCAATACAATATACTAGCAAAAATGGGGTTGCCCCAATGGGCATCCGAATGCTAGTCCTATAATCCCATTATGCAAAAGGTAGCTGGATGTGCCAATATTTGTGGTTTTATTGTACCATATTTTTTAATATGGCTACCACTGTCTTTTTTGAAGCTTTAGCTTGCTCGTTTGCTTATGGATAGTATGGAGTCACAAAACTATGTTGTATATTATACTTGGATGTCAAAGCCCTTACAATTTTATTCTTGAATGATGTTCCATTATCCAATATTATATTGGATGGTATCCCAAAATGACTAATGATATTATGAAGTATAAACTCCATAATACGTGGTCCAATTATTTTTGTTAAAGGGATTGCCTCCACCCACTTTGTAAAATACTCAACCATTATAATAAATGTATGCTAGCTCGATGATGGGGGAGAGATATTATTGATTATATCTAAACTCCACTAAGAAAATGGAAAAGTTTCTTGGATGGTCTATAAGGCCTACGATGGCAAGTGTGTAAGATTAGCATGATGCTGAAATTTTATGCATTTCTTGACATATGTGATGCAATCCTTGTCTAAAGTGGGCCAATAATAATCCATTCGAAGGATGCACTTTATAATGGCCATTCCACTAAAATTTCAACTGCATGTACTGTCATGAGCTTGCAAAATTACCCAAGCCGATTCTTGGGGCTCAATACAATGAAGGAGAATTCCATCGTAGATTCAATGATACAAGATGTCTCCAAGAAAGACATACTTTATCTCTTTCTATCTAAATGTGTGCTTCATGGCACATGACAATCCTTGTGGGATTAAACCAAGATTTATGAAGTCACGTAATTATGATGTCTAGTTCTGATAAGCTTCTACCTCGACTAAAAAGACAACTTATTCCCATAGAATTTTGTTGTGAGCGAATGCAGACTGAGATACAACCTTGTGGTGAATGGTAGTGCCATTCCCTGTAGGATCCTGGGAGATCAAATAACCCTAGAGTGCCTTCTTGAGAAAGTCTCTATCTTTATAGAACCACTCATGGTTTGGTTCTATATGAATCATGTTGACTTATTCCTTGTTATCAAAAGCCTCACGCTGCATCATGGTATGCAATAGCATATTTACATGAATGGTAGTAAAATCGACAGACAAATTCTGAGGGATTAAAGATCCCAAAGATGCCATAGTGTCTACAAATCTGTTTGATGAATGATATATTGACTCAATGTCATACCACTCTAGCTAGGCTAGATAAGTGTCAGCAAGATCCTTATAATCTTTTAGGATAGGACACCTGCATTGAAATAGTCCCTTCACTTGATTTACTATGAGAAGGGAATCACCAAAGATATTTAACCTTTTAATTTTTATGGTGATAGTTATTTGGAGGCCCAAGATTAGGGCTTCATACTCAACATTGTTATTGGTGCAAGGAAATTCTAGCTTAAATGACAAGGGCATTGGAGCACCTTGTGGCATGAAAAAGATAATTTTTGCACCACCCCTTTTCTCATATTTTGAACCATCGAAGAACAAAGTCATGCCAGATTTTTTATCTAGTTCTTTGGGTTTGAGAGATTCTGATAATGCAAATACGACATCATCAAGAATCTCTATGGTAAGAGGTCTACTATTCTCAAGAGGCACCTCTACCAGCTGATCAGCTATGACTTGTCCCTTGATGGAATTTTGGCTGATGAATTCCAAATTGAATTCTATCAATAGCATGATCCACTTTGTAGTATGTGTATTATGATATGTCTTCCTCATCATATACTACAAAGGATTTTGTTTGGATATCATATACATCATATGACTCAACATGTAATGATGTAACTTCTTCATTGCAAACACCACTGCTAAACACAACTTCTCCATGTATGCATACCCAAGCTCATAACTCATCAAGGTGCGACTGATATAATATATTGCTTGCTCTTTGTCTTGCACATTATTTTGGGCTAACATGGTTTCCAATGCAAAGTCGATAGCTAATATATATAGTAGAAAAGGCACATCTAGTCTTTGTGGAGCTAGCACTAGTGGCGTTTCTAGGTATTACTTAATTTTAGCAAATACCGCTTGATAGTCCTCATCCCAATTGAATGGGACCCCCCTGTGTAGTATTCGATTCATAGTTTGGAATTTGTTCGATAATTGTATGATAAATATCTTTATGGATGCTACTTTGCCATGTAGGCTTCTTAAATCTTTGATATTTATGGGAAGACATATTTCTAGTATGGCCTTGACCTTCACTAGGTCAACTTCGATCCATAATTTTGAAATGAATTCCAAGAGCTTTCCTAAAGTTACATTGAATATGTACTTCTTGGAATTCAACCTGACATTATGCTCTATCAGACGATCGAAGACCTTTCTCAGGACCTCTACATGCTTAGAACGCAACAATGACTTTGCTAACAAGTCATTGATATAATATTCTAATATTTTGTACATGTAGTCATGAAAAATGTATGTCATGGCTCACTGATATGTGGCACTAGCATTTTTAAGGCTGAATGGCATAACTTTGTAATATAATGTTCCCCATGGTATTTTGAATGTGGTTTTGTGCTGGTCTTCAGCATTAATCTAAATATGATTGTAACTAGAAAAACCATCCATAAGGGAAATCATCTCATGACCTGTGCTTATGTCTACAAGATAATCTATGTTGGGCAACGAGAATGAGTCCTTTGGTGTTGCCTTGTTGAGGTCTCTGAAATCCATGCAAATACAAATCCTTCCATCAGGTTTTCCTACACCTATTTTGGATATTCGATGAAGATAATGAACTCTACATCCAATGGCTTCTAAAGTTCATATTTAACCATTAAAATGACTATTGAATGCATCTTACTGAGCTTCTGCTTGATAGGCCTTTTGGAGGGATCTAGTGAAAGGTTATGAGTAACCATTTTTTGATCTAGTCCTAGCATATCCTTGTATGTCTAAGCAAAGATATCAGGTCTATCTTTCAATAGAGGTATGAGGTTGGCATGCTCATCAAGAGATAGACTTTCTCTAAACATACCTTCTTAGGATTAGTGGGATAATCACTTATATCCATATCGAAGGTTTCCTCTACTAACATGTGTGATCCCTCCTCAAGATGATGAGGTATACGAATCAAGTGGATGTCATTAGCTGGGTTTAAAGGTCCTACATCGAAGTTTCCCTTAGCGTGATAAACATCATATGTACATCTTGGTGCAAAATGAAAAGGTTGCAACATTTCTTCGTTGGGGAAGAAATCTTCAGGCTCTAGAAGTGAATCAGTGCGATCCCAATAAATATCATCCACATTAAGATACAATGGTTTGGAAGGATCGGCTTAATTATGAAGTGGAGTGGTCAAATCAATGGAGATAATATTGATGAAATGTATTAGACCTTTAAGACCACATGTGTGAAATCCTAAATTATTTGTGCTATTTTCATACCCAAGATGTCGCTCTAGGGGTATGGGGATGTCTAGATCCAGTCTATGAACAAATTGGAAAGCAGGATCATTGGGCTCAAGGATCCACATGTATGTTTGCAGATTAGGGAGGACTATATGATAAATTATATCCAAATTGGGTGGTCTCCCTCTAAGGCGCGGGCCATGATAGACTCACCAATACATCTCATCAATGTCAACCGGCTCATGATGATGTCATAAATAGTGAGGCCTAAGATAAAATCTCTTGGTCTCATCCTCATCATTGATGTTGTATATGAGTCCTTCACCATGTCCAACTGGAATCGAGTGGTTAGAAAGATGAGGCCCAATGTAGGCCCACTCTTCATAGCCAATATCATCAATGAGGGGTACCTCATTCTTTCCCACTGCCTCCATGTATAACAAATGATACAAATATAGAGGATCTAAGTAAGCCAACTCAATCTTGTACTCATATTGTTCATTGCTTGAGTATCACTCATCATCATCTATTCCAAAATTGTAATCAAGCCCATCACTTTCGACCATGGACTCTGCTTGCACTTCCTCAGAAGCAACTTCTGATTCAGTGTCAATTGCTATACCCAAATTCTATATTTGCATGCCAATGTCATTGGTAGCTTCATGACTTTCAATATCCAAGTTAGCTCTTGGATTGTATCCTGGATTGACCTTTACCATGATGTTGTCATGATAGATCTCAGGTGGTTCAATAGAGACGTAGGTTACCAGCCTATTACCCCTTTGTATGTGATAAGGGTTAGGGTGATAAGGATTCCAATCTACATCATCCCCCAATGTGAGGTTCAAATGATCTAAAGATGCTGCTAAGAGCTCATCCTATCCTCTTAAATGGTAGCCTAACCTGAACCTATTAGTTGATAGCTGATGTTTGCATTTAACGTTACATAGATAAGTTTATCGTTTGTTATGAGAACTTCTAGGAAATAGGTTAACATTTTTTTTATTATAATAAATCTATTAAGATGTGATTTGGTTATGAGGATCAGTGGGATTCCACTATTTTCAGCTTTATTTTGTTCTACTCAAGCCTATATAATGTAATTTGGAGCATGCATTTTTAATATAATGAGTTTAAGTTTCTCATTTTGGTATCAGAGCTGGATAAGAGAGCTCATAATCCTTGAATTTCCCATCACAATTTTTTGTGATTTTAGTTTGAGAAGGAGAAAGCTCTGTGGAAATCATTCAAATGGTGAACGACATACAGGCTCAGACACATGATATGTTGTTGTTGCAAGGATACAATCCATGTGAAAATTTGAATCGCATAATTTAGGAGCCATTGAGGCAAACACAATTTAAATAACATTGAGCGATGTCATGTGGAGGATGTTTTGATACAACAAGTTAAAAAATGTGAAAGGTAGTTGTGCATCATATTATAGTCAAAGCGCATATTTAAATTTATTGAAAATGTATTTTTAATCTGTGTATGAGAAAAATTTTGTGAATGAAGATTTCAGCATAATCTTCGGATAATGTTTGAGTAAAAATATGAAATACGGTGTGATAAATTTGAAGAACATTGCGACATATTACTTGTGGAGAAATGCAATCTTAAGGAGACATAGTGTGCATGAAGGAGACACCCATTGAGTGTGGAGAAAAGAGTCACCAGATCTACAAAATTGTAAATGTGTTTGGAGAGAAAGACATATTGGTGTGATTGTTGGCTATAAGGCCCAGAAAGTATGTTGTCATTTGAGAAGACGTTGCGTGTGGAGAGATTCAATGATTTATTTTTCTCATTTTAAGGAGCATTTAATTTGAGTCCATTTCTAATGAAATAATGTGTGTGATCGTGCAAGTGAGAAGCATTTCATTGATCAAAAGGTCGTCATTCACCATTGGATAATTTTCATGATGTAGTCGTTGTGACAATCTCTCATCACTAGTGCATTCACCATTGGAGGATTAAGGATGTATCCTATTTAGCATTGAACTGTGTATTATCTGTGGTAAATTTTGATTTTCTCATGTAAACCCTTTGGCAGTTGTGGTTTGCATAACATAGTTTTGGTGAAGCGATTTGCTAACAATTTCATGTCATAGAGAAAAAAATTGTGATTTATTGCATGTCCAGACAACCTTGACATCATTCGTGGAACACCTAGGCATACATATTCTCGTAGAAAAAGTTGTAATCTCTTGAATACTGCATATTATGTTGGTGATACGTAGAGTTGAAAGGTATTTAATCTGCTATTGAAGGAATAATGCAAATGATCTCATTTTGTTATCATTTTTGAAAGCTACATGAAGGATGATTCGTGGAGGTTGCGAAGAAGGGCAGCATATCATGAAAGGGTGTCGGATCACAAAGAAAGCTAGGTTATTGCTATTGCTTGGTTTTTTTAACTTAAATATAGATTATTGTTGTTTGATTGAAATGTTGACGTCAGAAAGCTAGACAAAAACATTCTTGCATGATTGTATTGCGACCATAATGGTTTTCAATTTGTAATCTCTGATTTTACGTTGGTTTGCATTTTTGGAATGTTGTGATGACAAATTGTATCCTTAGAAGCACAGTAAATTTTAAACAACAATAATCCTAGATGGCTTATCCAGGTGGTGCTGCTCGATTGAGGACGGTTGGCTGCTGCATCACCAGCTTGAAGAGTCTTAATTTTGCTGCTTTGGGAACTGAACCATACTATTGACTACATTTGATAGTCTAAATTTTTGGCAGCGAATGAATTCTTGGTAGTGAAAGAATTAAAGAGGCATAATATTTTTTTTTGCATTTTAAAAGAATTATTTCAACATTGTTTTTAATAATTTGATATATTTTTCTTAAAATCAATATCCTTTAGAAAATATAATTGATTTTTAGCTTAAATATTTTATTATTTATTAAAATTATTGATTAAATTTGTTTTGCAAATATAATATAAAGAAGCAAAGCATTTTTTACTAAGTTTTTTTTATTACCAATGGCTTCCAATAATAATCTACCTATTCTTGAGTTCAATGGGCTGGATTATGAGTATTGGTATATCAAAATGAAGACCTTCCTCATTGGCAAAGGGTTATGGGATATTTTAGAAGAAGGCTACACTGAACCTACATATTGGACCACCTTGAGTGCAGTTGATAGAACTAGTAAGAAGTATGCCCAAAAGAAAAATTCATTTTCTCTCTACCATCTCCAAGCAGCTTTGGAGAAAAGCATATTTCCAAGGATTGCTTCTTGTTTAACAACCCTAGAAGCATGGAAATCCTTGAAAGATAGCTATAAAGGGAGCAATCAAGTGAATCAAGTGGGTATTTAAACTTTCAAGAGATATTTTGAAAATATCAAAATGCAATATGATGAAAGAGTAGGTTATTATTGTGTGAGAGTGAAAGCAATTGTAAACAAAATGGAGACACTTGGAGAAGACATAAAAACTGAAGTGGTTGTGAATAAAGTGTTGAGAACACTTCTTCATAACTGGAATCATATTATTATTATTATTCAATAATATAAAGATTTGTCTACTCTAAAATTTGATGCACTAATTGGTTATTTGATGTCTCATGAAGAGAGACACCAAGGTTCTACATCATCAAGATTTGGAGGTGATGACAAAGTATTATCATCCAAGGAAGGTGAGACTCATGGAAATACACAATAAATAGGACAAGGAAGAGGAAAAATGAGAGGACAATATTCAATAGGAAGAGGAAGAGGTAGATCAAGAGGTGGCTACCAAGGAAAAGGAAGAGGAATAGGAGGTGACAAATCAAACAAGTCTTGTTTTCATTGTGGAAAGCTTGGTCACTTTGCTAGATATTGTAGACTCAAGGCTTCTCAAGAAGGGAGAAGTAATAATTATGGAAACTATGGAGAAGAGGAAGGAACTTCTTCAAATTTTTTCCTCACATATGGAAAATCATATCAAAATCTTAATTAAACTTGGATTTTGGATACTGGTTTCTCAAATAATATGAGTGGCAAAGAAGAGTTATTTGCTACAATGGATTCCACATACAATTCCAAGATCAAATTGGGATATGACAAGGCACTATAAGTTGAAGGCATGGGAGCCATGGAGGTTCCAACAAAAGAAGACACAAACAAGGTGAACAATATCTATTACACTCCTAAACTCTAACATAATTTCCTTAGTGTTGGAAAAATCATGAAAAAGGACTATAAACTTGTTTTTGAATATGGAAAATGTGTAATTTTTGACAAAAACAATTGTAATAGAGTTGTCACAAATGTACTTATGACAAAGAATATGGTATTTCCTCTTAATTTTTGGGAATAAGGAGGTGCTCAACTTGCTAGTGTGGCAATAGAAAATCCAAGTGTGCTTTGGAACTTGAGGTATGGTCATCTTAATTTTTTAAGATTGAAGTTGTTGATTTCACAAGCTATGGTATGTGGATTACCAAAATTTGAAGAGCACAAGGAGGTGTGTGAAGGATGTGCTTTGGGAAAGCACTCAAGAACAAAGTTTCCAAGAGGTCAATCATGGAGAGCAATCCATCCACTACAATTGGTACATTCAGACATTTTTGGTCTAATGCATACCAAAATCTTGGGTAACAATTCTTACTTTCTCACTTTCATTGATGATTTCTCTAGAATGTGTTGGATTTATTTTTTGAAAACTAAATATGAAGCTTTTGAATGTTTCAAGGATTTCAAAAATAATATAGAGAATCAAAGTGAGTATTTTGTAAAAATATTAAATACTGATAGAGGAGGGGAGTTTTGCTAAAATACATTTCTCAAGTTTTTTAAATATTTTAGGATCAAAAGGTAAGTCACTACTGCCTACAACCCACAAAAAAATGGTGTGGTTGAAAGGAAGAACTGCACTATTGTAAAAATGGCTAGATCAATGCTTAAAAAAAATAAACTTAGTAACATGTATTGGTCTGATGTTGTTAGTACAAGTGTTTTTATTTTGAATAGGAGTCCCACTTCTATTTTAGATGGGATAACTCCATATGAGGTATGGTATGGCAAAAAGCCAAATGTAAATCACTTCAAAGTTTTTGGTTGTCTTGCATATACACACATTCCTTATGAGAAAAGAAAGAAACCTGATCCCAACACTCAAGCATGTATTTTCATTGGGTTTTGTGAGTATTCAAAATCATATAGGCTCTACAATCCAAAAACACACAAAGTTGTAATCTCAAGAGATGTAATTTTTGATGAAGGGGGAAAATGGGGTCATAAAAAACTTTTCATTGATGATGGATCTCAAGATGCAAGCTCCTCTCAAGTGCATCCCTTAATAAGAACAACTATGGAAGTCCTCCAAGTCCAAATAAAAGTTCTACTCCAATTACAACAAGTGATACTTCAAGTTCTACTTCAGTACCATCATTCTTTTTAAATGATGGACAAGAATTTTCAAAGAAGGTACACTAGAAGTCAAGATAGTGAAATGAATGAAGTCTTGAAAAGACTTGAGAATTTGCACATGTATGGTGATGAAGACTCTCAAGAGCCTAAGGGATATGTTGTAAATTATGCTTTAATTACTAGTGTAGAGCTAGAGCCATGTGATTATGAAAAATCATGTACTCATGATGTATGGCAACAAGCCATGAAAGAGGAAATGATCTCTATAAAAAAGAATGATACATGGGAGTTAGTGGAGCTTCCTAAGGGAAAGAAATTTATTGGATTTAAATGGGTCTATAAGACCAAATTAAATTTTTATGGGAGTATTGAAAGACACAAGGCAAGGCTAGTAGCAAAAGGGTTTACTCAAAAGTATGGGATTGATTATGAGGAAAAATTTACTCCTGTTGCTAGACAAGAGAACATCAGACTATTACTTTCCTTGGCTGCCCACAAAGGGTGGAACATACAACACATGGATGTTAAAAGTGCCTTACTTAATGGGTACTTGAAAGAAGAGGTTTGTGTGCAACAACCTCAAGGATTTGAAGAACAAGGTAAGGAGAACCTTGTCTACAAATTGAAGAAAGCATTGTATGGACTAAAGCAAGCACCAAGGGCATGGTACTCATGCATTGATGGTTACTTTCAAAAGTATAGATTAACTAGGAGCAAAAGTGAACCTACTTTCTACTACATGAAACAAGGTAAATATATTCTCATTGTGTGCTTATATGTATATGATCTAATATTCATGGGTATTAGTGCTAAAATGAATGAGGAGTTAAAAAACTCCATGATGAAAGAGTTTGAAATGAAGGATCTAGGTTTGATGCATTATTTCCTAGGAATGGAGGTACATCAAATAGGAAATGAGATCTTCATATGTCAACATAAATCCTTAAAAGTCTGTTGAAACTCTAATAGGACATGGGATACAATTAAGCAAAGAATATGGTGCACCAAAAGTTGACAAGACCACTTACAAGAACATGGTTGGAAGTCTAATGTTCCTCCCAAACACATGACTAGATATTTAATATGATGTCTCTCTAGTATCAAGGTATATGGCTGATCCTTCTGAACTTGATCTACAAGAAACTAAAATAATTTTGAGATATATAAGGGGTATAACGGATTATGGGATTTATTACCACAAAAATGATGATGTAAAATTAGTTGGCTTTAGTGATAGTGATTGGGGCAGCAATATAGATGATAGGAAATCTACTTTAGGGAATTGTTTTAGTCTTGGGTTAGGACTAATTACTTGGAGTTCTAAAAAGTAAACTATTGTTGCACTATCATCTACTGAGGTTGAGTACATAGCAATCACAAATGCTAGTGCCCAAGCCTTATGGTTGAGAAAAGTACTTGAAGAAATAGGTGAGAGACAAAATGATCCTACCATATTGTATTGTGACAATATGAGTGCCATTCAATTGGAACATAATCCTATCCACCACAGTAGGTCAAAACACTTCGACATGAAGTATCACTTAATAAGAGACATGGTGGAGAAAATGTGGTTGAGCTAAAACATTGCAGCACTTTGGACAACATAGAGGACATCCTCACCAAAGGAGTTTCTAAATATTAGTATATAAAGCTGAGAGAGTGTCTTGTCAGCCCTCTCAACTTTAATGGGAGAATGTTGGCATTTAAATTTATGTAGCTAAGTTTATTTTTTTTTATGATAACTTCTAGGAAATAGGTTAGCATTTTATTTATTAGAATCAAGCTATTAAGAGATGATTTGGTTACAAGAATTAGTGGGCTTCCACTATTTTCTATGATGTTCTATTCTACTCAAACCTATATAATGTAATTTGGAGAATGCATTTTTAATATAATGAGTTTAATTTTCTCAGCTGATACTGTGGTTGATAAGGAGTTTGATGCCCTTGCTTGAATAAACCTAAGTCGTAACCATACCAATGGTAACATTCAAAATAGTGCAAGGTGAACTCAAGGTTAGACAAGTAATGAACATTCATGGTAAATGGTTCATCATCCTCATATATGGGTATGTTATTTACATATTGATCAAGCCCTTCATAAATAAAGTTTATTTGGTTAGGTGTCACCCCTAGTGGTACCATAATTTCCATGAGAAAGTTATGGGCTTGAGGTCGACCCATGTCTTGTGTAGTTTTGATAAATGGCATGAATTTCACATTTTGCATAATATATTCTGCTAATTTAGGATTAACAAAATGTATGGTCACCTACGTGTAGACACCTAAAAGTCACACATTGCTATACCTACATACTTGTAGATCCTTTTGGACACTTGTAGGTTTACATAGGCGATCCTAGATACCCCTAGGCTATCGTAGACCAATGTAGACTATTGTAGATCCTCCTAGACCTACGTAGACTATTGTAGATATGCATAGACATGTGTAGACTACCGTAGACATGCGTAGACTAGCGTAGATCACCATAGATTATCGTAGCATTGCATAGACTTCCACACACCACTTCACTAGTTTTTAGGTCCAAAACCCTAATAAACTACCTAAATCACATCATGAACACCTTCCATGCATTGGAAAACCATCCACTAGCCTCCTAAGGTGATACAAGACTCCTTTATGCTTAATTGAGGCCCCCACGAGGCTATTAATTGGCAAAAGTATTAATTGAGTCAATTGTTAAATCTAATTTTAAAGTGACTTCACTTAAGTTCACTTTTAGGGCTAAAAAGGTTAATTAGGTCCTTAATCCCTAATTATCCCTAATTACTCCCTCCCACATGTGTGTGCACTAGGTTAGTTAGGATATTTCTTAGGAAACCCTAACCTAACCCCAGACCTAACCTAGAGTTGACTAACCCTAGTTAACCCTAATCTCTCCTCACACATGTGTGAGGATGAGATATTTCCTCAAGGGAATGTGAGGATGCCACCTCACAAACCCTAACTTAACCTTCATGGGATCTCACCCTAGGGCTTAGTTCTCCTAACTACCCCCCTACACCTTGGGTTTTCTTATAAATAGTGGGCCCAAACCCTCATTTATCTCTCTCTCCACTTATGTCCAAAGCACAGAAACTCTACCAAAATATGTATAGAAGCATAAAAAAGTAGATCTAAACCTGAACAATAGCAATACAACACCTAAGGAGCCTATCCATCGAAGGATCTCTAGAAAATCACACTCATAGTCCAATTCACCCCCACCCCATGAATCCGGCACCAATTCACCCCTTAGGGGGCTAATTGGGTTTACAAGACCCAAATCAACCCAAATCTTGGAGGTAAGCTTCATTTGGTATTTTTATGTGGTTTTGCATCATTTATTTCAATTTTTACCATGTTTTATGAGTCGATTTATCTTTCTTACTATGGGGCCTGATTGAGGCAAGCCCCCAAACCTACTAACCCCATTTTGTAGGCTTATCATAGGACCAAGGAGGGAAACAACTACAAACTACAAACCCATGGTGGTACGCAAGCTCATCTACACTGAGGAACATGAAAAGAAGGCATCAGGCCTATTGTAATATTTGTGAAAAGAAAGGAAAAAGGGGAATTCTCCCCATTTGTAACCTATGCAATCTTATCATGAATAAAATACATATTTTTGAATGACTTGTGTTTATTACTTGTTATTAGATCAAATGTCATCTTTTAGCCATTTCATTCTAGCACGCCCAGTGGGACCCCCACAATGGATAGTGTTGGAATGACTATTTTATAAATCTGATATTATCCTCTATTTCTATGTTTTGCAGGTACTAGATCTGATTAATACAGAGATATTCAAAGCCCTAGGAACCACCTCAGGCCTTCAAAAACTAGATTTGAAGTCTCCAAACCTGATTCACCCCCACCCCATGAATCAGATCCCAATTCACCCCTTGAGTGGCTAATTGCATTTCCAAACCTCAAAACCCCTAAACCAAAGTTTTATAGAGGTCCTTGAAGTCCCTAGAACCCTTTCAAACCTTCATATTATAGATTTGAGGCCTCCAAACCCAATTCACCCCCTACCCCATGAATTCAGCTCAAAACCATCAAAAAACCTAAATCTGAGTTGCACAGAGGTCTCTATAGCTCCTAGAACCCCTCCAAACCTTCAAAAACTAGATTGGAAGCCTCCAAACCTGATTCCCCCCCCATGAACCAGATCTCAATTCCCCCTAGGTGGTGAATTCAACTTGGCAGCCTCAAAAACCCCAAAATTGTAGGGGTGAGTAGCAGAGGGGTCAACCAGACCACCTACAACATCAGAGTCTAGGTATTCTTCTTTATATGCTCTATTTTCTAATTTTTGTATGTGTAATATGTTTACTAGTTAAAGTGCAATAGCTAGTAACAAATTTTCCCCTTCTTCGCATCTCCATTTAGTTTAAATTTTGTTGTAATTACAAAACCTATCAAATTTCCAGCAACTTTAAATTTCAAAATTTCATGTAAATTTTAATTTTTCTTTTCTAATTTGCATGTATAAATTTCTTGTGATTGCTTATCTATACTTGTATAAATATTTATTGCAATTATTACATGTTGTTACACATATTTAGGGTCACATAAACCCCTTTCTTCACACCCTCGTATTGCATGTTTCTATGCTTTAAAAAATAGAGTCAATTTATTTTCCTAAAGGCATCTAGGATTAGATTCTTTGTTTACAAAAAGTATTTCATTCTAGTCTTTTGCTTTCAAAAAATGCATATAAGGCTAGATTTTAATTTGAAAAGGCAATTAGTTAGATTTCCTATTTTACATAACATCGTTAGCAAAACACAAACCCACACACACTCACATGGTATTTTAAACAAGTGGTGAGATTGGACTTCATCCCCAATCCATCACTAGAGATTGGTGTGGTAGGTGTTTTACCCTCCACCAACTCACCTCCCTAGACACCTAGTAGCCCCATAGGAGTGGTTTTCTAGATTTCATCACTAGAAAACCCCCCACTTTTGAGATTGGGCTTCTGGATTTCATCACCAGAAGTTACCTTTAGAGTGGGATAGGATTAGATGCCTTCGTCCACAAGGCTAACATAATTTGTGGACACGGTAACTATCATTATTGACTAAGCCCACCCGAGGGTGAAGCGAAAGCATGGGTATGTCGATAGCAGGTCTCAGATAGTACCACCTCTTCTCGTGAGAGGATATAGCGAACTCACTTCAGCATAGTGGGTTCTCCCCCTTTTAGGATATCATTTTATCGCACCTTCCATACAGGTCACCATTCACACATTGCGATATTGTTCTATTATATGCATCTTTGGGTGTTGCAGGAGGTTCGATACCGATGACATTCCTGATTTACTAGAGTACTCACTCCACTACCTATGATACTACCTAGGAGGTACCAACATCAAAACACACATAAATGAACAAAACACTTTTATTTTTAGCATTTAGAACTGATTCTAGTTTACCATTGTTTGCATGATCACAAACTAGTTTTAGCATAGTACACCACTTATCACTTTATTATTCAAGCTACACACAACACATCATTGCTTTACTTTTATATTAGATACAGTTGAGTCTACACCACATAGGGTTATTCCTAAACCCCTTCACACAACACACATAGAACTACAAGATTTAATTCCTACATAGTTCTAAACCTTCATGACACGACACATGCTACCATACCTATTGTCACCCATAGTCGAGTGCACGAGCAAGCACACCTTATAGAGGAAGCACCTACCACTTCTTCTAGTCATCCCCCTCCTACTCCTTCGATCATGAAGGGGAAGGCCATACACACATCTGATTTACTCATAGGATCTGATGTACAATACACACATGACACCTCAGGATGAGACGTCCACTTTGAGTGAAGCCCTCGCTACTTCACTTGTAGAAGATTATCCACTTCTTTCATCCCCATCCTCACCTAATCCACCGACCATGTTCTACGACCACATGATCTACATGATGCTAGGACAACCTCATCCATTATTTACCATAGATGAGGAGGTCACACCTACTTCCCCTACCTTTGCACACCCCTTTTTCTAGAGTTTATCTCAATCCCTATTTGAGAATGACTCCTCCCTCTTAAACCGCACTCACCTTGAGGTCACATCATTCACCCCTATCATAGGAATTATTTTTGACCCTTCCTCTTCCATCATAGGTACCCAGAGGCCATCATTTCAAATCATGCAACAACAACCTCCCCTATAGGAACAACAAGCCCCCCCTCAAACATCACACCCCTACTCTTTTCAAGAGTCTCAACCATCATCCTCCCAACAACCATTCTTCACAATGTTTGAAGACCTATCCCAACCACCTCTTCAAACACAAGATACACAATGCCAACAACAACAACCAACAACACAAGTTCAATCGAGAGTAGACACACTCACCTCCCCCTCTTCCCAAGCTCCTACTTCAGAAGCTTACCCTTATTTTTCTATGGCATTCCCACCGACATCCCAGGTATTCAGAGTATACGATACACAGTCCTTTACTCCACCCTTGTCTACATCAACTTTTAGGATACCACCTCCTCCTCCTTTCCAAGCTCCCACCACTAGTCTTCTTCCTACTTATGGATCGAGACCTGCAACTCACACCCCTTCCCCACTAGACTATTCTACATAGTTTAGCTTCACCACCTCCTATCCTCTAGGATAGATATAGATCCCATATTTTGATACCTCATCTCGACCACCCTTAGCACAAGTAGTCCCAACACCTACACCATTATCCACTGCACCCACCTTCTTTATACCTCCTCCATCTTGGTCATCACCACCTATGACCCAACCATTATAGTAGGCTCCTACCTAGAAAATACATGTGCCACAACTGCACATCCCATAATCATAGTATTATTACCCTCAATAGACATCTACCCCACAACCTAGTGTACCCATAGATGTGACATCACACATCACCCAATACCCACCTTACCAAGATCAGGTGCAACAATACCCTTCATAGTATTGGGAAGAGCAACAGCTCCAATACCCACCACATTCATAGGCCCAACCAACCCTAGCACAATCCTCCATGCCTTTAACACCTAAAATTCAACTCCTATGAGATGAAGTCAAGATGTTAAACCTATGCACTACAAGCTACGAGCCACAAAAACCATCCTACGATGAACTCTACAATGAGCTAGTTCATCCATATATCCCTATCCCACCTTACCCCTACCACTTTGAGATCCCAAAGTTTGATAAGTATAAAAGTAAGGAAGACCCTAGAGAGCATGTCAGTAACTATCCCTCAACCTTGCTACCAACTTCATAGTAGCAATCCCCTTATGTTGCGTACCTTCTCCCTCTCCCTTGTAGGACAAGCCTTAGATTGGTATAATATGCTACCATGACATAGCCTTTATACCTTTGAGTAGTTAGCAAACACCTTCTTAGAACACTTCTCAATTAATATAAAAAATAAGACTACCTTCTCAGATGTCTATGCCTTACGATAGGCTGATGATGAACCTATCACCGAGTTTGTCTCTAGATGGAGAGCGATCATCCATGATCTCACCCATAGCCTCCCTACCATAGAGCTAGTGACACTCTTTTCCAAGAGTTGCCACAAACACATCTCTACCTCTCTACAACTTCACCAAAGCCGCACCTTTGAAGAAGCTATTTCATAGGCAAAGGTTATCGAGGACATCAAGGTCCAATATGGTAAAATCAAACTTCAACAAAAGTCATCTTACACTGCAAATCCTCACTTCAATTGCAACACACCGAATCAACCCTTCTTGGAGCCACCATAGACCAATCAAGTAGATGTAACCTCTCCATATTCTTCATCAGTCTCACAACCTCCTCCTCCACAACAATAATTATCTCATACTAATGTGCCTCCTCCATCCGAACCACAATGAGCTCATGGTCCACGTCCTCCATGTCAACATCATGATTGGACTCCACTTTTTAAGCCTCTACCTACCTTATTCCAGAGGTTGTTTGAGGTTGGTCATGTTACATTACCAAACATTCGACCCATAGATCCAAATTGACCCAACCCTCATGGGCACATCGAACATACCTTTTGTGTTTACCATCGCCAGCCGGGTCATGATGTTCACTCTTGTCACACCTTTCATGACTTAGTTGAGGACCTTATCGATCATGGTACTATTCAAGTTTCAAACCCCATCATACCACAAAATCAAAATTTGGGTAATTATCATAACACATTACCTGAACACAGGGGGACTAATCCCCATGAGACTCAACCCACTCAATAAGTCCAATCAAGGTAGTTCAATCATGTACATCACAATATTCCTTCCCATGGAATGGTTGGCATGATTAGCATCACTACTCATAATCAACACTAACCACCATATCGAGATGTACCCATTCCTCCACTTCCACCATCATCCATTGACCATTTCACTAATAATGTCAATTTTCCCTTTCAAAAGGCTTGAAATCACACATTCATCACTTCCAAAATAAGGGTCATATTTGAACCAACCTTTCCCACATCACATCATCTCCAAATTTCCCAAAACTTTCACCATTGGATCAAGCTCGAAAATAGCTTTCCAACGGTATAATATTTGTCCAATTCTAACATTGTTTGGTCCCCCAAACTACCAAAATACTACACATGGGTCTAATTCACCCCCCAACCTATGATTTCAGGTTCAATTCACCCCTTGCCATGTGAATTGAAGCTCCTAATCCCAAAATCATCCAAATTTCATCCAAAATCAAGGAAAAATTCACCCTCTCTCATTCATCATTCAAAAATTGGGGGTAATTTTGTCTTCCCCCAATCCATCATTCAAAAACTAGGGGTAATTTCATATTATCCCCATCCATCACTCAATGCAAGGGCAAATTCACCCTCTCTAAAATTCCATTTAAAATTAGAGGTAACTTCACCCTCTCCCCAATTCATCATTCAAAATTAGGGGTAACTTCACCCTCTCCCATTCATCATTCAAAATTAGGGTAACTTTATCTTCTCCCCATACATAATTCAATGTAGGGGCATACATCATACATCATCAGGTTCAAAAGGTTGCATCCTTTGCCTTACCCTCACCAAATCAAATCAATCACTAGGTTCAAAAGGTTGTATCCTTTTATAAAAGGTTGTGTCCTTTGCCTTACCTTCATCATAATTATTTTTCCAAACAATAGGTTTCTCTTAAAACCTTAAAAAAAATCAACACAAGTTTCTCTTAAAACCTCAACAAAACAAATCAACACACAAGTTTCTCTTAAAACCTCAGCAAAACAAATCAACACACAAGTTTCTCTTAAAACCTCAGCAAAACAAATCCACACAAAGGTTTTTCCAAAAACCTCAGAAAAAACAATCAACACAAAGGTTTCTCTTAAAACCTCAGCAAAACAAATCAACACCAGGTTTCTCCAAAATCCTCAGCAAAAATTTTGGAACATTATTTTTAGAATCCCTTAGCACACCAGGTTTCTCCAAAATCCTCAACAAAAATTTTGGAACATTCTTTTTAGAATCCCTTAGCATACCAGGTTTCTCCAAAATCCTCAAAAAAATTTTGGAACATTCTTTTTAGAATCCCTTAGCATACCAGTTTCTCCAAAATCCTCAGCAAAAATTTTGGAACATTCTTTTTAGAATCCCTTAGCATACCAGGTTTCTCCAAAATCCTTAGTAAAAATTTTGATACTTTCTCCAAAAACCTCTAAAATTTATAGGTTTCTCCAAAAACCTCAAAAATTTTATATTTCTCCAAAAACCTTAATATCTCTCCAAAACCTCAAATTTCTAATAAAATTTGGATAGGTTTCTCCAAAACCTTAGTAAAAATTTGGTATAGTTTCTCCAAAAACCTCAGTAAAAATTTGGATAGGTTTCTCCAAAAACCTCAGTAAAAATTTGGATAGGTCTCTCCAAAAACCTTAGTAAAAATTTGGATAGGTTTCTCCAAAAACCTTAGCAAAAATTTGGATAGGTTTACCCAAAAACCTCAGCAAAAATAGCCTAGACTAGCCTAGCATAGTCATAGCCTAGCATAGCCTAGCATAGGTGCAACATACACATAGTCTAGCCTAGCAATATTTCACTTCTTTGTCGCATCGTCCCTCATGCCGCATCATCCCTAGAACATTGTCATCATATGAATCCTTGATAGTGCCAACCTGCTACATCCATAATATGTCCAATTATGCAAGTCACCAAAGCCCAAGCCACATCATTGCTTCACCCCCTCATGCACATCCTGACCCATGCCATTTTGCCCACCAGTAGGCTCTCTTTTATCATTCTTCTCACTTCTTCCTCTACTTCTTCTTTTTTCCTCATGTAGTTGTATGGTCACGCTTCGAGTGGCTACATACCTACGCTGATCTATCCCCTTTCTTCTATCATCCTTTGACTTTGGTAATCCCCTTATCTTGTTGGTTGCCAAAGACTACTTCTTCTATTTTCTTCTAGTTGTACATTCCACCTTCATTCCTTTCCTCTTTTTGGTATTACTGCATGCATCCAACACATCATAGTTTATGCACCTACTACACACACACCCCACACGCTGGGGCAACCCTTATCATGCCATCCCATTTTGGCCATTATCATACATCTTACTCATCTGTAAATAAGTTTTCCAAACTTCTCCTTCTACACATCATGAGTTTCCTCTTGTAGATATTGCATTCCCCCACTTGCATCATTTACATTACACCCATTGCATATATCCATATGTTTTTCAACAAAATTTCATTTCAAGTTTGTACATTCTCCCCCAAAATGTGCCTTCAATAGGAGTAATACATGCACTTGTTAGCATCACCACCTAGATGTCCATTCCCCCTTTTCAGGATTAGGGTATACATAGGTGTCATGTTAAGATTTGACTACTCCTTAGTTCAGTCAATCAAATGTCACCCCTAGCTGATAGGTTTTACATACTCCTTATGGTTCTTTAGGCTAGTTCAACTTCTCTCATGGACCATTCACAACAGGTTACACATTAAATGAATTTTGAGTCTAGGGAAGAAGACACCTTGAATAGATATTACCATCTAGCGAACGGTTTCCCTCGCTCGTCCTATCACTTGCATGGTCAACATACGACCTAGGGATAAACAAAGGGATAAGCATAAGCAAAAGTAAAACAATGGGGTAGAAAACAAAAGCCAATGCCCATACAAAAAAAAAAAAAAAAAAGAAAAAAAAAAGAAAAAAAAAGATAAAATAAAAAGAGCACCACAATAAATAGGTAAACAATAGATGAGGGGAAGAAAACAAAAGGAAAAGCCTCCAGATATCACCCATGTTATGCTTCATCACCTTTGGTCCTTAGGTTTAACATAACACCATGGGATGATTTCCATCACTAGCAATAGGCTCCAAGAGCCTACCTACCAGTGGAATAGTCTTACAAGTGGTGATATATCTATCACATTAGCTACCCACTTTTGTATAGATCACTGTTCACTTATGGATGAGCTAGCTAGTTTGGCCATGTCTACAATGGGTTAATCCTACCTCCCTCAAAATGGATAAATGAACCTCACTCATTTACACACACAGGTCCATGATAGACTTTGAACCAGTCCGATTAGTTATGAGTTGCCACATAAACTTGCACAGTTTTGGGTCCAAGATTTGATTACCAAAACTACATTGGTCAAAGCCATTACAGATGCCTTATACCATCCTACATCTCTGAGATCATGGAATGGATCGCATTCACATAGGTACATGCAATGATACAAGTGCTTCCTTTGCGCATTTCAGCCCTCCCATACATGCATCCATGCATCTATGTTACATAGATTTATTACATATTACATCAATGCATTTACCAAACATGCATCACACCAAATATTACATCAATGCATTTACCAAACATGCATCACACCAAACATTACATCAATGCATTTACACTACATGCATCACATCAAACATTACATCAATGCATTTATCCTACATGTATTTTCTTACATTGCATCATCACACCTATATCACATGCATTTACTACAATTGCATTCACATCAAATCACATTACATACACATTAAATCACATACATTGTATGTAGGCACAACACAAAATCATCATGTGCACCCTTCACAAGGCTTGAAATTGTGCATTCATCACTTCTAAAAGTAGGGTCATCTTTGGCCTACATTTTAACCTATAAAATCATCTCCAAATTTCCCAAAACTTTTACCATTTGATCAAGCTCAAAAAGAGCTTTCCAACGGTATAATATTTGTCCAATTCTGACATCGTTTGGTCCCCCAAACTACCAAAACACTACAAATGGGTCAAACAGTCTAATTCACCCCCGCCCCATGAATTAGGGTTCAATTCACCCCCTGGCACACGAATTGAGCCCATGACCTTCAAAATCAATCAAATTTCTTCCAAAACCCTAGGAAATCATGCAAATTTCTTCCAAAACCCTAGGAAACCTCCCAAACTATCCTCTAATCTACTTTTTTATCATTTTTATCATGCATTGGTATTCTATCAATCATTGCATCACCAAATCACCACATTCCATTCACCTCATTGATGATTCCTCATTTGAGGGGGTATTCATATCCAAAGTCAGCTTTGCATGCAACCAACAAACCAAACATCCAAAAGCATGGATATCGCATCTATCTACAAATTTTTTTGCTGAAGATTATCTTATGAAATAATCTCAATCCCAACCAGATATTTGTTATATCACAAGAGCTATGTGTTTCAATGGAGAAGTCAATCTAGCATTCATGTATGTACACAATGAATGATACATTTGATGTAATCCTAGTGCAACATTTGGAGAAGGATTTCACTTTGGCATTCATGATACATAATGAATGACACGTTTGAATAATCCAAATGTCCCTTTAGCTCAAATGGTTTGACACTTGTCACCATGTACTCATCAATCAATCGACAACAAATATTTGAATAGGCATTTGTTCTATTCGTACTTTTGGACCACGTTGAACTAGTTGCAAAAGCAAAGTAGTCAAAATTTTCCTCCCCCAAGCAACTAGTATGACATCAAAAATGTCATACGGACTCAACAAAACCATCGCATTGCATCCACAATCATCCATTTCCATTTACCGATATTGTTTTCATTTCATTTTATCTCTTTCCTCTTCTCTTCTTCTCCTTCCTCCTTCTTGGCTATCGATCAATGTTGTATGGTCACGCTTCGAGTGGCTACATACTTTTGATTGGATTCCATTCTCCTTCTATCCCTTTTCCTCTACACAAAACCTTCACATTTTTGTATTAAACTGTGTTCCACATAGTATAGTACAAAAAGGGGCAAAATGTAGACACCTAAAAGTCGCACATTGCTATACCTACGTACTTGTAGATCCTTTTGGACACTTGTAGGTTTACATAGGTAATCCTAGATACCCCTAGGCTATCATAGACCAACGTAGACTATTGTAGATCCTCCTAGACATACGTAGACTATTGTAGATATGCGTAGACATGCGTAGACTAGCATAGATCACCATAGATTATCGTAGCATTGCGTAGACTTCCACACACCACTTCACTAGTTTTTAGGTCCAAAACCCTAATAAACTACCTAAATCATCATCACTTCCCATGCATCAGAAAACCATCCACTAGCCTCCTAAGGTGATACAAGACTCCTTTATGCTTAATTGAGACCCCCCATAGGGCTATTAATTGGCAAAAGTATTAATTGAGTCAATTGTTAAATCTAATTTTAAAGTGACTTCACTTAAGTTCACTTTTAGGGCTAAAAAGGTTAATTAGGTCCTTAATCCCTAATTACTCCCTCCCACATGTGTGTGCACTAGGTTAGTTAGGATATTTCTTAGGAAACCCTAACCTAACCCTAGACCTAACCTAGAGTTGACTAATCCTAGTTAACCCTAATATCTCCTCACACATGTGTGAGGATGAGATATTTCCTCAAGGGAATGTGAGGATGCCACCTCACAAACCCTAACTTAACCTTCATGGGATCTCACCCTAGGGCTTAGTTCTCCTAACTACCCCCCTACACCTTGGGTTTTCTTATAAATAGTGGGCCCAAACCCTCATTTATCTCTCTCTCCACTTATGTCCAAAGCACAGAAACTCTGCCAAAATGTATATAGAAGCATAGAAAAGTAGATCTGAACCTGCACAATAGTAATACAACACCTAAGGAGCCTATCCACCGAAGGATCTCTGGAAAATCACACTCACAGTCCAATTCACCCCCCACCCCGTGAATCCGGCACCAATTCACCCCTCGGGGGCTAATTGGGTTTACAAGACCCAAATCGACCCAAATCTTGGAGGTAAGCTTCATTTGGTCTTTTTATGTGGTTTTGCATCATTTATTTTAGTTTTTACCATGTTTTATGAGTCGATTTGTCTTTCTTACTATGGGGCCTAACTGAGGCAAGCCCCCTAACCCACTAACCCCCTTTTGTAGGCTTATATAGAACCAAGGAGGGAAACAACTAAAAAACTACAACCCCATGGTGGTATGCAAGCCCATCTACACTAAGGAACACAAAAAGAAGGCATCAGGCCTATTGTAATATTTGTGAAAAGAAAGGAAAAAGGGGAATTCCCCCATTTGTAACCTATGCAAATCTTATCATGAATAAAATACATTTTCCTAAATGACTTGTGTTTATTACTTGTTATTAGATCAAATGTCATATTTTGGTTGTTTCACTACGGTGCATATGACCCTGTTGAAGAAGCAGGTGAAGCAGTTTGAGGTACCTCCTCGATTTTATTTTGAGCATCCCCTTCGTCCATAGGACTAGGAACCTCGATAGTCACTACCTTGGGAACTTGATTTGAATATTTTTTGCCCATAACTACCTTAATATTATTATCATTCCTAAGCATCTTGGATGTCATAGGCTTTTTGAAGTTGTTATTGTGTGCTCTAATAGTTGCGGTGTTGTCGTGGAAGTTCCTACATACACTCCTTTTAATTTACCTTATGGATGTTTGCTAGGTGAAGTTTACCATATATCCAGATGCATTGAAGGGAGAATGAAATCTCTAGGCAAATCTACTAAGTTCATATATTTGAATGGGTCCTCATCAGAAAGAACCATGTGAACTTGTCCCTCATGTATATATTTAATACATTGATGTAAAATCAAGGGAACGCAATGTATTTCTCTAATCCAAGGCCTCCCTAAGAGGATGTTATACTGCATGGCACCTTCTATCACATGACACATCATAGGGATGGTCTTTAGTCCAACCTGAATTGGAAGAACTATAGTACCTATCATTGAGCATAGCGTATCGTTAAATGCTCTCAAGGTGAAAGTAGAAGGTACAATATGTGACTTTAGCAATTTCAAATGTGTCAATGCATTGGTAATAATTATGTTTATTGATGACCTTATATCAATAAAAACCCATTTGAATGATGTGTTATTAACACATGCAATTATATGTAGTGGCAGGTACGCTATGGCAGTGGAGACTATCTTAATCTCATGATCATTGAATTGAATCACTGGCTCACTGCATTGCTGCACATGTCCCACAAAGTTTGTAAATGCTTTAAGGTCTTGGGATTGAACTTCAATTGATCTTAGAATATCCATAAGTGTCTCCATGTTTTTATGAGACTATTGAATCTGTTCATAGATCAACAACTTCACTAGAGTTATTTGTAGGCTTTGAAATAGCCTACTTCTGATAATCACCATCGATATAGTTTGTGGACCTAGAACATTTTTTGTTGGCCTTTGAGGGGGCACAAATTGAATTTTAATTAGAGTTGGAGGTGGATTTGGTCGCTCATACCTCCCTTGTCTTGTGACAACATTGACCATACCAATGAATCCTTGAGTTGGGAGTTCCACCCACACTTGATTCATATGACCAACATTGTTCCTCAGTAGCTTGTGATTCAACAAGGGGTCATTGAAGATCCCCATATTTTGGTTGTTTGGAGCCTAAGGGTTGTCCATAATTAGCTCATATTTTTTGATCATGTTCTGTACTACACATTTAAAAATCCAACATCCTTCGATATTGTGTCCTTTCATTTTGTGGAAAGTGCAATACAGATCATCCCTATACCCCTTTGGCTTGGGTTTATTAGGGTCTATTAATTTAATATCTATTAAATTAAGGGCCTTGGCCTCACACAGTTTATGGAACATTAATGTCATCAATTCTAAAAAAGGTGTGAATTGGTGAGGTGGGCATTGTTATTTATTCTTACCCTTATTTTTGTTATTGCGCTAATCATATCATGTAGGAGGAGGTTGGTATTGATAATTTTTTTATTTCCCCTTATCACATTTTTAAATGTTTAACATCATTTTGTTGATGTGGTCCATCTTGGCCTGCTCTTTTTGATTGTGGGTGTTCTTCTTGTTCCATTCCTTCTTGTTTTAGAGCTTCAAGTTACCCTCCTGTAATTTGATGTCCTCTATTACCTTGGCTTGTGCCAAGGCCTCCTCAAATGTTTGATATTTTTGTAGTTGTAGTAGTAACGAGATGTGCTTTGCACAACTCTTTGTGAACATCCAAGTTAACTCTGTGGTTGGAATGGAAAATGGTAACTTTACCATTATCTTTCTCCATATTTTCCCATAATCCATGATCATCTCATAATCATGTTGCATTAAAGAAACCATATTGGATAGGTTCACCTTCTTCTTGATGTCTACGGAGAAGCATTCAAGAAATGCATTAGCTAACTGCTCAAAGCTAGTTATGTTGTGCCTCTTAATTTGATTGAACCACTCTCGGGTTGGGCTTAAAAGGGTTGTGATGAAGGTTATCATAAAGAGAGCATCATTGCTTTCTATCTGAAAGCACATGTCCATAAATCTTGTAACATATTCCTAAGCATCCTCCTCACCTTGAAAATTCTCCAGCTTTGGCATCTTGAAGTGATCGGAATATGTTGGAATGGGTACTGATGGGCATAAAGGCTCATTATGAATCTTCTTCAAGGTTGGATTTTGATAAGCCATCCCTTATTTCTCTATAGCTTGAACCTTGTCTACCAAGTCCTGGTAGGCATTCAAAGATAGAATTTCCTCTTCTTTGAGAGGTCATTGGGGAGCCTTTGGAGGTAAACTCTTCTTCAATCAAGGTGGAGGACTAGGCTTGTCCTCAAAGTCTACTAAGGAGATCTCAAGATACTCTTGTTCTTTTTCATCTCCTACTACTTCTTCATACTACATATGCCCCTAATGTTATAGCGCTTGTTTTTGGATCATATTTTGGGTAGTGTGGTGAGTACGAGTGTCAATGTGCTCAGGGTGCAAATCAGGTTGCAAAGTAGCTTATCTATGAGTGCACTCCTTGTATTCACTATGAGGGGGTAAATTGGTGCGAGGCAATCAATCCTCTCACTCAGCACACTCCTTTTTATCAAGGATGCATTGATCGTGCATGTGTTTCTTGAAATGATGCTACCTTAGCAACTTCTATCTCTGAGTATCCTCATTTTCGAGGTGCTCACACTCTGCACGAACATCCTCCAATTGATATTGGAGAATATGCTATCAATGTTCCAAAACTAGTCTCTATGATAGATCTATAATATTGGTCATATATTATCCTTGGTGTATCATTCAATTTGAGCAAATTTATCGATATGACCTCCAATAGACTTATTTGCCACACTTTTGCCTTTATCTGTGTAGATGGCATTCACTTTTCTATGTTGTCTATACTCTATACCCTCATGGACCGATGGGGTAAGAATACTATGAGAATTCTTAGAGCATTCTCCTCATTCTCTGATGGTCCTACGTGTGCTCTCACTATGAGAACTCATAGAATGAGAATGCACAATCAAGGGTTTATACTCTAGCTACCCTAGGACTCTATCAAGACCATCCAGTTGTCTAGAGCACCATGGATCATGTGGTGGTGTACCATTGGCTCCAACCTTAGACATATCAAAAGTGAACTTACCAAGTTCATTATTTTTTAGAGTCTATATGGACCTATGCTTTGAAGTAGCCCTCTCTTCCTGCCATTGAATGGGTGGATTTTCTACTTGTCTATCCTAAAATAGCAGAGGTCTTAAGCCACCCTTAGCTTGCGTATTTATGGGAATAAACTTTCTTATAGTTCCTTTCTCAATGATGTACTCTTTAGTAGATCTAGTGGATCTACAAGATGTATGATTGTGATAAATGCTCCCATGCTCGAAGGCCCCATGTTGGGATCTTCTATACTCGGATCTATCTCGTGAGGTATGTACATTGCCTCCTCTAGGTGGGGTATTCTGATGAGAACCCCTATGCATAGATTTATCCCCTCTAATTCTCACTGAACATCATCTAGGAGGATCTTGTGATTGAGGGTTTGATGCATTGTGATGTGTATTGGGTGGAACTTTGACTTTGACCTTGGTTCTATGCCCGGATCGACCTCTCCATGTTCCAACTATGATGTGTATTATCTCATATGTATATTTTAAATCAAACAAAGTAAAAAAGAATGATTATCTCTTTTAAATTTTATTTGTGAGCTCTACACTAGTTTAATGTGTTTTGAATTTTTTTGAAAATTTAAACTACTCTCATCATGTTTGAAATTGTTGATGTAATGCTCAATAGTTTAAGGGTTTTCACTTGTATGCTCATAGCTCAACAACCGAAAATGAAAGTCACAGTCATATAAACCCCCTAAAATGTGGAGATGAAATCCACACCCGGGTAGGAAGCACATGTCCTATTGATCCTCACCCAGCACCTCGTGCATAGCAATAAACCCCTCTTAATAGGAATACGTGCTAGTTTGCACGATTAGGATAGATCTTGGAATCAGTATTGGCCAATAGTACAAGGTTCGAGGGAGTTGGACCAATGAATGGAAATCACTGCCACCATCGTTGAACCCTACTAGTTGTTGGATATGAATTCCATGTGAGACAAGCAAAGTCTCCCCAAGATCAAAGAATGCTCCACAAGATCAATCACACACAAAAGAGGAAAACCCACAACACCAATATTAAGTGGTAAAACCCTACTTCAAATGAAGAAGGGAAACATCCACTATGAAGCTCACTATATTACTCATTTGATTCAACAATACAAGAATGCTTCAATGTTATGCAACAATATGCATCAACATGATATTACAACACAAGTCAATATGACAAGATATGTTAAGATGTAGTAGACAACACCCCTATTTAAAGAGAAGCTTTTCTACTACAACCCTAAATCTTATCACAATATAATCTTATCACAATCTAATCTTGAGATGTGTGACAAGTGGCATCTATCAAATATTAGAAAGTGCTTAGTTACTTTCTAATCTTATCACAATCTAATCTTTGAGATGTGTGATAAGTGGCATCTATCAAATATTAGAAAGTGATTAGTTACTTTCTAATATTTGCTAGAAAAGGGAAATAACTTTTTCCCACAAATTAAATATTCCTAGCACCCTTATTTTATTTATTAATTGGGTGGGAATATTTTTACATAAAATAGAATTATTTTCTAATTCAAATATTATTCTTTAGACTTTATATTTTAGTCTAAGAATAATTTACACAATGTTGCATTACATATTCCAACACTCCCCCTTAATGCAATATTGGGGAAAGGAATTATGAAACAAAGAAACATTCTCCCCCTAAAGATACAAACAGGGATGAGAATAAAATGAGTAATATAGTTACAATGAGCTTCTATGACCAAGAATGGTCTACAATAAGGCACCAATACAAAATGGGCCAAAATGAGACTGCAAGCCCCCAACGGAGTAGCTTCAGATACAAGTAGCTTACAAAGCCATCCATCAACCACAAGTGGTTGCAAATGACAAGAAGAAAATATCACAAGGGTGTCTTTAGTAAGCCTGCAAAACCCCAAACGGAAGTACCTGCAAGCTACAAGCAGCTCAACATAAGATCAGTTAGATACATCATCATAAATATATTCACCACAACATATATGAATATCCAAAGATGATAACAAAATTGATCTAACAAATAGTGAACTATAAGTCATCACAAAAATATGCCAAGCCATACTTATAGTCACGTGCTATATAGTTGATCAAAAAATATCATGATCAAAGTTGCATAAAGCAAACAAGGAGTACCATGATAATGCAAACTCTAAAGTACCATGTACAAAAGTTGCATAAGGTATATGAAAATAATAAAGTGTGCACACCGGTTGCATAAAGCCAACCATAAAATATCATGTACAAAAGTAGCATAAATGCTAACAAGAAAGTACCATGATAAACCAATTGCATAATGCCAACTACATAAAAACATGTACAAAGTTGCACAAGGCAACAAGAAAGTACCATGTAAAAGAGTCGCATAAATCAATTGCATCATATACCATAATTGCACAATGCCATCTACAAAGTAACATGTACAAAAGTTGCGCAAGGCAAACAAGAAAGTACCATGTTCAAAAGAGATGCAAAAAGCAATTATACCACCAAAGATCAACTCATATATATAGCACAAAACACCTCATAAGGATGAAGTTGTCATCACACAAGTGTAACTACACTTCATTCCCCCTTGAGGACAACTTCACCAAACCAAGTGAGTCCCTCAACTTACAAAACTGCTCCTTGGGAAGAGGTTTGGTGAACAAACAAAAGGAGCAAATAATGAATAGATACTCACTGATAAAGAGGCTTGGATTTCACATGCTTGCCATGAACAAAAAAAGCAACAAACAAAAAAAACAAACCACAAGAGCATCAACCAACCGAGATTGTACTTACTTCCAAATTAACCCCTATAGAAATAGGAATGGAAGTAGGATTGCCATCCTCCAAATCAAACCTCTTAAGAAGATCTCCAATATACTTGGATTGAATCAAAAAGGTACAATCCTCATGCTGATAAACTTGCATGCCAAGATAGTAGTGTAGAAGACCAAGGTCAGTCATTTCATACTCTAACTTTAATTTGGAGATGAAATAAAAAATGGCCTCATTCTCATTTCCAGTCACAACAAGGTCATCAACAAATAGAGCAATTAAAATGACCAAGTTATCCTTCCTAAGCACATAGAGATTTGTATCTGAATAGCATTTATCAAAACCAAGAGATAAGAAGTAACCTGAAATCTTCATGTACCATGCTCTAGGTGCTTGCTTCATACCGTACAAGGTTTTCTTTAGTTTACACACAAGTGTTTCCTTACCTTGTACAACAAATCCTTGTGGTTGACTCATGTAGATATCCACATCCAAATCACCATTTAGAAAGGCACTTTTCACATCAAGCTAAAAAATCTGCCAACCTTGAGCAAGCAACAATAGCAATGAGAAGCCGAATGGTGGGCATTTTTGCAACTGGTGCAAAGGTTTCATCATAGTCAATGCCATGTTTTTGAGCATAACCCTTAGCAACCAATCTAGCCTTATACTTTTCTATCTCTCCATTAGAATTGTACTTGATTCTATAGACCCACTTATTCCCAATAACATTTCTCTTATTAGGATAAGGCACTAGATCCCAAGTTTTATTCTTTAGAAGAGAATCCATCTCAACCTTCATGGCATCAACCCAACAAGAGTGTTGTGAAGCTTCTTGGTAAGAAGTAGGCTCATGATCATTCTCTATCTTAGCTAGAAGAGACATGTTAAGGGTCATACTTCTAGTTATCCTTTGGCTAACTGAATTCTGCTCTTTAGGACCCCTAGAATGATCCAACCACTTGGTCCTTTTGACACAAGGCCCACCCTTTTCTAACTCAAGAAGGTCTTCATTGAATTTGACATATCTTGAAACAAATACAATGCGTGAAGAAGGTGAGTATAACCTATAGCCCCTATGTTCTGCATCATAGCCAACAAAGATGCATTTTTGAGACTTTTTGTCCAATTTCTTCCTCTTTTCTAAAGGAATATATGAAAATGCATCACATCCAAACACTCTTAAGTGTGACAAATTTGGCTTCTTACCATTCCAAACCTCATAAGGAGTCTTCCCCTCAACTAATTTTGAAGGACACCTGTTAAGAATGTAGATTGTTGTATTGGTTGCTTCACCCCAAATAAATTGAGGTAAGTGGTCACCAAGCATGCATCTTACCATCTCCATGATTGTCCTATTTTTCCTCTCTGCAACACCATTTTGTTGAGGAGTGTATGGACAAGTAAACTACCTTTTGATCCCATGAGAAGAACAAAACTCATTGAAATCATTGCTATTGTACTCCCCTCCATTGTCACTTCTAATCATTTTGATCTTTGCTCCCTTTTGATTTTCTACCAAAGATTTGAACTCCTTGAATGTCTCAAAACAATCTGATTTATTCTTAAGTAGATACCCAAAGATCATTCTTGAATAATCATCTATAAAGGTGAGAATATAGGATGCACCACCAAGTGATCTAACATGTAATGGACCCATAATATCTGTATGAATGAGTTGAAGAATTTGTGTGGCCCTTTTTGACTTGTCCTTTGCAAACTTTTGTTTGCTCATCTTGCCTAAGATGCATGTTTCACACAAACCATGAATAGGTGAAATGTTAGGCAAGCCTTCAACCAAATTTTTGGACTTCATCATTTGAATATTTTGATAGTTTGTATGGCCTAACCTTAAGTGCCAAAGCTTGCTACTAGGAGAAACATTAGTTGCTAAACACACTTTAGGAGGAGCATCACCTAACACATAAATATTATTCTTCACATAACCTGTAATGATTGGTAGCATGCCTTTCCTAATGCTCCATGAAGTTGCATTGAACTCAATAGTGTGACCACTTCTAGCAACTTGCAAAACTGAAATTAAATTTCTCCTAAGGTTAGGCACATATAGGACATTATCAAGTAATTTCCCTTCAATTACAACATTGCCAACACCTTCTACTTGAAGTCTAGTATTATCACCAATGACAACTGAATCTGAAGAGTGCTTATGAAAGTCCACAAACTTATCCTTTTCAAAACACATATGGTTAGTGCATCCAGAATCTAACACCCATTCATTAGAAGTAGATGAGTCAATGGAGTAGAGGGCACAAACAAAGGCATTTTTATTAGAATTTTGCTTTACATTGTTGTTCTTTTTATTTCCCTTGCCAAACCATTTCTTAGGTCCTTATCCCTTAGCCTTTTCTTGCTCTTCCTTTTATGCAATATTCTTCTTCTTGAAACAATTTTGTTCCTTGTGGCCTTTCTTGCCACAAAAGTTGCAAGTGAAATCAACTCTAGGCTTGTTGGGTTGGAAATTTTGATTTTTCCTTCCCTTGTATTTCTTCTTGAAGGAAGCCTTAGTGGCACTCAAGGCAACATTCTTCTCCTTGACAACTTGACCATTCACTTTGTCTCTATTAAGAGACTCTTCATGTTGAATCAATAATTGTGAAAGAGTGTTGAGAGGAATGCCATCCTCTTCTTGCTCTAGCCTAGTCTCAATAATGGTGACAAAATTCTTGAACTTGCTTGACAAGTTCCTCAAAATGATAAAGCTTAAGAGCTTCTCACTTATCCAATCACAATTACAAGCCAATAGTTGAGTTCTCATGTCTTTCATCTTTGAGAGGAATATCAAGGCACTTTCTTCTTCACCTTGCATAGTGCTAAGAATTTTGGACAATAAAGTGAATTTCCTTGATGTGTTGGACCCTAGATGGACTTGTTTTAGCAAATCCCATGCATCTTTAGCATGCTCACAATGGCTTATAGTGAGAAATATCTCATCACTCACACTATTGATAATCATGGAAAGTGCAAGGTGACTCTTGTTGTTGTATGTCTCAAGTGCCCTTGCCTGGGTTGGGATTGCTTCATCTCCATTCACAATGGGCCATAACTTTCTTGCTTGAAATTCAGCCCTCATCCTTGGTTCCCATATTCCAAAATTTGATCCATCAAGGATGTGCTTAGGTGTGAAGGAGATTCCATGATCAACCATTCTAGAAAGTGAACATAATCAAAACATAAGATGCATTGACAAAGGAAATAAATGATGCAATAAGAAAGTAGATAAACATACTTGCATATATAAAAAAACATAACTTTCAAGTAATCTACTTTTCAATCATCAAAGATAATCATCATGAAAGATAATTAAAATTAAGCATCATCAAGAGAGATAAGCATCATCATGAAATATAATCAACATTATCATGAACTACTATAACCATCTTGCAATAAACAACTATAACCATATTGCAATTGAATAAAGGAAATAAACCAAGATCAACTTGCAATAGATTAACTTGCAATAAGAAGGTAACTAATCATAACAACCATCTTGCAACAAAATAAACTAACTTGAATTGAACCATAAAATATTTGTTAAATGTTAGATAGTCAATAAGTTAGTAAGTTAGTGTTCATTTTAAGGTTTTGCTATAGCCTAATGAATTGCCAATTCATCTCACCCAAGGTCAACCAAGCTACCCAAAAGGGTACGGGTACGAGGACCCGAAAAGGACTTGCTACCGATAGAGCGGATTCTTTTGGATTCAATAGGTGTTTAGCAAATATAAACTGTGTTGCAAGATTAAGTAAATTTTAATCAAATACTAAAGTTGTGGTTAGTAAGTTGATTCATTTTTAACCTTCTTGATTAATATGAAAATTAGTAAATTGCAAGTTAGTTGGTTAGTAGATTTTTTAGTAGCAAGTTAGTAAGTTAGTAGTTAGATTAGTTGAGATGCAAAATGCAAAAGATGCAAAAAAAAATGTAAGAAAGATGAACAAGAGATAGTGGAGACACAAAGCAAAACACAAATACACACACACTCTCTCTCTCTCTCTCTTTCTCTCTCTCTCACTCTCACTTTCATTCTCTTTTACTTTCATTATGAGAGATACAAGTTACATTAATTTACATTATGCTTCAAGCAAATGCTTGAGAGAGATTAGAAGAAATTAATAAAAATAGGGGAAGAGAGTGAAAAAGTTGATCCGAAATTGCCTTGTATACTCCAAAACATACTTGGATAACCTTGCAAAACAAGCAAACTCACAAACAACCATTGTTAATGTGAGACAAAAAAATATTGCATTTTAAGGAAAATAATAATAATTTTTTAATACAAAAATTGCTTAAAAAAATGCAATTAAATTAATAAAATTTATTTTATTAAATAATTAATAAAAAAAAATCGCATGAAAAAGTTTAAAGATTTTTATAAAGCAAAACTTTAAAAAAAAAAATTAAAAGTTTTTCAGACTATATAGCCGACTGTTTTTTTATATATATATATATATATATATAGCCGACTATTTTTTTTTATATATATAGCCGACTATTTTTTTATATATATAGCCAACTGTTTTTTTATTTATATATATAGCCAACTTTTTTTTATTTAAAAAATAAATAAATAAATGACTATATATGGAAATAGGGGTTTTTGGGTCTTCCGGACGCAACCATGGGGTCCGTTTGGCTCCAAAACCCTTCCAACAAAAGCTCAATGCCAAAAAAAAATTATAGATTTAAAATGAAAATACTATTTGCAAAAGATCTAACAACTAGATCTAAAAACACAATAAATCTATAAACCCTAATGGCAGATTTGCAAAATAAGTTTGCATAAAATACCCAAATATCAAATGCATGCAAAAATAAAATATATACCTTAATGGGTTTTTCACCTCAAAGGATTGAAGACACTTGATGGAGATCCCAACCGCTCTGATACCAAATGTGAGACAAGCAAAGTCTCCCCAAGATCGAAGAATGCTCCACAAGATCAATCACACACAAAAGAGGAAAACCCACAACACCAATATTAAGTGGTAAAACCCTACTTCAAATGAAGAAGGGAAACATCCACTATGAAGCTCACTATATTACTCATTTGATTCAACAATACAAGAATGCTTCAATGTTATGCAACAATATGCATCAACATGATATTACAACACAAGTCAATATGACAAGATATGTTAAGATGTAGTAGACAACACCCCTATTTAAAGAGAAGCTTTTCTACTACAACCCTAAATCTTATCACAATCTAATCTTGAGATGTGTGACAAGTGGCATCTATCAAATATTAGAAAGTGCTTAGTTACTTTCTAATATTATCACAATCTAATATTTGATATGTGTGATAAGTGGCATCTATCAAATATTAGAAAGTGATTAGTTACTTTCTAATATTTGCTAGAAAAGGGTGTTGAGCAAAGTGCAGCAAACAGTATTGTCATTGTTGTCAACACAGTCAGACATATTTATTGATGCAATGGACAAGAGTTTATTGAACAACAAGGTGCAGCCAAAGTACAATGGATAGGAGTTCAATGTTGAGCAAGGTGTTGCAGGAGGATTGTCATTGTTGTCAATACAGTCAATTAGATCTAATGATGCAATGGACAGGCAGTTATTAAGTCACTCAGATGCAGAGGATAAAGTTCAAAAGTTAGTCAGATCATGAGTCCTTAAATGATAGATGCACAGAAACAGAAAACATAATTCAGAATGAGAAGAAGTCTTCAGAACCTGAGATGTCAAGAAGCGGAAAGGTTTTTTGTGAAAACCAAGGCAGTCAAAATAAAAAGTTTTATTTAAAATCATGGATAATAGATTTGAAATGGGTTTTTCTTAAAACCCAAGTTGGCTCTTCGTTTCGTTGAAAAAGATGCCCCGGTGATGAAGATATTTAATTTTAAATTTTAAAGGTTTTTTGTGAAAACCAAGGCAATCAAAATAAAAAGTTTTATTTAAAACCATGGATAACAGATTTGAAATGGGTTTTTCTTAAAACCCAAGTTGGCTCTTCGTTTCGTTGAAAAAGATGCCCCGGTGATGAAGATATTTAATTTTAAATATTTAGTTTAAATTTTATTTAAAATTTAAATTAAAATATTAAATTAAATTAAAAGGGCCGATGTGTTACTATTTCGTGGCAATAAGCTACAGGAAAGTGACGAAGGTGGAAGAAGAGTTTGAGGCCGACAAAGTTAAATCTGGGCCGATGGATTTTAGGGTTTGGCAATCGACAAATTCTAGGGTTTCTCAACCGACATTCTTTTAGGGTTTGTTCCTAAAAATTCTTCTATAAAAGCAAGGGTACTTCGAGTTTGAAGTGTGGAGTGTGAAGATAAAGTGCGAATGCAAGCATAGTGTTTGTGAGAGTGAAGTTCGTGTTGAGCAGAGAGCAGAATGTGAAACGACACAGAGTGTGCGAAGTGAGTGCGCAGAGAAAGCAGAGTGTGCAGAGAAGCGCGAAGGGCAAAGTTGATTGCAAAGTCTGGCTGTAGCAGTGCAGCAAACTATGTGAAGTGATTGTGCAAGAGAGAGCAGAGTGCACAGAGATTGCAAAGGTGATGTAGACCAGTTAGAGTCTTGCAATAACAAAGGTATATGTCAAACATTTTTTATTCAATATTGAAGTCCAGTTGGTGCTGGCAAATTAAGGGGTTGGTGCCTCTTTCCAGTTGGTGCTGGTAAACAATTTGTCCAGTTGGTGCTGGAAAATTAAGGGGTTGGTGCCTCTTTCCAAGTAGGTGCTGGTAAAATAGGAGTTGGTGCTCCATTCTGTTGAAGCAGATAAAGTTAAGGGGTTGGTGCTCCTTCCAGTTGGTGCTGGTAAAGGATTATGTAAAGTTGTAGCTTTGCATTGACTGGATTTGGATGGTAGTCCAAGCAGTCTTTTTGAGGAGTAGCCACATTGGTGAACCTCGTTAAAATGTTGTGTTATGTGTGATGCTTTCTTGATGCATTTAGTATCTCTTTTATCTGCTTTAAACTGCTACTGGTTTTAAAATCATATGTTTTAGAAATTTTAAAGAACACACTGATTCACCCCCCCTCTCAGTGTCATTGTGATTACAACAATTGGTATCAGAGCCAAGTTCCCAATTTTGGCTAAATCAGTCAGGGTTGATCTTGGATTAGTACACAATGGCTAAGAAGAATAGATCCTCATCCAAAAAGGCATCCCAGTCAGTTTTAGTTCCTGTAGAAGAGAAATTTGAACCGAAAAAGGTAGAAGAAGTGAATCCCGAAGTCTGTGATGAAAATCTTGAGGCTGAAGTAGATTTTGAAGGAGAGTTGATATCTGCTCTTGAAGAGTGGAGAATAGAAAAGAAAAAGAACAAAATACTGTCCAAGAAATTAGAAGAATATGAGGATGAGATTGAAGATCTCTTCCTACAAGTTCAAAAGGCCAAGAAATCGAAAGAAGCCTTGAAGACACAAATGGATAATAAGAATGATGTATACAAGACAAGTGAAGAGGAATATAAACAGGTTATTGTTGATCTAAAGCTGCAAGTAGAACAGAACAAAAGGATTGAAGATATTCTTAGGTCTCAGATCAATGAGAAAGAGACTGTATGCTGCCAACAAGAAGAAGAGATTGTTTCATTGAAGAAACAACTAAAAGAGGCCAATATAAATCTCAAATTTGAGAAGAGCACAGAGTTGCTAGATACAATGATAAATCAACAAAGAAGCTCCACAGCTAAGTTTGGTCTTGGATATGAAGTTGAACAACCTTCATCCTCCAAATATGCAGAGAAGAAGAAGTCCTCGGTTGAAGGATTGAAACAAGAAAAGTCTGAAGCTGAATCCTCAAAAGGAAGAAAATATCAAAGAAGATCTACAAGCAAAGCAACCACAAAGAAAAGAGGTTCTCTCACTCTCACTCTTTTAATAATAATGCTTTTTATGGCTATTGTTCTAAATGCAACCACTTTGGTCACAAGGCAATTTATTGTGGACTGAACAATAGATCAAAGAGTTATGCTGATAAAAATACTTCTATTTTTTTGAGTGAACACCCTGTGCAATGTTTTAAATGTAATGGCCATGGGCACATAGCAAGGTTTTGTTCAAGCACTTCTGTATCCAATCTAAGGCAATACTATAGATTTCATCATACACATAGAATGCAATACAGACAGGGAATAAAACATGTGCAATGTTTTAAATGCAACGGTCAAGGGCACATAGCAAGGTTCTGTCCAAGCACTTCTATATCTAATCTAAGGCAAAACCCTAGATTTCATCAGACACAAAGAGGAAAACACCGACAAGGAACATATCATGTGCATAAAAGAAAAGAAAATAATCATCCATCAAGAATGCACAAGAGACAACCCCACAAGAGAAATGTTCAAGTTCACGAACAGGAGCAAAATAGGGATGTTGTTGAAAAACCCAAGCCCAAGTTCAGGAAAGTCCTGGAGAAAGACAGAAGAAAGGAAATTGTGTCTCCTTGGACTGAAGGAGGCTACTCTGCCATTGCTCTAAGCAACTCCAAGTGGCACATCCTCAGGAGGAGCAATATTAAAGTTTTTATTTTAATGCTCCTATGTATTTGTCTAGGTATCTGAGGATGAAAGGTAAGTAGTCGGGTTAATGTTGTATAGTTGTTAAAGTGTGTTTTTCAGTTTATATAGTGGTTTGTGGAAATGCCGTGAAGTGTGGTGTTTAATTTGAGAGCTGTCACCATTGGTAGTTTTGAGATATGTCACTGCTGTACTGTTGATGATTCTTAATACCACTGTTCAAAATTACGAATCATAATAGTCCAGATAATCTGCTCAATGAAAGAATGCTTGCCCTAGCTGTGTATTTGTGTTTCGAGCAGCATGTATTTGTTTTTACTCTTTGATGTGAAGATTGCCAGATCTTTCATGACACCTTGGTGAATATATTTAATTCACGTACAGTTTTGTTTTAACTATTGATTTAATGCCAATCCAAGGATAAGAATCTTGAGGCCGAGTAAGGTGCACTACGGTTGGCCATAAAGTGTTTGACAAAATGTCTTCTTTCGACATGCATAGTTGAAAGTAAGAGTTGGCAGTAAAATTGCAAGTGTTGGACAAAAATTGGTACAGATGTGAGTCACTTGTCAATTCTGTTGACAAAAGTGAAATCAGCATGTTGAATGGGAAGATTGAAGAAAAAGTTTTTTAATGAGCAGCCAGATGATTTCCACCCTGGTGATGAATAGTTGAGTTGCTTTCATAGTGGTTGTTTTGATCAAGTTAATGCTTTTCTTGATACATGATTTGGGCTTACTCCATTGAGTTTGATTTGAGCAAGTTATTCTTTGCCTTGGTGATTTATGTTGGTGGTTGTCTTGTTCAAATACCTTTGGAAGGAAAAGGATGTCTACTAGTTTCCTTTTCATGTAGTGATTGGTTGAATGCTTCAAGGTTAATCTTGAGTTGAATGATGTTGGTTAAACCTTGTCTATAAGCATTGTTGCTAAAGCCCTAATTGGTTGAGAAAAGATGTTGGTTGTGCTGTGGTACAGTGTTTGGTACTTGCACAGAGTTGAAAGTGGATTGAGGTAGCCTATTGGATTCTCACTGCAGAGAGAGACAAACAGTTGTCATTGGGTTCAAGCTTGTTGAGAATATATCCAAGATGCATGGTGAAGTTGTATGCAGATGTTGCTGGCATTGCAGAACAAAAAGTTGGCTATATAAGATTATTGTATGCCTTCACTAACAATGGACAAGTTTGAGTTTGCAAAGCAACAGAGGGTAGTTGCACGTAAGACAAGTGGTTCAGCCATGTTCTTACACATGTTATATTGGTGAAGTTGACGGTGATGGTGTCATTCAACTGGTTATTGTCTGCTATTCACATTGTTGATTTTATTGATGCCTATTATGCTTATCATGATGTTGTCAATCAGGTGAAATGAAGTGGTCTTGGACTCGGGGGGAGCATTTGTGTATTTGTTTTTCTTCTTGTTCATGCTTGGAATATTTGCTAATTGTAATAATTTGTGTCTAAGAATGTTGTGCATAGACTCAGGGGGAGTCTGCAGCAACCCTTTGGTATTATTGTCAAAGGGGGAGAAGATTTACAGGAAAATTGCACATGTGTTGCCAACAATTCCAAAGGGGGAGATTGTTGAGCAAAGTGCAGCAAACAATATTGTCATTGTTGTCAACACAGTCAGACAGATTTATTGATGCAATGGACAAGAGTTTATTGAACAGCAAGGTGCAGCCAAAGTACAATGGATAGGAGTTCAATGTTGAGCAAGGTGTTGCAGGAGGATTGTCATTGTTGTCAATACAGTCAGTTAGATCTAATGATGCAATGGACAGGCAGTTCAGAAGTCACTCAGATGCAGAGGATAAAGTTCAAAAGTTAGTCAGATCATGAGTCCTTAAATGATAGATGCACATGAATGAAAAACATAATTCATAATGAGAAGAAGTCTTCATAACCTGAGATGTCAAGAAGCGGAAAGGTTTTTTGTGAAAACCAAGGCAGTCAAAATAAAAAGTTTTATTTAAAATCATGGATAATAGATTTGAAATGGGTTTTTCTTAAAACCCAAGTTGGCTCTTCGTTTCGTTGAAAAAGATGCCCCGATGATGAAGATATTTAATTTTAAATTTTAAAGGTTTTTTGTGAAAACCAAGGCAATCAAAATAAAAAGTTTTATTTAAAACCATGGATAACAGATTTGAAATGGGTTTTTCTTAAAACCCAAGTTGGCTCTTCGTTTCGTTGAAAAATATGCCCCGGTGATGAAGATATTTAATTTTAAATATTTAGTTTAAATTTTATTTAAAATTTAAATTAAAATATTAAATTAAATTAAAAGGGCCGATGTGTTACTATTTCGCGGCAATAAGCTACAGGAAAGTGACGAAGGTGGAAGAAGAGTTTGAGGCCGACAAAGTTAAATCTGGGCCGATGGATTTTAGGGTTTGGCAGCTGACAAATTCTAGGGTTTCTCAACCGACATTCTTTTAGGGTTTGTTCCTAAAAATTCTTCTATAAAAGCAAGGGTACTTCGAGTTTGAAGTGTGGAGTGTGAAGATAAAGTGCGAATGCAAGCATAGTGTTTGTGAGAGTGAAGTTCGTGTTGAGCAGAGAGCAGAATGTGAAATGACACAGAGTGTGCGAAGTGAGTGCGTAGAGAAAGCAGAGTGTGCAGAGAAGCGCGAAGGGCAAAGTTGATTGCAAAGTCAGTTGTAGTAGTGCAGCAAACTGTGTGAAGTGATTGTGCAAGAGAGAGCAGAGTGCACAGAGATTGCAAAGGTGATGTAGACCAGCTAGAGTCTTGCAATAACAAAGGTATATGTCAAACATTTTTTATTCAATATTGAAGTCCAGATTGGTCGCTGGCAAATTAAGGGGTTGGTGCCTCTTTCCAGTTGGTGCTGGTAAACAATTTGTCCAGTTGGTGCTGGCAAATTAAGGGGTTGGTGCCTCTTTCCAGAGAGGTGCCGGTAAAATAGGAGTTGGTGCTCCATTCCGTTGAAGCAGATAAAGTTAAGGGGTTGGTGCTCCTTCCAGTTGGTGCTGGTAAAGGATTATGTAAAGTTGTAGCTTTGCATTGACCGGATTTGGATGGTAGTCCAAGCAGTCTTTTTGAGGAGTAGCCACATTGGTGAACCTCGTTAAAATGTTGTGTTATGTGTGATGCTTTCTTGATGCATTTAGTATCTCTTTTATCTGCTTTAAACTACTGCTGGTTTTAAAATCATATGTTTTAGAAATTTTAAAGAACACACTGATTCACCCCCCCTCTCAGTGTCATTGTGATTACAATAAAGGGGAAATAACTTTTTCATACAAATTAAATATTCCCAACACCCTTATTTTATTTATTAATTGGGTGGGAATATTTTTACATAAAATAGAATTATTTTTTAATTCAAATATTATTCTTTAGACTTTATATTTTAGTCTAAGAATAATTTACACAATGTTGTATTACATATTCCAACATTCCAACTCACCAGCATTTAAATAGTGTGTGGTGTGCATTTGTTCATTTTAAATTTTACATGAAAGTAAAAATGCAACACCAAGCACTCAATGCTCTTTCCTAAATACCTAATGATAAATACATTTAACATTTATAAAGATGCATCTAAATAATCTATATGTTGTTTTAGAGAATGCACATTAAATGTTCTAATAGGCCTCTAATTGGGCCACAACAAGCAAACTCTACAAAGTAGACTCTAACTATTAGCCATGGGATAGAACCGTAGATAACAGTGTTCATCGTGGATAGAGCCACAGGCCAAGAATTTAATCACATTTGATAGGCATAGCTAACAGATCTAGATGTGACTATGAGGTGCGGCTAACAGACACTATAGAAATTGCATTGATTTTTTTCCTTCTACTATTTTCTATGTGATTTAATTAGCTAAAAACTAGAAACACAATAAAAATCAGAAACACAAAGGATCATAATTACTTGGAGTCCTCATCTTATGGAGAGACAATCTTATATCTATCTACTTTTCTAATCTACTGCTAACCACGACTATCAAGCATGGCTGAGATTGTGCACCATGGATGTGAAGCGTGGTTGACACCTGCAACAAAAAAAGTTTAGAAATCCATCAGTTATTGTGTAATTTGTAGGGTTTCCACTATGATTGTCATCTATACCATTGTGAAAAGTATATACCTAATCTATCGTACCAATTAAGTGCAAATTTAAAGCATTAAACCATAATAACATGAATTTGACAAGAAAGAGGAATTTCTTTATATTAATGGAATGTAAATCGATTACAATTTCATCCCTCTTAGGGATATCAAATTCATGATAAAATTAATACAATATTGAAGACCCTCTAAACGAGGGGGTGGTATAATCTGAAGACTTTTCACAAATGCACACGAACTGCTCAAGGCCAAATATAACCTTCTTCTGACGTGATTGGAGGTATATGTTGCCTTGAATGCCTTGAAAATAATTAGGTCATGTAAACCCTACATTCAAGAAAAAACATGAAAGAATTTAATGACAAATGAGGCCTCTCTTGATGATGCTTTTCAGACAATAGCATAAATTGATGATAAATATAACAAGAAAGCATGTGAATCTATGAATATATGCAAAAAATCATCAAATTACTGTAAAGCATGTAAATAAAACATGAAATCTAGCAATTAGTAAGCCTAATTGTTTATTAGAAATTGAAAAGCATAAAACTAGTTTAAATTGATAAATGCAAGAAAATGAAATCAAATCCACCACTAATCCCTAAATTAACTAGTCAAATATATGCTACAATGTTAATCTATGTTAGATTAAACTAATTGAACAACTAGAAACAAAAATCTACTACTAAAACAAAGGGATTTAAATATCAAACCCTCGTTGTGGGTCTGAGGCATAGCTAGCACTATTAGCTATGGTTGAGCCAAAAAAATATCTTACTCTTGTAATCAGGGCTTGGATCTTTGATTTCCTCTATTGAATTGATGATCAAGGGTCACCTTTGTCTCCCAATATGGATTTGTAGTTGAATTTGATAAAATTTACATTCAAATGGCTTGATTTTGTGATTGATGCTTCCTAGTCCTTTGGAAACTCCATTGATGGATTTATGCTTGTCACTCCATAGTTGGGTAGTATTTCGACTCTCCCAAACTGTTTTCAATTCACTATCCATTTCGGTAGAGCTTCACTGCATTTTAACTCAATATCATTCCAAAATTCTCCCTAATTTGGAGGGGGGTCTTTAGGACTCATAATCCCTAATCTTGGATTGCTTGGGAAGCCAAGATCAGGATCCAGGAGGTTGGATCAGTTGGGAGGAAGACTCTCAAAGCTTTCCTTCTAAAAACCATTTGAATCTTTGTTGCACAGGATGTTGCAACCAAATTTGGTTTGGCCTGAGATCCAAAATAGTTTTGATGCTAGTCGTGGCTCTAAGGTGTAGCTAGCTCTATTATCTGCTAGTGTTAGCTACGGGTAAGACTGATTAGGCCAAGATTGCCTAAATTGAGTGGTTAAAACCACTACTTCATGTTAGATTTATCCAAGATAATTTATATGGTTTATTAGCATGTCCCATATGAATAGTCGCCTCGACATGATGCATTTTAGATGTCTACACATAGGAACACACTAAATAAAATTGCATTATAGAAAAGGATCTTATAACCTATGTTACACATTTTATAATAGTATTTATTTGGAACTAAGGTTATACATTCACATAGATTATGTTGATAGTATAGATGATTATAATTCTAGATCTAGGTACATATTTAGACACGATGAGAGATATTGTTTGGTCTTCATAAGAATGACTCTATAGACCAAAAAATGAAAGTATCATAGTGTTCATAATGGTTTTATATAGAGAATATGGATTAAAAAATTTCTTCATAACTTTTTTATTTGTATTATGAAAACCAATAAATATTATTTAAAGAATACATTACTATTAACTTGATAAACAATCCAACGATCTATTATTAGTAGAACAAAACACATTGAAATCCATTGTCATTATTTTTCATAATTTTGTTTAGAATGGTATTATCTCCATTAAATTTTCTAATATAATGTATTATATTCACCAATCATTTCCAAAAGGTATGTTTTCCAAGGTTAAATCAATGATTAACTACATGAGAACAACATTAAGGTATGAATGTATATAATGTATTCTTCATATTCAGACATTTAATATCATTAAAGTGAGAGTATCATAACGTTTTTGTAAATTGAATATTGAAGGGATTTAAGATATTATCGTATGGTTCATCTTGTAAATTTATGTAATTGATTATTCTTAGTTTGTTGTCATGTTTTGGTAATCTATGATATGTACATATGTTTATTAAAGGTTGTATAAGTACACATGCATGCATGAATCAATCATAATGTGCTTCTAGCCTTCTATTATTTTTTTTAATTAATACTTATGGCATCCATGTCTAATGGTGTTTATTAACACTATATTTTTGCACACTTATGATCCATATTCAGCTTTTTTTTACTTGGAGAACATTTATTATCATCATACATTTAACGACAATAATACTTCATGAAAGTAAATAATGTTTCAAAAGATAATAATATTTGATGTTTTAAATATGTTTTAAAATAATGATTACAAATGTTATGGGTCTAAAGTAATAAGTTAATAAAAGTTTTAATTTAACACTCAATATTTTTGTAATACTTATAACAAAAGAAAACAAACTCTAAAACATCTAAATCATGCCATATAACACACTTTTACCATATGAGGATCACTTAATAGAATATTACCAAACAAAATGTATTCATATAGTTATAGATATTGCCCTGTATATTTTAAATTTATCATTTATATTATCTAATTTTTAGTACTTTCTTAAATTATACCACTATCCCTATTCTTCAAAATTTTATTAGTTTAAAATTGTGAATAAAAATGATGTCTTATATGCATTTCTCCAATTTACATTTTATTTTCCATTTATCATAGATGACCTCTAAAAGGATGTGGAAAATTAAATAGCTAAAAAAAATTCATGATCCATGGATCTCCAATTGAAAAGCCAACATGTTTATCACTCTAAATAAACCATAGGAAATACAAGGTTGGATTAAGAAAACATTCAACAAAAATATCTATCTATTATGAAAACCACTTGGTTTATTTTAAAATCCTCAATGGGAAAAGGATTTCGAGGAAGGGGTTCAATGCTTGATCATATGCACGAGGAAAGGAACAAATATTATAACCACTTAAATTTTTCTAAAGGTAAAGCCATCCTTAGTTGAAGAGGAATTTGAGAAAACCCTACTTTTATAAGGATAAACACTCTTAAAATATTAGATATATACTTTTAAGTTGAGTACTCCACCTACTACTCCTCATCCTTCTCTACTTTATTTATTAATTGAGATTGAAAGCAAACATTAAGCTATTAAAAATTTAGAAAAGTATAAAGGATACAATTAGATCTATATTTCATAAGGATAAGCACTCAATAAATATCTATATATCACTTGAGGGTTGAGTGTGACCATCCTCTTCAATTTTATTTCTAAGTAGGATATTGATAACAACTAGGATTGATTCACAAGATAGATAACCTAAGTGGGATATCGATCATTCCTAGAAAAAAATCATAGGATATAAAATTTAATACATGAATTTATGACTATTCATATACCCTAGTGCATTATGACCCTAATCCAAAAACTTTTTCTATCAAACTAGCTTGGTCTTATTCTTCAAAAAAATTAAAATAATCATACCACTCTCCCATCTCTTCCACATCATCGAATGACTACTAAAACTTCTTGAAATCTGAATGCAGAGTGACGACATACCAGATATGATGCAAACAAAATAGATACGGTATAGATGCTAAGTCCTACGAATGCGATGAACAAATGCATGAAGGAAATGACGCAGAAATGAGATGTAAGAAAAACAAAGTGGGGCCTCTTTTATTAATGTTGCTTTTAATCCGGTTACAATACGTCCCCCCCTCTAGGGCTCAGAACGTTTGATACAGTTCGTTACATCAATGGATGGTACGCTTCCAGTGTCTTTCGCATGCCCACATTCGAAATGGGTGGGCCAAAAGTTGTCGCCGCTTGCGTCCATGTGTTCGTCGTTCCTTGCTGCCCCTCTGGTGTTCCTGGTGGTGAGATCCTATGCACACAAAAAAATAGCAAATAGTTAATAGCATATGCGGATGTAGGAAAACATGCAATCCCCAAAGCCTCCGACTAGTTAATATATAAAAGAATGAAACGATGGTCAAAACATGTCATAATGAATTCAAACTTTGATAGAGGCATGGAGACATCATCAGGGACACATTGCAAAAATAACAGTCAAGAAATCATGCACAGATTTCTAATCGCTCCGGGGTGGGACGATTGGGACTGTCACAAAATGTGCAAAAGTGACCTTGCAAATGTCCTGCCCAGAGGCCTCCAAAACTCCTACAAACTTGGGGTTAGACTAAAAGGGGCATTTTGAGATGACCCAGAAGGTCATATTTGGCAGATTCTACCCAGATTGTCCTGTATCCGAAGGCGCTCCCTGTAGGTTAGTAAACGCATAAAATGATAAAAACAAGGTCAAATCATGTCAGAAAGCAATGAAACTTGGACAGAAGCATAAGTACATCAGATACAACATAATGCAAAAATAAAAGTAAAGAAATCATGCATAGATTTCTAATCGCTCCGGGGTGGGGCGATTAGGACTGTAGCAGTGCGAGGGGCGCCCGAGGGCAGGACGCCCACCGTTTGGGGCTTAGTTTTGGCACCAATCCAAGTGGGATGGGTCCAAAACCTCCTAGGGGGTTGTGTCAATGAGTTTGGTGTGGGATTGTGGCCGATTGCTTGGGTTTTGGGTCTAGATTGCATTCCTAGTGTTCACCCGATAACCTCTCTTCCAAAAGAGAAATTAGGGATGTAGGAAGCACAAAGAGGAATGGGGGTATAATTTGGCAGCACTCCATTGCTCCAAATGCTCCAGCTCTATTCTCCTTTTGGGGTGAGGAGGCTCACATTTTTATAGACCTGAGGGTCTCCTTTGAATGCGCATGCGAGGGTGCCACTTGGCTCACCATGCCCTTTTGGGGGAGAGAAGATTCCTCCCTGATTTAGGGCCTCCATGATCAGGGCATGCTTGACTGAAGTCCCTCTCTCTGATTTGAAACCGTTCCTCGCAATTGCATGCCTTGAAGGTGAAGTTGGGTGGCGGATCTAGGCTGCCATTTGTCAAGGCTTGACTTTTTTCCAGTCAAACCTGCTAATCGTCCCACCCTGGAACGATTGTTGCTAATCGTCCTAGGGTGGGGCGAATAGGATTCTAATCATCCCAGGGTGGGACGAATAGGGAGCAAAGTGCTTAAAAGGTGCCAAATTGACCTCTGACCTTCCAAAACTGATTTGGGAGTGGTTAGGACCACTGTTTAACCTCTGGAGGCTGCCCTAGGGGGTATGTATGCCAATTCGGTCAGTGCTTGTAGTCACATAATCGGATTGGTGTTGTTTTGGTGTCTACAGATGCCCCTTTTTGGGATGCGCTGTGTGTGGCACAGTGCTGAGCAAAAAATAGATGACCAAAGCACTTAATGATTAGGGTTTCTCAGTAACCTAACCAAATTTTGATGCCCCAAGTATGGAAAGGGCACGCATTCTTGAATCCTTGCTTCGACGAGCTAAGGAGCTTAACTCAAGTGTAACCTTTTTCAGTGAGGTGTACTTGATCTTGGACATTGTTCAATCATGAATAGGCAAAGGGCGCAACCTTTTGTTCGAGGAACCTTGTCTTCATGCTTCCAGAATGCCAAGTGTTTGTTTAGCTTGTGATTATTGCTTGTTTGCTGCCCCAAGCAGGAGCGTGATTGTCTTTGTCAATGATTCTTTGAATGCATGCCATTTCCTTGATTGGGTGTGTATTTGTTGATTTGGTGACTAAGTGTGACTACCCCCTCAAGCGACGAATCGATGAGGGAATGACCAAAATGAGAAAAGCGACGAGTCGCTTGACCCAAGATGACGTTTGTAAGGGTGCCTTCAGTTGTTTTTCATTGAACGCTTATTGCAGTTTTCCAACAATCGGACCTATTTTTGGTGGGTTTTGACCCTTTTGTTGACGCCTATTGGGGTAGAAATTATCGAAAATCCTCCTTCCCGTGGAGCGGTCCGGCTATGCTAGCCTTCTTAGGGAGTAGGATAGTGAGTATTTGTGACCCCGATAGCGGTTTTCATGCCATGAATGTCAGGTGCAGAGGCACCTTTGTTCGGCAGATTTATTGCTATTTTTGGTGCATTTTTTGGATGTAGTTTTTGTTGCTTTATTTCTTGCTCTGTAATCGTCCCAAGGTGGGACGAATACCAATTTGGTAATCATCCCAAGGTGGGATGAGCGCTAACTAGAGCGCTCATCCTAGGGTGGAACGATTACAGGCCTAACAGCCTATAAAAGGACCAAAACTAGGTTTTGGGCTCATTTGCAACAATTTTTTCTTGGCGATTTGGAGCAGTGAGGAGGAGTGCGAGTGTGCGTAGCGGAGTGCTACTGAAATTTCATGGACATCATGAGTGCGAGAACCAGATCTTCGAGTGGAGGAGCCGAGGCAAGACCGGTATGATGTTCCTTCTCCCTGCCTGTTATTCATTTTTGTTTTATATGAAGTTAAAAACTTACATATAAATGTGTGTTTGTGGTATTTTGTTTTTATCCGTATATCAAGTTGAAAACCTAATATATGATTTTTTGTTTATTATTTTTTTGTTTTGTTTTGCGTTAATATTAAGGTTGAAACCCTAACATTAATTTTTATATTTTTATATTGTTTTTGTTTTATTTTGCGTTAATATTAAGGTTGAAACCCTAATATTAATTTTTATATTTTTAAATTGTTTTTGTGTTAATAGTAAGGTTGAAACCCTAATATTAATTTTTATCATTTTTTTGTATTCACATTAAGGCTGAAACCCTAGTATGATTTTGTTTTTGTTTTGTTTTTTTTTTTTTCACATTAAGGCTGAAACCCTAGTATGATTTTGTTTTATTTTGTGACTGTTCATAGATTAAGGTCAAAACCCTAATACGCAACTATTTTTGTACTTTGTTTGTGATTGTGTTTAGGTTTAAAACCCAACACGTCATTTTATTTTGTAGTTTTTGTTCATGTTAAGGTCGAAACCCTAGTATGATTTTTTTGTTTTGTTTTTTTTTTCACCTTAAGGTTGAAACCCTAGTATGATTTTTTTGTTTTGTGTTTTGTTTTTTTTTTTTGTACAATTATTTTTATGTCTACTGTCATTGTTGTACAATTTGTTTTTAATGTTTTTGTACTTTTGTTGTACTTTATTTTTCTATACTTTTTATGTTGTACTTTTGTACAATTGTTTTCTTGTACTTTGTTGTTCTTCTGTACAGTTTTATTGTAATGTTTTTGTTTATATTAAGTATGTACTTAATATATTTTGCTTTTTATTGTTTTTCAGGTTGTGAAGAGTCGGTACCGCCAGTCGACTATTTTCTCTGATGCCCGAGATGCCTTGACAGTTGGGGATTGGGAGTGGCTTGATGCCCTTGGGCTCAAGCAGGTGACGCGTCTGGAGCCTGTGGTGGGGGATCGGGCATATTTGACTACCCTGATCAATCTGTGGGATCCCCACACCAACACTTTTCATCTTCCAACAGGGGAGATGACTGTGACTCTAGAGGATGTGTATCGGATTCTACGGATTTTGATAGATGGACTTCCTATCCGGATGACCCATCGGGACCAGCGGACAGTGGTACTGACACGATGTTTTGGTTGGGCGAGGGAGAGGGGGGTGGAGAGGGCTGTGGAGAGGGCAGAGGCTGATTGCCAGATAGGCGGTATTCTGGTGCGATGGTGGCTGGAGAAGGGCGTATTAGGGGTGAGGCATGCTTTACTCATGGCCCTCATTTCCAATATGCTGCTTCCTGACTCCTCAGGTGCGAGGTTCCCTTGGAACCTGCTGGAGTTGGTTTTCACATTGGTGGAGTGTCCTACATCAGCTCCACTTATTATGAGATGGGGTCAGACGTTGTTGGCATAGTTGTACGATGAGTTGTACGAGGTCCGTTGTCGAAGGTGAAAGGGGATCGGGTGCAGCTATCTCTTGCAGTGTTGGGGGTGGCAGCACATAGCTGTGGAGCGGTCGTAGGGTTTGCCTTGGACCACCCGAGGTGAGATGGTGGATCGGGAGATTGGGTATGCCAATTTATGGTGATGATCAGAGGAGCATGGACAGAGTCGATGGCGGGCAGGTGACGTAGGTCACTATACTGATGCCTTCTCTCATCTAATGCCAGGGTAGGTGTTTTGGTGGCCGTACCGGGACTGTCCAGCCTAGCCTGAGGCTGGAGAGTGGCTCCGACGTGTGCGTAGGGGTAGATGGCTGATTGGGCGGCATGGGATAGAGCAAGAGTACTTTCCATATGTTCGGGTGACATGGTAGTTTGGGGTGCACCAAGGATTTCCTAGTGATCCCTTGATCTATCGACATCGTGGGGATGAGAGGACCCTAGTCTGGCCGATCATTGAGCCATTGGGTGAGGGGTCTGATGTAGTTATTGATGTACCCAACGTGGATGATGTTGGGGTAACTATAGAGTATGATCGATGGTGGACTATGTGGCGATGGCGGGGTGAGGGGCCTTTAGGAGGCACGGATACGATAGAGGAGGTGGGGGTGCAGAGGCACCGATGGAGGGTTGGGGGGCTCCGCTTGATGATGCAAACATGGTGGAGGTCGATGACTTCACTGGTGATGGAGATGATGTGGGGGTTTCAGAGCAGCCGGATGTACAGGATGTCCCGGAGTAGTGGGTGCTAGAGCAGCAGGCCATCCTGGAGGTGCCCATGCCTCAGGCTATCTCAGGGGATGTGGAGGCTGGGTTTCATGCTGAGATAGCATGATTGGAGGGTCTCTTATGGAGATGGGAGGAGGAGCATAGAGACATTTTGTAGGAGAGGGATCTCTTGCGGACTCAGTTGGCATAGTGGGACAATGCATTGGCTGTGTATCATCGATGAGATGTGGAGTGGGGGTGGTATCGGGTAGAGTTAGAGACAGAGGTTGTCCACCTCGATGGATAGTTACCTGAGCTCGATGGAGGTGGTTCATCGTGTCGTACGAGAGGCAGTGAGACTGAGTAGTCTGCATCCTCTCATCGCAGGCGGTTGGATGAGGGTAGCATTGGTGGGCAGGGTGCGCGGGCTGGTAGCAACCACCCTGAGAGGTCCCATAGGACCCATACTACTAGGGGTAGTTCTAGTCGCACCGATCCTACGTGATCATGGTGGCCGACTCCCTAGGCTTTGGGGATTTTGAGTTTTTGGTTTTTGTGAGGTCAGAGGACCTTCTTATTGTAGCCTGAGGGCATTTTGACTTGATATATATACATGACTCATTTTTGGTTTGATGATATGCTTGTCATGGTTTATTGTTTCTTTTATGCACATTTATTTATGTTGATGTATGCATATGCTATTATGACTATGGATGATGTTAGCTAGATGATATAGATGTATGCATATGGAATGGATGGAATGATTTGTTGGTATACAGGCGATGGCACCATAGACTGTATAGGATTTATTGGCTTTCTGTACTATGTGATTGCTTTATGGAATAACGTTGCATTTGTAATTTTTGTTTTGTATTTTTTGATGGTGATGTAAGTAATGAAATGTACAACAATTGTTTTAGAATGTAGTTAAGGTTTTTCTGAGACTCAGATGCTTTAACTAACTAATCAAGACTGTACATTATCTTACAAGACTTTCGAACAAGGTACGAATCAGACTTGAGTTTGACCAAGTTATTTCACATCCCCTGTGTGTGCGATTGAGTTCGTTTATGTGGTATTCATAAGGATACCGCCAGTGCTGAGTAGGCTATCCACCAAACCTGTACTGAGGATCACCTAATTAGCTCCACTAACTCCTTTGTTGTATTTAGTAAGATTAATCTACGATGCAATCTAGGATACCATAAGCTAGCTCATCCACATGCAAACATTGGTCTACACACATGCAAAGCTAATGTGATAGACATATCATCATGCATTTAGGATACCGCCATTGCCAGGTAGGCTATCCACCAAACCCGTAATGAGGATCACCTAAATGGTTTTTCAAATGCTGAGAATTCCAAGGATTCAAGCTCAGGCGTCTTTCGGTTGTTCAATTTGTTGAGATACTTGCTCTCATACATAGTGATGAAAATCATTGTTTATTTTTCTCTTTTTTTTTTCTTGAGCAAGGGGTTTGAGTAGTGGTGATAACCACTGTTATTTTTTATTGTTGCCTTTTGAGGATTTAGATTTTGAATTTTGATTTCAAAGTTGAGCTCGTGGGTTTTTGGCTTGTGAATGGCATTGATCCTTTTGGCCTTGGGGATGACTACCCATCCTTCTCAGGGACGTGTAGTACGAATCCTTATGACTTTGGGGATCAAAGGTGGTTGGGAATTTTGCTTTGGAATGGCATTGATATTTTAGGCCTTGGGGATGACTACCCATCCTTCTCAGGGGCGTGTAGTACGAATCCTTACGACTTTGGGGATCAAAGGTGTTTGGGATTTTTGATAGTGAACTTTTGGGATTTTGCTTCGTGAATGGCATTGATCCTTTTAGGCCTTGGGGATGACTACCCATCCTTCTCAGGGGCGTGTAGTATGAATCCTTATGACTTTGGGGATCAAAGGTGTTTGGAATTTTTGATAGTGGTGAAAACCACTATTTATTGTGGGGATTGGATGGGGAAGAGCTTGTCCTTTTGTCAATTCTCAGCATTCTTGAACCATTCGCATAGGGGGATGAGCAGGATAACGTTTCACCTATGGTACCCTGGACCACTTTGCAGGTTTCATCTTTCGTTCACACAACTTGGGAATTTTTATGTGTTTTTAAGCTTGTGTTGGGATGCTATGTAACAAGGCGTGATCCAAGTAAAACTCTACCTTGTAAAAAGTGGTCTGACTATGTACAACATTTGACTAGAAATCTAAAGACAGCTGAGTGACGAAAACCCTAAAGACATTAGAAGACAACTGACTATGATATGGCGAAAATGCGAAGGGCATTATTCTTGATGGATCTTTTTACAAAATGGACTGAATTTGGAAAATGATGGAATTGTCGAGTAATTACAGTCTATGGTGCTTTTGACATGTATGACCAACAAATATGCAATGTATGTATGCGATGCCTAATGCAACTTTTTTCTTTTTTTTTTTTGTGTTTTGATTTTTAAGAATATGCATGAAAGTGAGATGCAATTTTTTTGTTATTTTTGATTATCTGTTGTTTTTGAATATTCGTTATGGTGGTTTAACCCGAATGGGTGTGGACCAAGTGATTCTTACGGATCCTTGGAGGTTTTGACCAAAGGGATTATAGATACCTTTGGGGCGTTTTGGGTGACCAAGCGATTGTGGGAACCCTTGGAGCTTTTGGTTTGACCAAAGGGATTATGGATACCTTTGGGGCATTTTTGGGTGACCAAGCGATTGTGGGAACCCTTGGAGCTTTTGGTTTGACCAAAGGGATTATGGATACCTTTGGGGCATTTTTAGGTTGACCAAGCGATTGCGGGAACCCTTGGGGCTTTTGGTTTGACCAAAGGGATTATGGATACCTTTGGGGCATTTTGGTTGACCAAGCGATTGTAGGAACCCTTGGAGCTTTTGGTTTGACCAAAGGGATTATGGATACCTTTGGGGCATTTTTGGGGTTGACCAAGCGATTGTGGGAACCCTTGGAGCTTTTGGTTTGACCAAAGGGATTATGGATACCTTTGGGGCATTTTGGGTTGACCAAGCGATTATGGGAACCCTTGGAGCTTTTGGTTTGACCAAGCGATTGCAGGAATCCTTGGGGATTTTGGTTTGACCAAAGGGATTATGGATACCTTTGGGGCATTTTAGGTTGACCAAGCGATTGTTGGAATCCTTGGAGCTTTTGGGGTGGGCTATGGCTCTCTAAATGTTGAATGGCCTCAAATGACTGATGTTCAAGGGTTCTAGTTCCTTGATTCCTTCAAGAGAGGTGAGCCGGTATGTTCTAGGTCCTATTTTACTATCGATTACATAAGGACCTAACCAATTTTCCATGAACTTGTCCCTTAAATGGGGTGGCAAGTTAGAATTTTGTTGGTTCTCTTTTAAGACCAAGTCACCAACCTGAAAGTCCCTCAGGTGAACTTTCATGTTGTATGCTTTCTTAAGTCGCTCTTGATAGATACGTAAATGCTCGAGAGCATTGACGCGTCATTCATCGAGTAACGTAAGCTGGTCTAATCGGGCCTGCCGTGCAGTGTCATCATCGATGAACTCTTGCATTGATATGCGTAGGGAGGGTATTTCCAACTCGAGAGGCATGACCGCCTCGGAGCCATACACTAGCAAAAATGGAGTTGCCCCGGTGGGCGTCCGAATGCTAGTGCGATAAGCCCATAGGGCAAGTGGTATTTGGATGTGCCAATCCTTATGATTATCTACGACCATATTTTTAAGGATGGCAACTAGCATTTTGTTTGATGCCTCTGCTTGCCCATTTTCCTGTGGATAATAGGGTGTCAAAAAACTATGCTGAATTTTGTACTTTGTTGTCAAAGCACGCACATATTTGTTCTTAAATGACGTCCCATTATCCGAGATGATCTTGGATGGAATACCAAAATGACATATGATGTTATGTAAAATAAACTCCGCAATGCGGGGCCCAATCGTAGAGGTAAGCGAAATTGCTTCCACCCACTTAGTGAAGTACTCTGTGGCCATTATGATAAACGTGTGATGACCTGACGACACAGGGGAGATATTTTCGATGAGATCTAAGCCCCACTATGAAAATGGCCAAGCCGATTGGATCGGCTGCAAGGCCTGAGAAGGTACGTGTGTCAAGTTAGCATGGTGTTGACACTTCATGCACTTTCGCACATATGCGCAACAATCTCGCTCTAAAGATGGCCAATAATAGCCCATGCAAAGAATGCGCTTGGCGATGGCCATACCGCTGAAGTGGCCACCGCACGTACCATCGTGCGCTTGGGTGATCACCCAAGTGGACTCCTATTGGTCCAAGCAATGGAGGAGGATCCCTTCGTAGCTTCGATGGTACAAAATGTCTCCTAGCAAGACATGTTTTGCCGCTTTCTATTTGAATGATCTTTTCATGGCGTGCGACAATCCAAGTGGGAGGCTACCTAACTTGAGATAGTCTCTTATGGGTGTGTACCAATCCTGCTGATCAGAAACCTCGATGGTATGAACGATCGATCCCTCTTGAAGTTCATCCCTAGAAAAAGCTGAGTGGGAAAGAACTTGTAGAAATAGCGTTGTGTTGCTATTAAGAGGGGTTGGAGAGAACAAAGACCCCTAGTTGGCATGATTCAGACTATCATGGATTCGAGAGAACCTATCCTGAGATGGTTCAATCTGGATCAGGTGGATTCCTGGCGTTATGTCAGAGCTTGCACGCTCCATCGTGGATTGCGATAACATTTTGACTTGAATGGTTGTCATCTCACTAGAAGGGTCTTGCGGGATTAGTGACCCTAAGGAGGCCATAGTGTCCACAAAATGATTCGATGATCGAGGGAGTGCCTCGATGTCGTACCATTCAAGCTTTGCCAGGAATTTATCCACAAGGGCTTTGTAGGCCTGTAGAACTGGGCATTTGCATTGGAATACCCCTTTCACTTGGTTGACAATTAACAACGAATCACCAAAGATATTCAAGCATTTGATGTTCATGGTGATGGTTGTCTGAAGACCTATGAGCAAGGCTTCGTATTCAACATTGTTATTGGTGCATGGGAAATCAAGTTTAAATGATAAAGGCATTGGAGCCCCTTGTGGTGTGAAAAACATGATTCCCGTGCCACCCCCTTGCTCACATTTAGAACCATCAAAAAATAAGGTTATGTCGGCCTGGGACTCAGGCTCATCAGAATCTGGCGATTCCGAGACATGGAAGACCCCATCATCGGGTAGCTCTATGGTCAGAGGCTGATCATCTTCGAGAGGAGCCTCTGCTAGTTGATCGGTGATGACTTGACCTTTGATGGACTTTTGTCCAATGAATTCGATGTCAAACTCCGTCAACAACATGATCCATTTTTCCGTGCGACTACTGTGATAAGTACGACTCATCATGTACCGCAATGGATTCTCCTTAGACACAACATACGTCGTATTGCTCAGCATGTAATGGCATAGCTTTTTGGTGGCAAATACCACCGCCAAGCATAGCTTCTCAACGTATGCATAGTTAAGTTCATAACTGACCAGGGTGCGGCTAAGATAATAATTAGCCTGTTCTTTATGTAATTCATTTTTTTGGGCTAGCATGGCACCCAGTGCCACCTCAGTAGCTGAGATGTATAAGTAGAATGGCACTCCTGGTCTAGGTGGTGCCAATACTGGTGGTGAAGCCAAGTATTGTTTGATGTCATCGAAGGCTGACTGGCACTCGTCATCCCAATGAAATGCTACCCCCTTGTGTAATAATTTATTCATGGGTCGGCACTTGTCAGATAACTGCGCTATGAAGCGCTTGATCGACGCGACCTTACCCTACAAGCTTCTGAGCTGCCTGATGGTGGTTGGGGGAAGCATTTCAAGGATTGCCTTGAATTTATTTGGATCTACCTCGATGCCTCATTTTGAGACTATGAAACCCAAGAGTTTTCCAGATGTGATGCCAAATACGCACTTCTTGGGGTTTAGCCTAACCTTGTGTTCGATGAGGCGATCAAGGATCTTGCGTAAGTCATCGAGATGATTTTGGCACAAAAGAGATTTGGCCAACAAATCATCCATATAATCTTCCAAAGTTTTATGCATGTGATCATGGAAGATGTATGTCATAGCACGTTGGTAGGTGGTGCCAACATTTTTAAGGCCAAAGGGCATGACCTTATAACAAAATGTCCCCCAAGGCATCGTGAACACCATTTTTAGTTGATCATCGAGATTGATACGAATCTGGTTGTATCCCGAGAAACCATCCATGAGGGAAAGCATTTCGTGGCCTACTGTAGCATCTACCAATGCGTCGATGCTAGGCAAGGGGAAATCATCCTTGGGACTCGCTTTGTTTAAATCTCGAAAATTGGTGCATATGCGAATCCTCCCATCAGGCTTTTTGATGGGTACCATGTTGGACAACCATGGTGGGTAATCCATGCAGATGACAAACTATGCATCCAACAACTTTTGTAGCTCGTCTTTGACCATTAAGGCCACTGTTGGGTGCATCTTACGTAGCTTTTGCTTGACTGGCTTGATTGTCGGATCAAGTGCTAGATTATGCGTGACTAGCTGCGGGTCTAGTCCCGACATGTCTTTGTAGGTCCATGCAAAAACCTCCTTCTTCTCTTTGAGAAGGGCAATGTGATCGGCTTGCTCTTCGGGGGATAAACTTACCCCCAACTTGATGATTTTTGGATTCATTGGATCAGAACCGATGTCTACGTCAATCATCTCTTCGACTGACATGTGGGATCCATCCTCCAACTGGTGTGGAGTTGGGATCAGGTGGATATCATTCGCTGAATTTAGATCTGCATTGGGAACGTCGGGTTCCTCTTCAGCATGGAAGATATCCTGAGTCTGTCCTGGGGTGAAATGAAACATCTCATCGCAAGGCCAATACTCTGATGGGGATGGTGGTGAGTCAGCATGATCCCAGTCTATGGCATCTAGGTCTAGATACAATGGTCGTGTTGGATCGGTTGGATTATGGATGGGGGTGGTTAAATCAATGGAGATCATGTTGATGGACTGAATTTGGTCTCCATTACCGCGTGGGTGTTGATTCGGACATCCTTGGTGATCCTTGTGCCCCAGATCTGGCTCTGTGGGTACTGGCACAAAAGGATCGGCCCTATGTGTGGATAGAAGGATAGGGTCTACCCTTGGCACTGGTGGCCCTATAGGGTCTCTAGGTGGGAGGTGCTCTCTGTATGCCCGAAGTGGTGGATGAAGCACTTGGTTTAGCTGTACTTGGTTTAAATGCCACCTATGCCTTGGTCCCATATTCAGATGTTCAAACATACCATCGATGTCTATGGGGTATTCTTGTTGCCTCATATGGTTGAGATATGCCATCTTAGTCTCATCCTCATAGTCGCTATCGGAGATCCATAGGCCTTCATTGGCTCCGACAACTATGTGCCCCTCTGGCTGGTATAGCCTCCCACTAGGCGTTTCTTGATCACTTGGCCTTATGGCCGGCATGGGAGGCTCATTTTGTTTGAGCATGTTGATTTGGTCCCTTCTGGGTTGTTTCGCTCTCTGTGAGAGGGCTGGATTCTCTGGAGGTGGCAATTTCCCGATTGGAACATTAAAGGGGAACATTGCCATGAAGTCCTCCTAATAGTCGTCAATGGGTGTCACCTGTGAGTGATTGCTATCGGACTCAAACGGGTCCCAAGGTGCTACCTCATAATCCGACTCATCTTCAGAAGAGCCCCCTTGATTTTGTTCATATCCTTCTTGGAGGTTACTTCTTGAACTTTCCCCTTCCTCGATCAAAGGGGAGGGGTTGTTGAGGTCAACAAGGTTTGTTGTTAACAATGGGAAATAATCCCCCAATGTGTATGTAGTGTTGGGATTGGCATATGGATCTTGTGCCAACCCATCCCTGTTGCCTAGACCTAAGCCTTGCATGGTTTCTACCAAGATGTCGAGGGGCAAAGGGTGGTTGAACCCTACTCCTGATTTATCATATGGCATATGGTATCTTGGTTGAAAAAGAATGCGCATTCCTTGTTCGTATCTACCCAATCCATATCCATGCCAATTACATTGGTCTAGGTATTTCAAGGCGAAGTCCAGGTTGGACAGATAGTCAATATTCTCAGCAAATGGCTCTTCGTCCTCTTCCTCTTGTAGGTAGGGTTCAATGTCGTTCTCGAGGCCCCCATATACAAAATTGGTCTGATTTGGTGGGTAACCTAAAGGGATGATAGTGCCGATGGGGAGGCGAGGTTTCCCCATGTCTTGCATGGATTCGAGCGTGGGTGTTGCCACAATGTTCTGCACTAGGTACTCCCCCAGGCCCATATTGGCCATTTCAATGGTAATCATCGATGGTTGAGGGGGAGGGAATGGGAGTTCTCCCTGAGTCCACTCCATGTTGGGTGAATCAGGTGTCTTGACTTCCATTCAGCTGGGCACCTCCTCGGTAGATATGGTTGAGACTAATGGTGGTGCCTCCTCTAGGGGCTTCTTCCCATTGTCCTTCGGTGTGGCCACCATAGGTGGCATTTTTGGTGAAGGAACAGACGATGAATATGGGCCAGGTTGGTGAGTTGAGGGACTTAACAATGGGGATGTAGGCGAAATCAGACCCTGAGTGGACAAATTCAATTGAAAGTCCAAATGTGTCGATGGGAGGGTCGATTGTGGCATCAGCTATACCGCATTGCAAAACTTAAAGGGCTCTAAGTCTACTGGGACTACATGTACTTGCCCTTCGTATGTGTACTTGAGGCATTGATGGGCTATCGAAGGGACACACTTCATGTCCCTGATCCAAGGCCGGCCTAGCAAGATATTGTAGGCCATCTCACCCTCAAGGATGTGACACAACGTAGGAATGGTCTTTTGTCCTACTTGGATGGGTAGGATAATTGTGCCAACCATCGAGCATAATGCATCGTTGAATGCTTGAAGAGTGTAAGTGGATGCCACAATGTGGGATTCTAGCAACTTAAGGTGTTTTAATGCCACTGTCATGATTATGTTTTTGGACGAGCTAGTGTCCACCAACACCCTCTTGAATGAAATCTTGTTGACCCGTGTGATGACGTGCAGGGGTGGATCCACCATATCACCAGTCACCAACTTCAGTTCATCTTCCTTGAAGGTTATGATTGGTTCTGTGCATTTTCTCACATGTCCCATGAAATTGTTGAAAGAATTGGGTTCATGGGGCTATAGCTCAATGTATTTGAGTATCTCCATCAGAGCCTCCCGATGGGGCGGTGATTGTTGGATGAGCTCATAAATGGAGAGCCTAGCCGACGTGGTCCTTAAAATTTGAGTAAGCTTAGTCTGAATCATGGCCACTGGTCTAGGTAGGGGAGGTTACATAGGGCATTGTAGAGGTTTGGATGTTTATGGAACATCTCCTGTAGCTACAGCGGGTGCAGCCGTGTTTGGGTATCTTTTGTTCCGTGTCACGATGCTTATCATCCCCATGTATCCTTGCATGGGGCAATTTTGTGTTACCTCGTTCACTTGTAAAGTTTTCACCTGTGCATCATGGGCATGCAGGGGGTCTTTGAAGACCTCCATATGTTGGTTGCTCAGTTCTACAAGATTATCTACCATGAGCGTTTTGTTGTCTATCAAGTCTTGCACTAAGTTTTTGAATTTCCAACATATGAAGATGTCGTGTCCCTTCTGTCAATGGAATATACAATATAAATATTCTCTATAGCCCTTGGGTTTTGGTGCATTGGGGTCTATGGGTCGACTTTATAGCAATTTTATTAAGTTTTCCATGAACAAGCGATCAAACAAGGAGTCTCTAGACTCCATGAATTGTGTGAATTATCACTTAGGGCGACGTTGCTGATTTTGCTCTTGTTTGTGATTTTCCTTTTCATAGTTATCAAAAGGAACTGCCTGATAATTAGCCTTTGGGGGCTATGTCGTTTGTGCAGGCTTGGGTATAGTTATGGCAACCTGATTGACCACAAAGGGTTTTGGTTGTGTGGGCCCAGTTTTGGTATTTTTGGTCCACTCTTTCTTGCGTGACTTGGCAATCTTGTCGTCTTGAATTTTGATCTCCTCAATTATCCTTGATTGTGCTAGGGCTTCTTCTAGGGTGGCATATTGCTACAGCTGCAATAGCACGGAGATTGACCTTATGCAACTCTTTGAAAACATTTGGGTCATGTCGGCCATGGGAGGGAGGTAAGGTAGCTTTGAAAGCAATGTCCTCCACCGATTCCCATAAGTAGCTATGGTCTCATCATCATACTACTTAAGGCCAGTTAGATCGCTTAAGGATGCCTTATTCTTGGTGTTGAAGGCAAAATGTTCAAGGAACACGTCCACTAGCTGGTCTATATTATTAATGCTATGCTTTGACAGCTAGGTAAACCAATTTGAGGTAGGGCCTGTGAACATGGTTATGAACATTCTTAGAAGCAATGCATCATTGTCCTAAATGCCAAAGCATTGACTCAAGAACCTTGTTACGTGCTCTTGGGCATTCTTATCCCCTCCAAAAATTGCCAATTGAGGCATTTTGAAGTGGTCGGGATATGGGGGTGCCTGAACTGACGAATGTACAGGGTGACTACGGAGCTAGCGTAAGGTGGGATTTTGGGAACCCAAAGTGATGGGGGAGCTAAAATCACTCATGCCAAATTCTCAATTCTCATTCAACAATTCGGAAAAAGATTACAATAATGGCAGCAGTCTGCCAAATAAACTCCTTTATCCCGAAAGATAGTTTATTTTTTATTACAACATCTTTCACCCTGGAAGAAAAACAGCCTAAACAGGTCCAGAATGGCCCTCTTGCCTTCACGTCTGCAACTCTGTCTCCACAGTTTTTTGACCCCTTGTGCATGCCTTCGCTTCCCCTTTTAAAATCTCTGGCGTGACTCTCTGTCTCCCTTTTCTGACCCTTCATTTCATTTCCTATGCCTCTTCATTGTCTTGGCTTTCGAAATGTCTTTCTTTTCGACTCTTGATCTTCGTCTGCTTTCACTGCACCTTGGTGCCACGTGCTTGTCCAGTTCTGCCACTGTAGACTCTGTCCACCTGTCAACCAATGGTGACGCTCGATATACCTACTGCTTGATCATTTCATCTGTAACGGCCCCTGTAACTGCTTGCCTTTTATTTTCTTTTGTTTGGTCATGAAAACGTGACATGTCGTGATATTGTGACATTTTTGCTTCACTGCCTTCCTACCCCTTTTTGAGTAGCGAAAATGTGACATGTCGCGATATCACGACACTTGTTTTTTGATCTTCCTACCATTTGCGAGTTGAGAAAATGTGACATGTCATGATATCGTGACACTTTTTCTCTCATGCACCTCCTCTTGCCTTTTGGTCGCGATAATGCGACATGTCGCGATATCACGACACTTTTCTCTCCTATGCCTTCCCTCGCCTTTTGGTCATGAAAATGCGACATGTCGTGATATCATGACACTTTTTCTCCTTTGCGCTTTCTCTCATCCTTTGGTCACGAAAATGTGACATGTCGCGATATCACGACACTTTTTCTCCTTTGCGCTTTCTCTCATCCTTTGGTCACGATAATGCGACATGTCGCGATATCGCGACATCTTTCCTTTTTGGCTCCTCTTTCTCCTTTTCGGTCACAAAATCGTGACATGTCGCGATATCGCGACATCTTTCCTTTCTGCCTCCTCCTCACCTCTAAGGTCGCGAAATCACGATAGCTTTGCTCTCTGCTTTCTCTCTTTGTTTCGGGTCACGAAATCGTGACATGTCGCGATATCGCGACAGTTTCCTTCCTTGCTTTCTTTTTGCTCCTTTGGTCGCGATTTCATGACATGTCATGAAATCGTGACATTTTTGCTTTGTGCCTTCTCTCTCCTTCCTAAGTCATGAAAATGTGACATGTCACGATATCGTGACACTTTTCTCTCTTGCGCCTTCTCTTGGCTTTTGGTCGTGATAATGCGACATGTCGCGATATCGTGACCAAATTTCTCTCTTGAGCCTTCTCTCGGCTTTTGGTCACGATAATGAGACATGTCGTGATATCGTGACACTTTTCTCTCTTGAGCCTTCTCTTGGCTTTTGGTCACGATATCGCGACACTTTTTCTTCTTTGTTAACATGTCGCGATATCGTGACATTTTTTTCTCTTTACGGTATTTTGCCTTTCGTTGGATGCTCCTGCATCAGACAACCGGGGTGGATTGAGAAGTGACCTTCACTTCTGTACTATTCTGTCACCTTCTTTTTAACTGGGGCTGTACAAGCTCTCCAAGCTTCAGCAAAATCTAGGTCTGCAGGGTACAAGCCCTTAAGTTCTTCAAACCCCACAACTTCCACTCTCATTGTTGTCAGCAACCTCTTTTCATCCATCCCCTTCAATGGCTTTAGTTTATGGCGCACTCCTTCGTTTGTTAGGGAGTAAGTGTTGGTATGTCCATCATGGACTACATGGTGATCAAACTGCCATGGTCTTCCTAACAGCATATGGCAAGCATCCATAGGCAGGATATCACATAGGACCTCATCCTGGTATCTCCCAATATTGAACTTGACTAAGGACTGTTCACTGACCAATGCCCTATGGTCCTTCTGCAACCATGCAATCCGGTATGGATGCGGGTGTCTCCTCCTCTCTAACTATAACTTAGTAACCATTTCTTCAGAGACCAAGTTATCAATACTACCATTATCTATAACAACATTATAGACCTTACCTGAACATTTGCACCTTGTGCGAAACAGGCTCCTCCTCTGGTCTAGTTCTTCCTCCTCATTCAACAAGGTTCTCCTTGTGACCATAACTTCTCCTCTCTCTGCCTCCTTAGAATGTTTTGATTCAACACCTTCATCTGCTACAGCAGCTCTGGCATGACCCTCAGGTCTCCTATTCGTCCTCTCTTGGTGTTGGGGACACTCATATGCCCGATGTCCCTCTTCTCCATAATGGAAACAGGTTCCACAAAATCCTCCTCTTCCATATCTACCTCTTCCTCTTTGGTAACCATTGTTCTAATTACGGGGTCTGTAATCATTATCCCCCTTCTGATCCTGACTGCAGCTAGCTTCTTCTTTCTTCTCATCTCATCCTCCATCTATTCTTCCACCAATTCTTTCTCCATGACCTCTTCCTTTTTGCTTACCCTCAAACCTTTTGTTCAACTTCTCTTCAACTTTTAGAGCAAACTGGTAAGCATCCTCAATGGTGCTAATCCTAACCAGACTCAACTCTTCTTGAATACTGGTTCTCAATCCATTGATGTAATGGGCTACCTTCTCCTTGTTAGCCTCAGAATGGCCAGTTCTGATTGAGATCTGGTAAAACTCCTCTGTATATTCTTTGAAAAATTTGTTTGACTGTCTCAAACTCTGCATTTTCCTCAACAGATCCAATTCATAATCTGTAGGAATAAATTGTCTCTTCAACTTCTCTACCATTCGATCCCATCTGGTTATCTTTTCCTTTCCACTTCTATTTCTTTCTATTTGCACTCCTTTCCACCATATGCTAGCATGGCCTTTCAACTTCATTTTTGCCAATTTGATCCGATCTGGATCTACAACCTCCTCATACTCAAAATATTCCTCCAAATCATTGATCCAATCAATCAACTCCTCTGGATTGAGATTCCTAGAATACGTGGAGACATCAAACTTTGGCTTCTTCCCGATCCGAGATATGGCCTTAACTAATTTGGCTTCTACAGGATCCATTGCTTCTTCTTCATTTTATGGATCATCAACCTCCCAAGCTTCATCTTCACTATGATCTTCTCTCCTTGGCTCAACCCCTCTTCGCAACTCCTCTTGCAGGGCTTGCACTTGCCTCTACAAAGCTCTAAAATCTTCTTTAGGTACCACATTTCTCCCACCACCATGATTTCTTCATGGAGGCATTCTTCCTCACTCTCTTCTCACAACCCTTCCATAGATCCTGGTGTAAACTGCCTCACTTTCGATGATCTGCTTACACACTCAGGAACTCCCGCTCTGATACCACTTGATGGGGGAGCCAAAATCGCTCATGCCAAATTCTCAATTCTCATTCAATCAATTCAGAAAAATATTACAATAATGGTAGCAGTCTGCCAAATAAACTCCTTTATCCCAAAAGATAGTTTATTTTCTATTACAACATCTTCTACCCTGGAAGAAAAATAGCCTAAACAGGTCCAGAATGGCCCTCTTGCCTTCACGTCTGCAACTCTATCTCCATAGTTTTTTGACCCCTTGTGCATGCCTTCGCTTCCCCTTTTAAAATCTCTGGCGTGACTCTCTATCTCCCTTTTCTAACCCTTCATTTCATTTCCCGTGCCTCTTCATTGTCTTGGCTTTCGAAACGTCTTTCTTTCTGACTCTTGATCTTCGTCTGCTTTCACTGCACCTTGGTGCCACGTGCTTGTCCAGTGCTGCCACTATAGACTCTATCTGCCTGTCAACCAATGATGACGCTCGGTATACCCATCGCTCGATAATTTCCTCTGTAACGGCCCTTGTAACCACCTGCCTTTTCTTTTCTTTTGTTTGGTCGCAAAAACGTGACATGTCATGATATCGTGACATTTTTGCTTCACTGCCTTCTTGCCCCTTTTCAAGTCGTGAAAATGTGACATGTCGCGATATCGCGACACTTTTGCTTTTCGGCCTTCTTGCCCTTTGCGAGTCATGAAAATGCGACATGTCACGATATCGTGACACTTTTTCTCTCCTACGCCTCCTCTCGTCTTTTGGTCGCGATAATGCGACATGTCGCGATATCGTGACACTTTTCTCTCCTACGCCTTCCCTCGCCTTTTGGTCATGAAAATGCGACATGTCGCGATATCGCGACACTTTTTCTCCTTTGCGCTTTCTCTCGTCCTTTGGTCACGAAAATGCGACATGTCACGATATCGCGACACTTTTTCTCCTTTGCACTTTCTCTCATCCTTTGGTCGTGATAATGCGACATGTCACGATATCGTGACATCTTTCCTTTCTGGCTCCTCTTTCTCCTTTTTGGTCATGAAATCGTGACATGTCGCGATATCGCGACATCTTTCCTTTCTGCCTCCTCCTCGCCTCTCGGGTCACGATATCATGACAACTTTGCTCTCTGCTTTCTCTCTCTATTTTGGGTCGCGAAATCGTGACATGTCACGATATCGCGACAGTTTCCTTCCTTGCTTTCTTTTTGCTCCTTCGGTCGCGATTTCGTGACATGTCGCGAAATCATGACATTTTCTTCTCTGGCCTTTCCTGTCTTCTTTCGGTCGTGATTTCACGACATGTCGCGAAATCATGACATTTTTGCTCCGTGCCTTCTCTCTCCTTCTTGAGTCGCAAAAATGCGACATGTCGCGATATCGCGACACTTTTCTCTCTTGCGCCTTCTCTCGGCTTTTGGTCATGATAATGCGACATGTCACGATATCGTGACACTTTTCTCTCTTGAGCCTTCTCTCGAATTTTGGTCGTGATAATGCGACATGTCATGATATCGTGACACTTTTCTCTCTTGAGCCTTCTCTCGGCTTTTGGTCGCAATAATGCGACATGTCACGATATCGCGACACTTTTTCTTCTTTGCCGACATGTCGCGATATCGCGACATTTTTTTCTCTTTGCGATATTTTGCCTTTCGTTGGATGCTCCTGCATCATGAAGTCTTAGTCTCCATAGACTCTAAGCGCTCTAGCAGTGCTTTGTATGCATCAAAGGATTTTATTTCCTCTTCTTTGGTTTGTTACCGTTGTGAATTACGAGGAACTTGAGGCCTATGGAGGGGTAGTCGGGTAGCGCCCCCCTTGCCTTGGTAGGGCATTTTAGCCCGCTCGTCTTCTTGCTCAAATTCCTCATAGGCTTCTTAAGGAGTTTATGAGCATGACCTATAAACATGGATGGGTGCCCATAGAAGACGCCCATCATTGGTTCTAGGAGTGGCCTCCCGCTCAGGTCTAGGAGGTCTTGGAGACAATGCTTGATAAGGTCATGGAGACCTGTCTCGCACTAAGGGGTTGTGCCTCTCATAAATTTTTATCCTATGCATGCGAGGGGTTGGAATCCTCTCATGCATAGTGTTCTGGAGCAACTCATCTATCTGGCACTGAATGCACTCTTTGTTAAGATGATATAATTGTTCTAACTACTTCTAATATTGCATAAGTTACGTTATTTGCACTTGGCGGGCAGCATGTTTGGCAAATGCCAAGTCAATTTGTTCTACCTTCCTATGTCTAGGAGGCCTAGATGCCTCCCCTACATATCTATCTCAGTTGTGGTGATCCGAGATCTCTATGGGTCACTTTCCTCTATCGAGGCTAGAATAATTCACCTAAGGCTCTGGCCTCAATAGGTGATCTTGATAATTAGCAGGTGCGAAGGCACATTGCTCCTATGTGGTGTATTTCTCTTAAGGAATGTATTGGTTTTCCTCATGCTCCCTCTCATACATGTGAAAGGGACGGGTGGAGTTGGCTCACCCTATCTAAAGAGCCTTGCACTCTAGATTTGGCCTATTAGTTCTAACAGTAATGAGGGGTGGAGGAGGAATGATATAATCATGTGGTCCCTCCTTATGAACCCTATGCTGCTCTAGCACTTCATCATGCAATGGCCACTCATAATGAGTGTCTAAAGGGGCCTTCCCATGTGTGTACTCCTCTTGAGATGGTCTGTGTTGAACGAGAGTGCCCCTCAAAGGGGTGCTTCTATAGTCCTTTTCTGTAGTGGCATAGTGTGGACTATGTTGTGGGTCAGGCTGCCAAGGTGGTATAACCAAGTCCTTGGGGCTATAATGGAGGTGACTTGTGCCTCCTTGTATACTTTTTGCAACTTCTACCCGTGATTGGGCTTGGCTATGGGTATACACCATGGTGGTGGTTTTTCTAAAAGGATGTGTATATTTTTATCTCCTTTACAATATTTTATGCTATATCAAACAAAAGGGGACCACACAAGCAAAGAAATGATTATCTTGTTTATAGATTAAATGTGTGCCCTAGATCTGGTCTAATGTGTTTGATTTTTGTTATGCAAATATTGTAAAGGAAACTTTGTTATTCATGCAAAATGAGGGCTCTTGTATCTCCAAAATGGTCGCCCCTTCAATATACCATTGCCAGGCCGTTATACCGAACCTCTCAATATACCTGCCCCTACATGAGGGAAACTATTGGTACGTGAGAGAAAAATAGTACATGGAACATAGGCGGTATGAAAGGGGGATTGCTCTATTTTTGACACCTACAATAGAAGACTTATCCTCATGCATGGGGAATCACCCCCATTACACTTGGTTAGCTTTCATCAGGATTTATGTCTAGCAACAGTCATGATCAGGGTATATGTATGCAAAATCCAAGCCAAGGTGGTGATGAAATCCACCGTTGGTCTTGATCAAGTGTTGGAGTATTAAGACCAACTCCTTGATGTTAATTTTATGATGTGGTGTGTGTGGTTCCTTTTAATTGTGTAAAGAAAGAAAACATACAGAAAAAGATGATTTTCACTAATGCAATGCTTTAGAGTATGTTTTATCTTTTAGAAACCATTAGTAGCAAAAGGAAATCACCAATCCTAACTAGAACTAAAACCTATGATGAGGACTTGCCACTTGTGCAAGTATCATGCAAGAAAACCAGAGAAGAATGCATTCCTAATAAATTTCCTTCCATGTAATTTACTCTATGTTTCTTTTTATTTTTTATTTTTATTATTGCAAGAAAGGAAGACAAACTGCTCAACCCTTCTATGCAAGTGTTTGAAAATAAAGCAAAGAAAATAGAAAATTGTAGAAACAGAAAGTAGAAAAACACAAAGGATGTGTAGAAGGCCTACCTCTTCTCTGTCTAAACCAGATGCTTCTAAGTTTTTTTTCAAAAAATGCATAGAGCTCTAATCATCCTGGGGTGGGATGAATAGCAGGTCTGTATTCATCACAGGGTGGGACAAATACGTATTTGTCCCAGTGTGGCATGAGTAGCAGTCTAGTGCCTGAATGTGTAACACCTGCAAATAACAAAAACCTGACCTTAACAACAGGGGACAGGGTCCCACTGTGATCGCCACTGAAATCCGAATGCAGAGTGACGACATACCAGATATGATGCAAACAAACTAGATATGGTACAAATGCTAAGTCCTACGAATGCGATGAACAAATGCATTAATAAAATGATGCAAAAATAATATGTAAGCAAAAAAAAATCATGGCATCTTTTATTAATGTTGCTTTTTAATCCAGTTACAATACGTCCCCCCCTCTAGGGCTCATAATGTTTGATACAGTTCGTTACATCAATGGATGGTACACTTCCAGTGTCTTTCGCATGCCCACATTCGAAATGGGTGGGCCAAAAGTTATCGCCGCTTGCATCCATGTGTTTGTCATTCCTTGATACCCCTCTGGTGTTCCTATTGGTGAGATCCTACACACAAAAAAATAGCAAATGGTTAATAGCATATGTGGATGTAGGAAAACATGCAATCGCCAAAGCCTCCAGCTAGTTAATGTAAAAAAATTATGAAACGATGGTCAAAACATGTCATAATGAATTCAAACTTTTATAGAGGTATGGATACATCATCAGGGACACATTGCAAAAATAAAAGTCAGGAAATCATGCATGGATTTCTAATCACTCCGGGGTGGGACGATTAGGATTGTCATAAAACGTGCAAGAGTGACCTTGCAAATGCCCTACCTAGAGGCCTCAAAAACTCTTGTAATATTATAGTTAGACTAAAAGGGGAATTTTGAGATGACCCAGAAGGTCAGATTTGTCAGATTCTGCCCATATTTTCCTGTATCTGAAGGCGCTCCCTATAGGTTTGTAAACACATAAAATGATAAAACAAGGTCAAATCATGTCAGAAAGCAATGAAACTTGGACAGCAGCATAAGTATATCAGATATAATATAATGCAAAAATAATAGTAAAGAAATCATGCATAAATTTCTAATCACTTTGGAGTGGGACGATTAGGACTATAGCAGTGCAGGGGGCACTCGGGGGCAGGACACCCACCATTTGGGGCTTAGTTTTGGCACCAATCCAAGTGGGATGGGTCCAAAACCTCCTAGGGGGTTGTGTCAATGAGTTTGGTGTGGATTATGGCCAGTTGCTTGGGTTTTGGATCTAGATTGTGTTCCTAATGTTCACCCAATAACCTCTCTTCCAAAAGAGAAATTAGGGATGTAGGAAGCACAAAGAGGAATGGGGATATAATTTGGCAGCACTTCGCTACTCCAACTGTTCCAACTCTATTCTCCTTTTGGGGTGATGAGGCTCACCTTTTTATAGACATTAGGGTCTCCTTTGCATGTGCATGCAAGGGCACCACTTGGCTCACTATGCCCTTTTGGGGGAGAGAAGATTCCTCCCTAATTTAGGGCCTCCATGATCAGGGCATGCTTTAATGAAGTCCCTCTCTTTGATTTTAAACTGTTCCTCACAATTACATGCCTTGAAGGTGAATTTGGGTTGTGGATCTAGGCTGCATTTTGTCAAGGCTTGACTTTTTTCCAGTCAAACCTTCTAATCGTCCCACCCTAGAATGATTGCTGCTAATCATCCTGAGGTGGGACAAATAGGATTCTAATCGTCCCAAGGTGGGACGAATAGGGAGCAAAGTGCTTAAAAGGTGCCAAATTGACCTTTGACCTTCCAAAACTAATTTGGGAGTGGTTAGGACCATTGTTTAACCTCTGGAGGCTGCCCTAGGGGGTATGTATGCCAATTCGATCAGTGCTTGTAGTCACATAATCGGAATGGTGCTATTTTGGTGTCTACACTTCTACTCCTCGTTAAAATATATAGGAATTATTATCATATTTTTTTTAACCATTAATGGTTCCACCTCATACTCAAAATGAATGGACTCATTAGAATGAAATATACAGATCTAAATATTTGATGAATCTTTGTATTACTTGGTGTGATAGTGAATAAATAAATAGCAAATGAGAAAAGAATTTGAGAATACCTAATCCCTTGAAAGTAAATAAAGGATATACCAGTAGCTCATGGGAGTGGTTACAA